>NW_005087615.1:1024401-1037874 GCF_000331425.1 Pseudopodoces humilis | reverse complement strand
GGAGGTTTGGGTGCCCATCCCTGGAGGTGCCCAAGGAATTCCTGGATGTGGCACTGAGTGTCCTGGGCTGGGGACACGGTGGGGATCGGGACTTGGTGACCTTGCAGGGATTTTCCAGCCTCGGTGATCCTGGAATTGTTTATTTATGGAATTTTTATATTTATGAACTATTTTATATGTTTATACATGTATTATACAGGGTAGATGCATTATACACTGATACATTATTATTAGTATTATATATATAATTATATATAATGCATTTTTATATATATTATCTTTTTATATATATACTATATTATATATAACATTATATATTATATATAATATATTAAATATAATATATATCATATAGCATATAGCATATATATAATATATAATATATAATATATAATATAATATTAAAACATAATGTATAATATATAATATATGTGTTATATATAATATATTATATATAATATATCTGTTATATATTATATATAAATATCTATTATATCTAGAATATATTTATAGCAGTATGCTATAAGAAACAAAGTTTTAATATTATATATTGTTTATTATATAATCCAATCAAATGTACTATATAATATAGTATATTTTAAATTTTTTATGTAATAATATACTAATATAGAATATATAGTATTGAACATATAATATACTCTATAATTATAAAATATATCATATAAATATATATTTATACTATATTGTATAACTACACAGTATACTATATGCTAGATATCTAATATATATTATATATTATATATTATATATTAATTACATATTACATATTATATATTATATATTATATATTATATATTATGTATTATATATTATATATTATATATTATATATTATATATTATAATTGAATGTATAATAGAATATATACTATATAATATATATTATATATTATAATATATATTATATATATAATAGATAATATATAAATTTCTATTACAAATATAAATTTATACCTATAAAATACCCCTATTTGTCCATGTTTTACATCTGATCCAGGGCATGAACTGTAAACTAAAAGCCAATTTTACAGCTCCCAACTCGGATTCTCGACTGGATCCTCTTCCCTGGCCATGCCAATCTCCCATTTTTCCCTTCAAACAGCGCTGCAGTGACACTGGAGCCTCCAGGCCTTGTTAATTCCAGCCTGGAATTCCACATCTGGGGAGGATCCAAGGCCGTTCCCTTCCCTGGGATGTTCAGTGACCTCGGGGCAGTTTTGTGTTCACGCTCCCAAAATCCTTCAATCCCATGGACTCAGCCACTCCTGACTCCAAGGGAAAAACCTCCTCCTGCCCTGGCACGGGGCTGGGGAAAAGAAAGGGAGATGGAACAAAAAAAGGAAAAGAATCCAATGGGAAAAGGGTTTATTCCAACAAGAACCTCCTGCAGAACAGCCGGGGGCCGTGGGGAGCTCACGGAATGTTCGGATGGGATTTCCTTGGGGAAGCTGGAAACGGCAAAGCTGATCCTCTGCGGGGACTTTCTGCATTCCTTAGGCCTCCAAAGCCACCAGCTGAGGCCTCTCCAAAAGGCTTCCCCAAGCTCAGGGAAAGAAAATTCCTGACCATTTCCCAGTGACCAGAGCTCTGGCAGGGGTAGAAATATTTTTGCCTCTCTGGCCTGAGAAAACCCAATTCATTTCTTCTTAATTATTATTTAAATTTTATTATTTTATTTTATATTTATTTATTTATTTATATTGATTTTATTTATTTATTTTTATTTATAGATTTTATGGGGTTTATTTATTTATTTTATTGATTTTTATTTATTTATTTATTTTATTATTCAGTTTATTTATTTTATTTATTGATTTTTATTTATTTTATTGGTTTATTGTATTGATTTTATTTATTTATTTGTATTGATTTTCTTTATTTGTACTGATTTTATTTATTTATTTATTTGTATTGATTTTATTTATTTATTTATCTGTATTGATTTTCTTTCTTTCTTTCTTTCTTTCTTTCTTTCTTTCTTTATTTATTTATTTTATTATTTAAATTAAATAAAATTTAAATAAGTTAAATAAATTTAATAAATTAAATCCAGCAGTTGCTGAGCCCAGAAAATTTTGGCATGGGCCGGCAGAATTTTGCTTCCAGAAACTCACCAAAAAAAAAGGAGCAGCGGGGTCACTCGGCCACTGAGCCACTTCCTCCGGCCTCGGTGACCCCTGACGCTGTTTTTGGGTGAATTCATGTGTTTTCAGGGAAGGATTTAATCCTTTTTCCTTCTCCGAGGGGAGATGGCCACTTCAAGATCCAACCCCTGGCCTGAGAAAACCCAATCCAATTAATTTCTCCTTAATTATTATTTAATTTTTTTAAAAGCTAGCCCGTATCCCAGCCCCAAAAATCTCAGTATGAGTCTCAGAATTTTATTTCCAGGGACAAAACCAAAGGAGCAGCGGGGTCACTCAGCCACTGAGCCACTTCATCAGCCCTCGGTGACCTGCCGGAGGTGAGCTGATGATGTTTTGGCTGAATTAATTTGCTTCCAGCGAGGAGTTAATCCTTTTTCCTTTGCCGAGGGGAGACAGCCGCTCTTGTTTTCAGGATAATCCCCAGGCTTCCCCCGGGTTATCAGCGGCACAAAAGCGACGAGAGGCGCTCGGGGATGAAGTGGCCGCGGGAATTTCTGCTTCTCAAGGGTTTCGAGTGTTGGAGTTGCCACAAATCGGGGCTGGGAAGAGCCTGGATTAAAGCCCCGGCCGTGGGTGGGTGAGCGGCGGTGTCTGCCCTACGCAAGGGGATTAAACTCGAGATTAAGGCTCGGGTTCTCCCAAATGATTTCTGCTCCTGGAGGCTCCGGCCGTGACTGGGCGCGGGTTTGTGAGGGCTGGAAAATGAGCCGTTCTCCCGGGTAATTCCGGGCCAGAGCAGGAATTACAGGATTCCAAATGAAAAGCCATTTCTCGGCTGTTAGTCCTGCTTCTGCTATGGCTCCTTTCCCTGCCTAATGAGGCCAATTAACGGGAAAATGCACGGCAGAGCTGCGCTCAGAGGGGTCTGGGAAATGCTCGAGCAGCCCTGAGAGAGCTCCTGTTATTGCCACCAGCCCTGATCCATGTGGGATCCCATCCTGATCCCATCCTGATCCATGTGGGATCCCAACCTGAATCCATCCTGATCCATGTGGGATCCCAATCTGAATCCATCCTGATCCATGTGGGATCCCAACCTGAATCCATCCTGATCCCATCCTGATCCCATCCTGATCCCATCCCTGATCCATGTGGGATCCCAACCTGAATCCATCCTGATCCATGTGGGATCCCATTCTGATCCCATCCTGATCCCATCCCTGATCCATGTGGGATCCCATCCTGATCCCATCCCTGATCCATGTGGGATCCCATCCTGATCCCAGCCCTGCTCCATGTGGGATCCCAACTTGAATCCATCCTGATCCATGTGGGATCCTGTCCTGATCCCGTCCCTGCTCCATGTGGGATCCCAACCTGAATCCATCCTGGTCTACATGGGATCCCATCCTGATCCGAGCCCTGATCCATGTGGGACCCCACCCTGATCCATCTGGGATCCCACCCTGCTCCCAGAGTGCCCAGCTGAGGAGGTTCAGGACACATTTCCAAGGAAAACCCTTTTCCCAACCTGGGGATCTGTTCCTAAAGCAGATTTTACCTCAGAGCCACAGATTTGCTTTTCCTGCCCCCACCCAGCCCCCAAGAGGGGAGGGATGGGATGGGATGGGATGGGATACCAGGGATCGGGACAGGGCTGGGACACAGACAGGGCTGGGACAGGGACTGGGACAGGGATTGGAACAGGGCTGTGACAGGGATTGGGACAGGGATCAGGTCAGAGCTGTGACATGGACAGGGCTGTGACAGGGACTGGGACAGGGATTGGAACAGGGCTGTGACAGGGATTGGGACAGGGATCAGGTCAGAGCTGTGACAGGGCCAGGGTTGTGACAGAAATGGCCAGAGCTGGCCCCTGCTGCCCCTGGAACACACAGGCTCCTTTTCAGCCCAGGATTTGAAAGGAGCCGGGGGTTGAGCCCAGCCCACGCTCGCGGTTCATGGCAAGTTCACTCTGCTGCAGCCCCACGGCTTCACCCAGCTCTGAGAGCATTCCCAAAAACTCCACATGGATTTCGGGCACAGGCCCCAAACCAGAGGCTCTGAACTGAGAACCGCCCCCAGGACAGGGCATTTCACACCCTGAGCTGAGTCCCCACAGGTGGGGTGAAATCTCTGCCCCCCAGAGATCCCTGGCAGTGCCCAAGGCCAGGCTGGACATTGGGGCTGGAGCAGCCTGGGACAGTGGGAGGTGTCCCTGGGGATAGAACTGGATGAGTTTTGAGGTCCCTTCCCACCCAAACCATTCCCCAATTCCATGGAAGGTGGACACAGACACCTGTGTGTGCATGGAAACGAGTGATTCCATCACCAGCGTTCCCCTCCAGGCGTTCAGAGCAAGAAACAGAACGTGGTAACTCCTCCTTCCCAATTCCCTCCAGCCAGGGGTAAAATCCCGCAGGATCTCCCTGAACAGGACACAGGCAGAGTCATCCCAGCAGCAGGGATCCTATCCCAGCGGCATGGATCCCATCCCAGCCTCAGGGATCACATTCCAGCCTCAGGGATCCCATTCCAGCGGCAGGGATCCCGTTCCAGCGGCAGGGATCCCATCCCAGCCTCAGGGATCCCATTCCAGCCTCAGGGATCCCATCCCAGCCTCAGGGATCCCATCCCAGCCTCAGAGATCCCATTCCAGCCTCAGGGATCCCATTCCAGCGGCAGGGATCCCATCCCAGCCTCAGGGATCCCATCCCAGCCTCAGGGATCCCATCCCAGCCCTGTCACTCCGAGCTGCTCTGCCTGAGATTGATCTGAAAGCTGCAAACTCAGCGTTTCCCCAGAATATCCCAACGCTGCTTCCCTTAAAGGCCCCATTCCTGGAGGTCTGGGAGAGTTCCAGTTTTCTTTAACAGCACCAGCGCCAAGAAAACTTGACCCTAAATCCTCAAACACCATGAGAGAAAACACCAATGAGTAAATAAATAATCACCCCAAAAACCTCAGACTGCTCCACGCTCAAAACCTCGCGCCTTCTAAAGCTTTTCCCTGAGTTCTGGACTAGGCTTTGTGTTTTCCCTTTTTTTTTTTTTTCCTCCTCATCCTAAGCCTGCCAGTTGTTTGGAAACAAGGGTTTGATGTTGGGAAGGGGGTGTTGGGAGGGAAGGGAGCGCTGCTGACACGAGCCGGGGTGAGAAGCGGTGATTCAGAAACGCGAGGCACATGGATGTGATCATTCCCAGCCGGGGGAATTCATCCTCCTGCAGCTTCCCGGGGGCTGAGCAGCCACAACAAGGCTGGGCTGGATTTTGGGAGAGGAAATGAAAGCGAAGAATTGGCTCCCCAAAAAGGCTGAAGGAGCTCCGGCAGCAGCGCCTGTCCTGGCAGGATCCTGAGCCCATTCCCGGGGCTGGGAATTCCCCTCCTGCTGCTGCAGGGATGGCTCGGGAATTCTGGAACCACCCCGGGAAATGTTTGTTCTGGGGGTCACAGCTTCAAAACCTCTTTATTTATCCAAATAAATATCCAAAGCTGCTCGGAGCTCTCCAGGATTCCTGGCTCAGCTCCTGTTAATCCATCATTCCCCATTCCCAGCACTCTCCTGTCCTCACTCCTGCCTTTCCCGATGCCTCCCAAACCCCTTCTCTTTTCCAGCAACAACGCTGCTTTTCCCCAAAACACAACGAATTCCAGAAAAAACAGCCCCGTGCTTCCCAGCACCGGCACAGAAATGATCCAACGGTGCATTAAACAAATATTCCCTGTCCTCTAATGTCCATTAGGGTTTTTGTCGTTACCACATAAATCAAAGGATATTCTTTATTCCAGTTTGTTCTCCACTTAAAAATAAAAAAACAACAAAACCATGCTGTACTCTTTAAGATGATGATTTATTTTTTTTTTTCACTGGGGAAAATCAAATTAAAATAAAAAAAAAGCCAATTTTCAGGGAGGTGGGATAAAAAATATCCCCATTCCCATTATCCCGGAGCTGAAGCTCCAGGGTCAGAATGAACAGCAGGAAAATCAGCGGTGTCCGAGGCCAGGTTGGAATCCAACCTGGGGTAGTGGAAGGTGTCCCTGCCCATCCATAAAAAGGGATTTTAAGGACCATTCCAATCCAAAGCATTCCATGATTCTCTGATCTCTCTTTCTCTTGGGATCCCGGTTCACCAAAGAATTTGTGGCGGAAAATCTGCAATTCCGATAATTTCAAATGGGACAAAGTCCCTGAAGCGCTGACCAAGGAACTCCCAGCTGGAAGTTTGGTGTGTTAATTGTTCTTTTTCTTGCATCAGATCCTTTGATTTCTTAACTTTTTATTGGTGTTATCTCCATTTCCTTTAGTCTGTTTTCAAAGCCCTTCAACCACCATCACTAACAAGGAAAATCTAGAAAACAATGAAAAAAAATTCCAAAAACCTCACACAGAACACCTTTGGGTCAGGTCCCAGAAGTTTCAGCTTTATCTTATTTATCCCTCTTAATGATTTCTCATTAAATTCGATCTTCTCTTTCAGAGGTCCTCACAGCTACCAAGAAAATTTCTATTTTCTATTTCTTTTAATGCTACCATTTAAACCAGACAAGAGTTTTGGGTTTGTCTTTCTGTCAGTTCAGGATTTCCAGGTTAAAAAAAAACCCTCCAGGGACTTTTTTTACCTGCTGAACATCCCTCTGTTCCAGTGGGATGGGGGAAAGAATGAGGATAAATAAACTGAGGGAACTGATGATTCCACACCTGTGAGAACCACATCAGTTTGGGCAAACAAGAATTTCCTACAGCAGAGACTTAAATATTAAAAATCTGCCTCTTTTCCCCCCCAGGCTGGGCTGATTCTGAGCCTGAAACCAAGTGATTGTCATTGGGAGGGTGACTGTCACCTCCCTGCCACCGTGCCTTGGCCCCGTGCCCACCTCATTCGATGCTTTGCTAAAAATGAAGCCCCAAGGTGCAGGGCAGAGCTGCACAAATGCAGAGCTGCACAAATGCAGAGCCTGGAGCAGGACAGCAGTGACAAAATCAGTGCTGGGGGACGAGGGGTTTGTGTGCCAGGAGCAGGGGGTGGTGTTGGTGTCACCCTGGTGTCACCTTGGTGTCACTCTCGTGTCACCCGTCCTGGCCATGGGGACAGGAACAGGGAGCTGGGGATGGGCAGTGCAGGAGGAGCAGGGGAGGGGGTCGGTGTCACTTTGGTGTCACCTGTCCCAGGTAGGGACAGGAACAGGGAGCTGGGGATGGGCTGTGCAGGAGGAGCAGGGGAGGGGGTCGGTGTCACTTTGGTGTCACCTGTCCCAGGTGGGGACAGGAACAGGGAGCTGGGGATGGGCAATGCAGAGGAAAGGAGCAGGGGGATGGCGTTGGGGTCACCTTGGTATCACTCTGGTGTCACCTGTCCCAGGTGGGGACAGGAACAGGGAGCTGAGGATGGGTTGTGCAGAAGGAAAGGAGCAGGGGATGAGGTTGGTGTCACTTTGGTGTCACCTGTCCTGGCCATGGGGACAGGAACAGGGAGCTGGGGCTGAGCTGTGCAGAAGGAAAGGAGCAGGGGATGAGGTTGGTGTCACTTTGGTGTCACCTGCCCTGGCCATGGGGACAGGCACAGGGAGCTGGGGCTGAGCTGTGCAGAAGGAAAGCACTCAGGATTGGTGTCACCCTGGGGTCACCTGTCCTGGCCATGGCCTGGGCCGGTGCAGAAGGAAAGGAGCAGGGGATGAGGTTGGTGTCACTTTGGTGTCACCTGCCCTGGCCATGGGGACAGGCACAGGGAGCTGGGGCTGAGCTGTGCAGAAGGAAAGGAGCGGGGGACAGGATTGGTGTCACCCTGGTGTCACCCTGGTGTCACCTGTCTTGGCCATGGGGACAGGAACAGGGAGCTGGGGCTGAGCTGTGCAGAAGGAGCAGGGGGATGAGGTCAGTGTCACTCTGGTGTCACCCTGGTGTCACCTGTCCCAGGTAGGGACAGGAACAGGTCACCTTGGTGTCACTCTGGTGTCACCTGTCCCAGGTGGGGACAGGAACAGGGAGCTGAGGATGGGTTGTGCAGAAGGAAAGGAGCAGGGGATGAGGTTGGTGTCACTTTGGTGTCACCTGTCCTGGCCATGGGGACAGGAACAGGGAGCTGGGGCTGAGCTGTGCAGAAGGAAAGCACTCAGGATTGGTGTCACCCTGGTGTCACCTGTCCTGGCCATGGCCTGGGCCTGTGCAGAAGGAAAGGAGCAGGGGATGGGATTGGTGCCACCTTGGTGTCACCCTGGTGTCACCTGTCTTGGCCATGGGGACAGGAACAGGGAGCTGGGGCTGAGCTGTGCAGAAGGAAAGGAGCAGGGGATGGGATTGGTGTCACTTTGGTGTCACCTTGGTGTCACCTGTCCCAGGAAGGGACAGGAACAGGGAGCTGGGGCTGAGCTGTGCAGAAGGAAAGGAGCAGGGGATGGGGTCGGTGTCACTTTGGTGTCACCTGTCCCAGGTGGGGACAGGAACAGGGAGCTGGGGATGGGCAGTGCAGAAAAGGAGCAGGGGATGGGATTGGTGTCACTTTGGTGTCACCTTGGTGTCACCTGTCCCAGAGAGACAAAGAGAGCTGTGAAGAGGCAATGCAGAAGGAAAGGAGCAGGGGAGGGGGTCGGTGTCACCTTGGGATAAACAATAAATAAAGAACCTGTCCCAGGAGCAGGGACAGGGACCAGCCCCATCCTGCTCATCCCAGGCTGATCTCCTGGGAGCTGGGAATGAGCACAGCCCCACTCCTGGCACTGAACTTCCAGATCCGACCAACACCAAACACAAACCATCCCGACACCTCCCAAGGAAAGAATTCAAGCACAGAAGGAATCCGCCAGGATCTTCCTCTGGAGGCAGAAATACCCTTGAATGCAGCCCTGCCAGAGCCAAAGGCAGAGCAACAGGGGCAGCTCTTCATCATCCGCGCTCAGCTCTGCGGCCTCCAACCAGCACCATCTGGAGCTCTCCTGCTGCCGCTGCTCTCGGCAGCTGCAAATCCAGGCAGGAATTCTGCGAGCTGCGGAGCCTCATCCTCACCTGCAGGAGAGCCTGGCAGCGGGCACCACGCCGGGAGCAGGGGGAAGTGTGGACAAATTAATTACCTGCCTGAGGCAAGCTGATATTCCCCTTAACTAGGTCAAATAAACTCCGGCAAATCCTCTGCCTGCCTCTCTCCTTAAAAATAAAATAATAAAAAATCGGGAGCTGCGGGTTTAACGAGCTGAGATTCCGTCCAGGAATGGCTCTGCAGGCTGGGATAGAAGGAGAGGGGAAGGAGACAGAGCTGAGCACGTTGGATGAGTCCTCAGCGCTTCCAGCTGCAGGGAACAGCTCGGGTTAGGAATAAAACCTTGGGATTTTCACCTTTAAGCCACGGGTGGTGCAGTGCCTGAGGCAGCTCCTGTGATCCAGGGGGAGTGTCCCAGCTGGAATCCAAGGGCAGATTCCCTCTGCCTCCATCCCCTGTTACTGCTGGTGATGCCTTATTTATAAATATAAAAATATAAAATTGCAGGTATTAGCTTTGAACAATGCCGTATTCCAATACGGAATATTCCATATTTGCCATATTCCAAGGAAGAATTTGTCCCCACGAAGGGCGTCTACATAAATCCTTAAATAAATGGGATTATAATTTAATCTGCCCAGTTCACACCAAAATATCCAGCCCAGGCAGGCTCCTGGATCCCTCTGGAGCATCAGGCACAGGGCAGCACGAAATCCTCTGCTCCTGGAACCTGGGCACCCTCTAATTAAACAAATCCCATTTTGGGGGTGCAGAAATCCAATAAAATCCCACCAGGGCTGCGCCTCCAGCAACAGGGACAGCAGGAAAGGGGGGGATTCTTTCCCTCTGCCCCACTCAGGTGATTCCCCACCTGCAGAGCTCGGAATTCCAACATCAGCAGCACCTGGAGAGAGCCCAGAGGAGCCCCTGGAGCTGCTCCAGGGCTGGAGCCCCTCTGGAGCCAGGCTGGGAGAGCTGGGGGTGCTCAGCTGGAGAGGAGAAGCTCCAGGGAGAGCTCAGAGCCCCCTCCAGGGCCTGCAGGGGCTCCAGGAGAGCTGGAGAGGGACTGGGGACAAGGCCTGCAGGGACAGGACACAGGGAATGGCTTCCAGTTCCTGGAGCCAACAAAACCTGAGGGCTGCGAGAGCAAACACAGCCCCTCTCCTGGCACTGAACTTCCAGATCCGACCAAAACCAGACAGAAATCGCCCCAACACCTCCAAAAAAATTAGAATCCAAGCAGAGCAAATTGTGCCGTCACGGCCTCCCGAGTCCCACGGTGAAGGGATCCATTTTTCCCTCTGGAATTGCTGCTCCCAGCGGCGCATCCCAGCTACAAATCCCGTTCTCCAGCCCCAGGGAGCCTCTGACACCTCGGTTTCACATCTGCTTTCCCCTCCCGGCCTTTAACCCCTGCGCTCCCCCTGCACCTTTGATCGAGCATCTGGAGAGGGTTAAGGACAATTTACATCCTCTGGGCTCGTTCCAGATGGAGGAGGAGGAAACATCGAGCCACGGGAGAGGATCAGGATCCAAAAATCCCAACGCTGAGCTCTCTTCCCAGTGCTGATCCAGTGGATGGGACACCTTTTCCCTGTGTTTTTATCCTGGAGGTGCCACATCAGGGGCTGTGCACGAGTGGGACTTGAAATGCTCGAGGGTAATTTCAGGTTAAGCCAAAATGGGGGTTTTTAGGTTTTTTCCTGCTAACATCAGGGCAAGGTTCTGATCCCAAACTTCCCCTTTGTTTCGGCTTTTCCAGCACTTTCCCAGCTCCTGCCCTGAGTGTTCGTACTTTGGAGGAGCCCTAATTGATCAGCTCACCGTGATTGATCAGCATAGCTGGAATTTATAGCTCACCTGTAATTTATTAATTCATCTGTAATCAATCAGCTCACCTGTAATTTATCAATTCATCCGTAATTGTTCAATTAATCTGTAATCTGTTATATCAGCTATAATCTGTTATTTCATCTGTAATTGATCAGGTCACTGTGATTGATCAGTATATCTGGAATTTATAGCTCACCTGTAATTTATCAATTCATCTGTACTCGATCAGCTCACCTGTAATCGATCAGCTCACCTGTAATTTATCAATTAATCTGTAATTGATCAATTCATCTGTAATCTGTTATTTCAGCTGTAATTTATTAATTCATCTGTAATTGATCAGCTCACCTGTAATCAATCAGCTCACCTGTAACTGATCAATTCAGCTGTAATTTATTAATTCATCTGTAATTGATCAGTTTGTCTGTAATCTGTTATTTCAGCTGTAATTTATTAATTCATCTGCAATTGATCAGCTCCCCTGTAATTTATCAATTCAGCTGTAATTGATCAGCTCACCTATAATTTATTAATTCATCTGTAATCTGTCATTTCACCTGTACTTTATTAATTCATCTGTAATTGATCAGCTCCCCTGTAATTGATCAATTCATCTGTAATTGATCATTTCACCTGTAATTTATTAATTCATCTGTAATTTATTGATTCATCTGTAATTGATCAATTCTTCTGTAATCTGTTATTTCAGCTGTAATTTATTAATTCACCTGTAATTGATCAGCTCATCTGTGATTTATTAATTCACCTATAATTGATCAGTTCACCTGTAATTGATCAATTCATCTGTAATTGATCAGTTCACCTGTAATTGATCAATTCATCTATAACTGATCAATTCTATCAGCTCACCTTCCACCCTCAACCCCTCCAGCAGAGATTTGGCTCCACGTTTAGCACCAGGTAGGATTAAAAAAAAAGGGGGAAAACACAGGGAAATGAGCGAAGGGAACAGCTGGAATTATCCCGATTCATCCCAGGAGTGTTTTGGGGTCGGGGTGTTTAATTTCTGTCCCCTAAAGGCCACACCTGCCCTTCCCCAGGTTATCCCTGCGGTTTTTCGGGATCAGCTGCCCCCCATCAATCAGCATTGTGATAATCAGCTAATGACAGGCTACAAATAACCCTCTAAGCCGCTTTCCAGGGAAATTCTGCCCGGATTAAAAAGCACATCCGAGTTCCTGGGCAATTACCGAGGCACGGGGGGGATCTGGGGGTTTTCCCTCCATTTCCTTCCCTTGCAGCCGGAGCTTTTCCCCATCCCTGGAAGAGTCCATGAACACAGGGATGGCTTTAGTGGCGATCTCAGAGGGCTTTTCCAACCTTAACAATTCCATGATTCCCCGTGGGAACATCAGGACGCCAGGGAAGGAGCGGGGGGCTCGTCCTGAACCCTCTCCCTGCCGGCTCCGGGACATCTCGGCCCCCATCCTGCAGGATCCTGCGGGATCTGCTCCCGCTCCTCCAGCCTGGAGTGCTGCAGGATGATCCTGGAAACACACCCAGGACAATCCTGCAGGACTGCAGGGAGCAGCCACAGCTGCCAGGGCACTGTGGCAACGAAGCCTTTCCCAATTCCCAGCTCTTAATTCCTTAATTCCTGTTCATTTCTGGTAGCACGGTACAAATCTTGGAACATTGTCCTTGGAAATCACCAGAATGACCCAATCCCGAGGTTTGGGTTGGGAGGGCAGGGGGAAAAGTCAGGTCAGTGTGAGAGGTTGATGGCTGCACTTCATCCCAAAATCCCTGCTTTTCATCCCAAAATCCCTGCATGTCATCCCAAAATCCCTCCATTTCATCCCAAAATCCTTACATGTCATCCCAAAACCGCTGAGTTCCATCCCAAAACCGCTGAGTTCCATCCCAAGGTCCTGGCATTACAGCAGGAAATCCCTGCATTTCATTCCAAAATCACCACGATCCATCCCAAAATCATTTCATCAGGAAATCAGCATATTCCATCTGGAAATCCCTGCATTTCATCAGGAAATCACTGTCCCATCACAAAATCACTGTGATCCACCACAAAAATCTCTGCATTTCATCCCCAAATCCCCACATCTCATCCCAAATTCCGTGTCCCATCCCAAAATCACTGTGCTCCATCAGAAACTCCTTTCATTTCATCCCTAAAACCCCCGGATTTCATCCCCAAACCCCTCCACATCTCATCCAACCCAAGGGACATGAAATCTCATTTATATCCAAACCAAACTCCTGCCTTTAGGGATTCCTGCCCATTTTTCCCTCCCTTCCCAGCACACCAGCCCTGCCAGGTTCCACCTCCTTTTTCCATCCGCTCTCCTTCCTGTCTCCCATTCCAGCACCCATCCCAAAATCCCTGGTGACACCACAGAGATTAACTCAGACCCCACAGACATTCCCAAACCTGCCTGCAAATCCCTCTTTCCCTGGAAAATGTGGATTCCCAGCCCGCCTGAGCTCCCCTCACACCACACCAACCACCATTTGCTGCTCTTCCCTTTTTTTATTTTTATTTCTTCAACTCTGGGACTCATTTTTTTTCCCTTTTTTTTAA
>NW_005087615.1:1006785-1023388 GCF_000331425.1 Pseudopodoces humilis | reverse complement strand
TTTGGGATCACAATGACTTGGGATCGCAATGACTTGGGATCGCAATGACTTGGGATCGCAATGACTTGGGATCACAATGACTTGGGATCTCAATGATTTGGGATCTCAATGATTTGGGATCACAATGACTTGGGATCACAATTATTTGGGGTCTCAATGACTTGGGATCACAATGATTTGGGATCACAATTACTTGGGATCATGATTAATTTCCATTAAAAACCCCACAGATCTCCTCCAAGGCTCTTTTACTGAGGTCAGGCACTACTTGGGGTCAACCCAAGCCAGCCCAGAATTCCGTAGAGGATGGGATTTCCAGGCTGGAAAGCTCCAGGATCTCCCCACTGCCTTTCCCTCCTAAACAACACATCAACATTTCCTAGAAGTTCCAGAATATTTAGGAAGAATTCCTAAATTCCAGTGAGAAATCCCGGCAGAATTCACTCCAGCAATTTCCTCCTGCTCCCCCACTGCCTTCCAGGCTGATCCCTGGGGCTGGCCGGGAGGAACAATGCGGGATTCCTCCCCAGCCAAGGGACAAATCCCACTTTTTCCAGTGCCTCCAGAGCCACAATCCCTCCCTTTGTCAGCGGGAAGCGCCGCATGGCTCCGGCTTCCGACAGCTTGGTGCTCATTCCCGGAGCTCCCGGGGAAAAAGGGTGGGGAGGGGCTGGGCTGGAATTGCCAGAGCAGCTGTGGCTGTCCCTGGATCCCTGGCAGTGCCCAAGGCCAGGCTGGACATTGGGGCTGGAGCAGCCTGGGACAGTGGGAGGTGTCCCTGCCATGGCTGGGGTGGGATGGGAAGGGATGGGATGGGATGGGATTTAAGTTCCCTTCCAACCCAAAGCACTCTGGAATTCCGTGGCTTCCTCTGGGATTTCAGCAGAGACGAGGGTGATGTCCCCATGACCCACAGGACACCTCCAAACTCTCCCTTGCACGTGGAGCTTTATTCCCTCTCTTGCTTTGCTTGGAAATTGCAGATTTCTGACTTCCAAGGAGACCCCTGACTGACCTCAGAGATTCCCCCGGGAATTCCGCTCCCGATATGTCAGGGGCGCCGCTGGGAATCCCTGGTATTTGGGCAGGCCTGGATCCAGCAAAGGACAAATCCTCCCAAACCCTCTCCTCTCCTCCCAGCCCCACCTGTCGGACTCGGAGCCAGCTGCTCCTGGAGCTGGGAATTCTGCGGGATTTGTGACTTTTTCCTGCTGGAGAATTTGGGATAAGCAGCAGCCAAATGGCTGCTCCCGGGAGGGCAGCGACAGCAGAGCTCGCGGCTTTTCACCTTTTCCCCATCTGCCGCACGGGGAAGGTGGAAAGGGAGGGAACTTTTCCCTTCCAGCCTCCAAACCCCTCTGGAAAGGGAAAAGTCAGAGGTCACAGCCTGGCATTCCCTGAGGGCTGAGGGTGACGTCCAGGTTTTTTGGGTTTCATTCCTTAAGGAAAAAAAAAAAAAAGTGGAAATGCTGAAAATCGTCGCATTTTCTTTTGGAAAAGTGGTGTTTTTATGGTTCATCACACACGTAAAAGTTCTCACAGCAGCTGGCACAGGAAACCCCAAACCAGGGAATTGAAACTCTTGGAAAATCATGGAATAAACTGAGCTGGACCCACAAGGATCATCCAGTGCAATCCTGGCCCTGCTGCAGATGATGAAGGAGAAGTTTCTGCTCCTGCATCCTGCAGGGTGAAGAACACAAGCAAAGAATAACAATTTTAAATTCAGAAACCACTGAAAAAGATAAAAAATCTCCTTGTGGACACACCCTAGCGAGCACTCCCACCATATTCAAGTCAAATTTTTCCAAGGTAATTAAAACATCGGGGTTGCAGCATCACTGGAGGGTTTAAAGGCAGAAAATGCCTTTCAGTTACTCACAAAATCTACAAAAACCATTTCTGTGGGTTCATTCCTCTCCTCGGGGTGGGCTTTACCCCGCACTATTTCATTAACAGGTCTAAATTAATCAACCTGTAATTTATAGACAAGGCAGGGGATTTCAGGGTATTATAACAGCAAAGAATTTCAATTTTATTCACGCCTGCTGCACCTCTAAACCCACCCTGGCTGCGCCCATCTCTTATTTGGTGCTGCATTGGGTAATCTGAACTGAAACTGCAACGTTTAAAGCAGGGAAAATGAAAGTTTTGCTGTTGGATGGGATGGGAGGAGGTTCACAGAGGGCTCCTGATGCTGTGCCCGCAGTTCCAGGCTGCACTAAAAGGACAAAGTGACACTTCAGGGACAATTTTCGTGGAGCAAAGGTGCTCCAGAGTGATAGAAATGCCTTCATAAACCCTTTATAAACTTTATAAAAATCGGCCTCTCCCCCTGCTTCTCCTTTTTAAGGCGTGCAACTTTTCACCAAGTGCTAAAAATAGACCCGGAGCAGGAAAAAGTAAATCGCTCAGAAAAGAAAAATAAAAATAAATCACAACAAGGAAGATGAAAAGAACCCTGAGTCAGCACAGAATCCTGAGGATATTCCCAGATCTGAGGCGGGGGAGCAGGAATTCCTGACCGAAACAGGCTGGATCCTGCAATTCCTCACTCCTCAGGTAACGTCACCTGGCGGCTCTTGGTGCCAAATCCCGGGATCAGCTCGAGCTTGTTGTGGCAATCCCCTCTCCCAAAAAGAGGCAGAGCATAAATTCCAGGTATTTACTGCATTTGTTCTTTAAATGATGCGCTTTGATCTCCGCCCTGATAACGAGGGAGGAACTGAGGCTCGCCTGGAGCTGCCGGCAGCACAGAAAATCGGGAATCGCGTGTATTTGGCATCCCCAAATCCCTGATATTGGATGGAGAACGGGATCCTTCAGGCTGGGAGAGGCTCCAGCATCCAGCTCGTGGTCCTGCATTCCCAAACTCTCCAAATGCTGCGTCTTCTCTCATTTTTCCTTTTTTTATTTTAAAAAAAACCCCAATTCTTACACGATGTAATTATTTTCTGAAATGCAACTGGTGGAAAAGAGAAGGAGCTCAGCTCAACTTTTGACTCCAGCAGGATTTAAAGGGAGCAGATTAAAAAGAGAGATTTTTTCCATGGGCAGAGGGTGACAGGACAAGGGGGACAGTGTAAAATTAAACGAGGAGGGATTCAGGTGGGATCTTGGGCAGGAATTGTTCCCTGGGAGGGTGGGAAGGGCTGGGATGGAATTCCCAGAGCAGCTGGGGCTGTTCCTGGATCCCTGGAAGTCCCCAAGGCCGGGCTGGAGCAGCCTGGGACAGTGGGAATATCCCTGGGTGGGATTCCAGATCCCTCCCAACCCAAATCTTTCCGTGATTCCACGATTCCTGCAGCAGCAGCAAGGAGGGCACCGAGGGGACAAACCCCTGCAGAGACCCCAGGATCAGCTGGGACAGGAGCATTTCCAAGGTTTTCTGCAGGATTTGAGCTCCTGGATGTCAGAGCTCAGGGGCCAGAAGGGATCTCACTGTTATTCCTGAGGCAAACAAGGAAAATCAGCAGCAAATCCCAAATTTAATTATCGACTCTGCACATTCCCCTGTGCCCTCAGCTGCCACAGGGAAGGTTTGCAGCTCTCCTGGGGGTGAGCAAAGGCCTGAGCAGAGCTCCCCAGAGCAGCAGCCCCCACTCCCACCCATCCCGGAGGGAAATCCGTGAGGATTCCTCACCCATCCGTGAGGAAATTCCAAATATAAAATAAGGAATGGCCACGCGTCATCAATTAGCAGCTCCCGCTCTGTGTTTAATGATTTATGACAGGCACGGCTTGGTCCTCGCAGCCAGGGCTGAGGAGGCAAAGCCCACACAGCTCTCAGCTGAAATTCGGGAGCCAACGTGCTGAGAAAACTCCAGAATTAAGATTCTGATTAAAGATTTCCCTAAGGAAAAGCATTCCTCGTTCTCCAAACAATATCCCAGCAGCTGCGGGGACTCCGTGCCCCAGGATTCTCCCACTCCAGTCCCTGCTCTGCGCTCCCCGGGGCTCTGAAATCGTCAAGAATTGTTTTATTTAATGTGGGTTTGAGGATTTTTGCTGCGGATTTGCCAAATCCCAGACTCAGCTCTGGCATTATCCATTCCCAGGGATGAGGTGATGGGAACCTCAACCTCCTCCGGATCAGGGAATTGCTCCTCTCTCCTCTCTGCTCCTCACATTTATCCTCACTTGAATTCATCTCCCTGACCTGAGAATCCGGAATTTTTGTCCAACAGCAGCTGAGATTCCCCAGGAATTCTCCTCCCATCCCCACCCTCCCTTCCCCTCGTGTCCTGGCTGATTTTCTCCTCAGGGAATTCCTCAAAATCCTCGATACCAACAGAGAGGGCTCCACCCACAGCTGGTTTTGGGGGCTCCTCTCCCAGGTTTTCCTCATCCCCAATTCCCCACGAGCCACTCTCTGCTCTCCTGGCTGGGAATTCCTCCATGTGCCAGCACCCAACGCTTCCAGGGATCTCCCAAATTCCGAGAAATCCGCTGGAAAATCACCTCTGAGCAATGAGCTGCGTTTATTCCATCTTTGATTATGCCATGAATTAATGATCCGATGGATCCGCCAAGAGTTTTCACCTGAGCGGGGCTGGCCCTTGGTTGGCTCTGCATATATAGATAATTATATTAATTAAAATTATATTTTAACTCATTGTAGTCAGGGGTTTGTTCGTCTTCGTCCCTGGGGGAAGGAAAACTGGATTTTAAATTTATTCTTTTTTAAAAGCTTCTGAACATCAACAGATTGTGAGTAGTCAGAGGATATAAATATTAATATATAATATATAATATATAACATATAACATATAACATATAACATATAACATATAACATATAATATATAATATATAATATAAAATGTATTATATATGATATATGATATACCATATACCATATATAACCAGAGAAAATATAAAATATAAAATATAAAATATAAAATAAATAGATAATATAATATATAATATATTATATATAATATATATTTATATTTTCTCTCATATATATAATATTTTACATAATATCTATTATTTTTATATATATAAAGATATATTTATATAAATATATAAATCTATATTAGATATATATAATATAAATATATAATTATAATAATATAATATAATATTATTATATATTGTATTATTATATATATTATAATACATAATATTATAATATTATCTATTATGTAAAGATATATTTATATAAATATATAAATATATATTATATATAATATAAATTTATAATTATAGTATTATAAAAATATTATAATATTTAATATATGATATAAATATAAATATATATTATATATTATATAATATAAATATATATTATATATATAAAAATATATATAAGATATATTTATATAAATATATAAATATCCCCACCTGGTCTAAACACACCTTTCAGCCACAACCATGGGAACCTCCCTGTCACTCCCTCTTAACCACCAATATCTCTAAAAACACAGAATTTTTTGGATGTTCCAGCAAGAACATTCAAAATTGTTGTGTTTTCCTTTGATCCTGTCTCCTACTTTGCAGGGGGAAAAAAATATGTATTTTTTATTCTTTGTATAAATATATATGTATATATATATATATGTATATATATCATTCTGCTCTGGTGGGTCATCTCATGAGAAAAAAATGGGAAATGATGCAGAAAAACACTTAGAGACATGAAATAACCAAAAGAAAAGGTTTTTTTTTTTACTATTTAAATTTTTGAGGTGCTATTCTCCGCTAGCAAACTCTGTCCCGAAGGGAAAAGCTGGGAGTTCAGTGAGGTGCCGGGAATCTGGCTGAATTTTCAGGAATAAGCAGCAATATTTGACATGGGAGGATGTCCCAGCAGAGATGGAAAAGCAGGGGGAGGTTATGAGAAAAACGCTCTGAATCCAAGTTTGAAAAGGAACACTTTTAATAAAAATCCACATTAAAAGTGGATTTATGAGTATGGATGAAAAAACCCTTTTACTCGGAATTTTCAGTTTTCAGGGAATTGGGCTATTTTTTACTTTTACTGTTCTCTAGGAAATGTTCTGACCAAACCCACGGGATCTTATTTCTCCTTTTCCATCTTCTTCCATCCTTCCTCACAATCCTATTTTTTGGTACTTTGTGATCCTTTCCTGTTTTGGGGTGTTTTTTTCCCTTTTTTCCCCATTCTGGCTCCTTGTTCCAGTTTTATTTTAAGGGAGGAACTTTCCCGGGAGCTCTGCTGCAGCATCAGCGCTTTCCCGTGGAAATTTGGAGCAAAGCTGGCAGCAGGAGTTGGAAGAGAGGAGGGGATGGATCCTCCTGGGACATGGGATGGTGTTCCCAGGGCCAGGGGATCAATCCCATCCCAAATTCCAGCAGGAATTCCCAGGGGATCCATCCCATCCTGAATTCCAACAGGAATTCCCAGGGGATCAATCCCATCCCAGATTCCAGCAGGAATTCCCAGGGGATCAATCCCATCCCGAATTCCAACAGGAATTCCCAGGGGATCAATCCCATCCCAGATTCCAGCAGCAGGGAAGTGCCTGAGCTCCTTTTCCCAGCTGAGGAATTCCAAGTGGAAATTTTCCCTGATGGTTTTTCCTTTCAGCTTTGGGGGATTTTGTCTCCTGGAGAAAACATTCCAGGGGCTGCTCCATCAGCTCCCAGGAAATGCCTCTGTGGGAACAACTCGACTCTCCAGGTGAGTGAAACTGCTCCTGATTTAATTCAGGAATAAACCAAACTCTTCAAACCTCCGAGCCTGAATTAATCCCAATTTTCCATCTCCAAAGAAATGGAAGGATCAGATCCCACATGGACACTGGGAGGATGTGGAGTGAGGAGCAGGCAGAAACCCCCTCAGAGTCCGGACTCCTTCCCCCGTATATTCCCGTTTTTAACGAGGTTTAATTAAGCCACCGCACTGAAGTTGGGATTTTCAAAGCTCTGAGAGTGATTTAGGAGAATCCAGACTGCACAGGGCAGCCCAGGCACTGAAAATCCTCACCAGGTGGAACAAAATCCAACATTTTCCTGCAAATCAGCTGTGGATTTATCCCAAATAACCCAAAGTGTCCAGGAATTACAAATGATCCCGAGCTGAGCATGAGGGCAGGGTTAAGGTCACAAATTCAGGTTTTCCTGCCATGTTTACAGTAAAATAAACATCCAAAATGTAAAAAAAATCCCCAAAATTCCCAGATTTTGTCTCCCAGCCAGGAGTGGTTGGGCAGAGTCACCCAGTGGTGACACCAAAATCACCCAAATCAAATAATCAACCAAATCTGGCCAAATTCTCCCCTAAAGCTGCAGATCTGTTTAAGGTATTTAAGTTAATCTAAGTCTTTATATTGGCACAAGCTGTTTAAAATGATCTCAGGCTTTTGCTGGGTTTAAGCTGCTTATGCAGCTTTAAGGGTTTTAAAAGGGTTTAGCCTGGGAAAAACCCATTTCCCAAAAAGCAGAGTGGGGTTGTTGGGTGGGAGCTTGGCTCTGCCATTTCGTCAGGTTTGGAATGGGGAAACCATCCAGGAGCCAAATATTTGACTGAAAGTCAGAGTTAGTCAGGGTCAAGGTACAAATACTGAGTTTAGAGAGGATTTGGGCTGGTCTAAGTGGGAGAGGGGTGGCAGGAGAGAGGTAAAACACCAAGAGCTCATTGCAAAAAGAAAGGAATCCTATAAAAAAAACAACTGAAAAACTTAATCCAACAATTCCACCTCGTTAAGAAAAAGATGGCAAAATTCCAGTACATAAACCCAAGAAATTCCAAATAAATCCCATCCCAGAGTCCAGCAGGAATTCCCAGAGGTACAAATCCCAAAAGAAATTCTGCTTTCCTCTCCTCCTTCCCATTTTTTGATCCCCAAAACACAGCATCACTTCTCGTCCATTTTTTAAGGATTCCAGCCCAAATTTGGGATCTGAAATCCAAGGGGGTGCTGGAAAAGCTCAAACCAGACCCCAGTAACAAAAGAGGCACTGCTTGGAACAAAACTTCCCTGTTCCAGGGTGTCCTGGAACAGAAAAGGGCCAGGAAGGCTCTTCCAGGATGGAATTCTCCCCGCTCAGGTGGATTTTTTGCCAGGACCATTCATGCTTCCAACCTCCCACCCTGCTGAGCTGCAGGGGTCAGAGATCCAAGAGAATTTTGATTTTTTTTTCAGCCCTTCCTGGCAGTTCCAAACATCCCCCAAAACTCCGGGGCACATTTTCCCAGGATTTCTGTGCTCTGGGTCCTGCTCCAGCTCTGTGGGATGCAGAAAGGGGGATCTGACACTGGAAGGGAGGTTTGGAGTCCCCATCCCTGGAGGTGTCCAAGGAGCACCTGGATGTGGCTCTGGGCTGGTGACAGGTGGGGATTGATGGTCCTGGGGGGCTTTTCCAACCTCAGTGATCCCAAAATTGTTGGGACTGGACTCCTAATGCAGGGGCAGAGTCACCGCCCTGGGGAGCCTGAATTCCCATCCCAAAACTCTGGGAAATCAGGGAAACGTTCCTGGCTGTGTGTGAGCCTTTTATCACCAATTAATTCCTTTTAGCTCCTCAGAACACCGACATTTCCAGCTTCCCTGGGGAAGGGATGGTCCCATCCCTCCCTCCTTGAACTTCCATCCCTTCCTCCCTGAATTTCCATCCCAAAACACTGGAAAATCAGGGAAAGGCTCCTGGCTGAGGGTTCACCTTTTATGAACACATTTAATTCTCTTTAGCCTTTGTGGCACTGCAGTTCCCAATTTCCCTGGGGAAGAGACGGTCCCATCCTTCCCTCCCTAAAACTCCATCCCTCCCTTCCTCAATTTCCATCCCAAAACACTGGAAAATCAGGGAAACGCTCCTGGATGAAGGCGACACCTTTTACCAACACATTTAATCCCCTTTCGCCCTTAGACCACTGAGATTTCCAATTTCCCTGGGGAAAGGAAGGTCCCAATCCCTCCCTCCCTCCCACCCTGCAGCAAACGGATGCAAACTGGGACAAAGAACCTTTTTTCCCCCTTTTTTTGGGCACTCAGCACAGGCAGAGCCCCGCTCTGCTCTCATTTACACAAAGATAAAGGCAGCGCATCTGGCCGTGAGGCAGAAGTCTTTAATTACACGCCGAGCTTATCTTAAATATCTATTTATTGCCACGAGATTGCAGCTTCGCCCGATCAACAGCCTGCAGACAAAGGGAGGTTGTGATTGCACATTCAACCTCCAGCTCTTATTCCCACTCTGGAATGCTGCACTTCGCAACTTTCTGGGATATTCGCATCCTCTCCCACCTCCTTCACCTTTGCTCCCAGCTACTGAGGGCATTTTGGGGTTTTTCAGCCAGGAAAGATGGTCCATAATGAACATTTTTATGCTATTTTTATGATAAAATGAAGATTTGAGTCAAGGCTGGGCTCCTGCAGGCAGCACAAGGCCCTGAGCGGCTTCTCCAGAGCAAAATCCAAATGGATTGGGGAAAAAAATGGATAAACACAAACAGAAATAGCAACAGGAGCAACCTGTTATGGGCAGGGAGCTGGGAAATCACCCTTGGAATTTTCAGTTTTGTTCAGAACAGGCCTTAAAGTGCACTCAGATCCCAAAATAAAGCTCGGGATAACATGGATATGGGATGACTGCAACTTCCTTGGGTTCCTCCTGATCTAGATATTATCCTAAGATTTGGAAAATCTTCCCACACAATCCCCACAGAACTGCCATTTGCAGGCCTGGGGTCACACAAACCCCACACAAACCCCACACAAATGATATTTTCTGCTCTAGACCCACACAAACTCCACACAAACCCCACAAGAACCCCACACAAGTGGCATTTGAGGCCTTGGCCCCACACAAACCCCACAGAACTGGCATTTGCAGCCTTGGCCCCACAAAAATCCCCATACAAACCCCACAGAAATTACATTTGCAGCCCTGGGGTCATGCAAACCCCACACAAACCCCACAGAAATGTAATTTACAGCACTGGCCCCACACAAACCCCACAGAACTGGCACTTGCAGCCCTGGCCCCACAAAACCCCCACACAAACCCCACAGAAATGACATTTCCAGGCCTGGGTTCACACAAACCCCACACAAACCCCACACAAATGATATTTTCTGCTCTAGACCCATACAAACCCCACATGAACCCCTCACAAATGGTATTTCCTGCTCTAGACTCACACAAACCCCACAGAAATGTCATTTACAGCCCTGGCCCCACACAAACCCCACAGAAATGGCATTTGCAGCCCTGGCCTCACACAAACCCCACAGAAATGGCATTTACAGCCCTGGCCCCACACAAACCCCACAGAAATGGCATTTACAGCCTTGGCCCCACACAAACCCCACACAAACCCCACAGAAATGGCATTTGCAGCTCTAGGGTCACACAAACCCCACAGAAATGTCATTTACAGCCCTGGCCCCACAAAAATCCACACACAAACCCCACACAAACCCCACAGAAATGGCATTTGCAGCCCTGGCCCCACACAAACCCCACAGAAATGGCATTTGCAGCCCTGGCCCCACACAAACCCCACACAGACCCTGCACCAGGGCACTTGCTGAGGTGTCCAGGAGGAACAGCCAAGGGACATTTTTGCCCCAAAGGAAAACCCAGAAATAAATCCCACGTCCTTCTCCTCACCTGTGGATGGGGGAACAAAAATCATTCCCGTTCTGCAATTTAGGAACAAAACTTCCAATAGGATTTTTGAGTTCAGGTCCTCCTGACTTCCCAAAGCCAAATTAATTCCCACTGATGGATCCAGCATAATTAGGAGTGAAATAATCTCATTTTTGTGCCAGCTGAGAAGTACTTTTTTCTCTCAGCATCAACCAAAAGAGGCTCAGCACCTCAAAAACCCCACTTTATTTGGCTACAGCAGCAATATCTTTATAATTATCTGATTTTTTTGTTTAAATCTGCAGTTCTTGCTCTCCTGCTACCCTGTGCCCCTCAGAGCCCATTTGGCCTGACCCCTAAATATTTCCCTTCTCTCCCCTTCACTTGCCAGGTACCAGATTTTTGTTTTTTTTCCCTGCACAGAATTCCTCTCCAATTAACTAATCCAAGTTATAATCAATCAAATATCACCGTGTGGTTTTGGGGACATTCCTGCTGCACAGGAGAATTCCCTTCTTGCCCCAAATTCCCTGCAGCAAGGAGGATGATTTTTTTTTAATTTTTTTTTTTTTTCAGGAGAAATCTGACCAAACTGCTTTGGAACAGCCCTTCAACAAAACAAAACAAGTTGTTTGTCTCAGCAATTTGCACTCTCCCATGAAATTCCCTATGATGCCAGAAGTACAGGAAACAAAAAAAAAAAAATTTCTAAATATGAGCCCAAGCTACCAAAACTGAGGTGTAATGAATATCCCTGCAAATACAAGGACTCTGAACAGCAACACAGAGGCAGGGAAAGGACAAGAGAGATGAGGGATGAGGATAAATTTATTTTCATGGACTAAAACACAGAGGGGGATCAGCTGGGGAGGACTGGAAATGCCTTTGGAAGTCGGGGGGATGGATGGGGGTTACAGGGATTGGGATGGTGCAGCTGAGCCTTTCCCAATAATCTGCTCTTTTGTGCACAAAATTCCATCTAAAATCCAGTTTTGGTTATTTCAGACGTCCTGGACCTTTTGTTTTCCAATCCATCCACCAGGAACAAATCCATCCAGGAGCACCCACTGGGACTATAAAATATGCTGTAGCTCTCCAGGCAGCTAAAAAAGCAGGAGAGAAGTTTTGGTTGGATCCGAGGTGCTTTTCCAAGGTCCCTGAGCTCATCCCTGACATCACCACGAGCTTTTCTCATCCCTCCTTTACTCAGTGCTCAATTTTTGGCTCGCTGATCCCAGAGCAGCCCTGGTTACATCAGGATTTGCTCACTGCTGGTTCCTGCAGCCCCCAAATCCCAGCCCTGAGTCAGCAGCAGCCCTGGCCCTTTCCCCCAGGGAGGCAGGAGACAATCCATGGGCATCTCCTCCCCTGGATTTTATTGTCCCGGCTCCTTCCCAAGGTCCCACAGGAGCAGCCAGGGGGGCAGAGAGAAGCCAGGGAGAGACAGATTGTGCAGATGGGCCCAGGAGGGACCAGGCTCCCGCTGCATCCCAAAATTCCAGCAGCAAAAGGAAAATCAGCCCTGCCAGGTGCAGGCCTCCCATTCCCAGAGCTTTTGTGTAGTTTTATCCCGACTTGCTGCATTCCTGCATCCAGGGACAGGCTGAATTCCAACTGGAAAATCTGGGCTGCTCCAGGACTGGGAAATCCACTGGAAGCATCCCATGGGATCCTCCTCTCCCTGCTGGGGTCAGGGCCTCGTGGGACACAGCTGCACATCCAGGACAGCAATTCCCAGAGCTCCCTGGGGATGCCAGCAGCATCCCAGAGCCCCCTGAGAGCCCAAACCGTCCCAGCCTGGTAAAATGATCCCATTTTTCAATTCCAGGTGTGACATTCCTCCTGCAACAGCCCCGATCCCCCCGAGCACCCACAGCCCTGGGATTTCTCAAACCCTATTTGGCTCCACAGCATTTTCCAGAGCCTGCCCAGCAAGTAATGATCTAAAATAAAAAAAAAAACCAACCCCAAAACCCCAGTGAGCGCTGCTGTCTGCAGTTGGGGCTTAGAGTCAGAACTTATTATTTGTATTTTCAATCTGCCAGGGACTCCCACTGCGAGCTCGGCCAGGAGGCTCCCCCTCCCTCCCTCCTCCCCGTTTCCCACACAGGAGGAAAAGTAAAGACGCAGAAAGGTTAAAAAGGAACAAAAAAGGCCACGTTGGTCCCCCCCCTCCACAGCACCGAGAGCAAATCCCTGACTTAGGGAGCTGCGACGTTCCCATTCTTGGCGTGAAAAAGTTTCAGAGCTTTTTAAAGAGCTAAAAGGAGAGATGTGGCCTGTGGATCCTGATAGCCGTGCCACAGGAAGGGCAGGAATGTGGTGAAAATGGGTAAAAATGGGTCAGGAATAGGGGTAAATATGGGTAAAAATGGGTCAGGAATAGGGGTAAAAATGGGTCAGGAATAGGGGTAAAAATGGGTCAGGAATAGGGGTAAAAATGGGTCAGGAATAGGGGTAAAAATGGGCCAGGAATAGGGGTAAATATGGGTAAAAATGGATCAGGAATAGGGGCAAATATGGGTAAAAATGGGTCAGGAATAGGGGTAAAAATGAGTAAATATGGGGTAAAAATGGGTAAAAATGAGTAAATATGGGTCAAAAATATGGGTAAAAATGGGTCAGGAATAGGGGTAAAAATGGGTCAGGAATAGGGGTAAAAATGGGTCAGGAATAGGGGTAAAAATGGGTAAATATGGGTAAAAACACCACATAGGGTCCAAAATGTGGGTAAAAATGGGTCCAAAATATGGGTCCAAAATATGGCTAAATATGGATATCAAGCACCAGCCCTCAGATATTTTGGAAGCTCCTCTTCAGGTATCACAGGGAAATAAATCAGGGAGCTGGGCTCACCATTCCCAGCTATCCCACATTATTCCCAGCCATCCCACATTATTCCCAGCTATCCCATGTTATTCCCAGCCATCCCATGTTATTCCCAGGCTATCCCACGTTATTCCCAGGCTATCCCACGTTATTCAGATGGAGCAGGACATGGAGAGAAGAGAGGTTGATAACCCTAAATGAATCCAGAGTTGTTTCTGCTCCCACCTGCACCAGGCACAGATTCCCCCACTCCTGGCCCTATTAAAAATGAGGGAGTTTCTGTTCTCCTGTTCTCCCTCCCCCTGAGCAGAAAGAAAATTCTGGGAATTTTATCCAGGTGGAAATCCAGAATTAAAGAGCACTTGAGGAGGAGGAGGAGGGATTTCAGCGCTCTGACCCCAGCTCCTCCAGGGTTCCATAAAACTCTTTGGCCCATCAGCAGCTCTCTGAATTCCCAGTACATCTCCCCATTCCCATGGAACTGCCACAGCCATTCCCAGGAACAGCCAAGATGCTGGAGAGACCTTTGGAGGCCCAGGCCTCATGTTTTGTGTGTGTTTACAGGAGTTTTACGACTGTTTCAAGGAAAATAACGACCAGAATCCTTTCCAGTGCCAGACGAGCTGGGCTGCAGTGCCTGGGACAAAAACAATTTTCTCTTTCTCAGTGGGGGTGAAATTATAAAAACCCTGCAGATCCAGCACCACAAATTCCCCCCGGTCCCCAGGGTTGTACAAAGGAGCTCAGAGCAGCTCCTGGCAGGGCTCAGGTGCCACCACCTCTGCTGAGAACCCTGGGACAAAAAGGGTTTAACTTCCCTTTCTCAGGGGGTTGAGATGATAAAAATCACGGGGATGCAGGGCCACAAATTCTCAGTGGCCCTCAGGTTTTACAGAGGCCTCAGAGCAGCTCCTGGCAGGGCTCAGGTGCCACCACCTCTGCTGAGAACCCTGGGACAAACCCCACAGTCTCCTGCCCACATGGCTGGGTGAGGGTTTGGGTTGTGCACGAAGATGTTCATGGCCCCAGAGGCAGCACAGAAACTAAAACTCCACATAGGAGACACTTTGATAGGGAAAAGATATCCTTCCATAGGGAAAACGCCATTTTCTATAGGGAAAACACCATTTTATATAGGGAAAACACCTCCTTCCATAGGGAAAACATCATTTTCCATAGGAGAAACACCATTTTCCATAAGGGAGACACCTCCTTCCATAGGGGAGACACTTCCGTAGGAGAAACATCATTTTCCATAGGAGAAACACTATTTTCTATAGGAGAAACACCTCCTTCCACAGGAGAAACATCATTTTCCATAGGAGAGACATCATTTTCCATAGGAGAATCGCCTCCTTCCCTAGGGGAAACACCACTTTCCATAGGGAAAACCCCATTTTCCATAGGGGAGACACCTCCTTCCATAGGGGAGACACCTCCACGGGAGAATCATCATTTTCCATAGGAGAAACACCTCCTTCTATAGGAGAAACACCTCCTTCTATTGGAGAAACACCATTTTCCATAGGAGAAACATCTCCATAGGGAAAATCCACACCTTCCCCACAGGGGAAATATCTCCATAGGAGAAACATCACCTTCCATAGGGGAAACATCACCTTCCATAGGGGAAACATCACCTTCCATAGGGGAAACACCATTTTCCATAGGGGAAACACCATTTTCCATAGGGGAAACACCATTTTCCATAGGGGAAACGCCTTCCCGTCCTCTCCCCCCTCAGTCACCCCTCACTTGGGCTTTCTTCACCTCACCCCGAGCGTTTCCCTGAGCAGAGCGAGTGCTGGCCATGGGGAGGAGCAGCACATGGCACTGCCGGGACACATCCGAGCGCTCCGGCTGAGCCACAGGGGAGGGAACAAAGCCAGACCCCCCCAGCGATCTGGTACAGCTCAGAGGATTTGCAATCTCCAAAAGAAAAAAAAATTATAAAAAGTAGCATTGGGCAAACTCCGTTACTGGCACGGCGAGGAATGAATCCTGCAGGAGCAGCAGCTGTCTCGGCACATGGAACGCGGGGTTTTGGGGAAAATCCACCTTCTCACATCCCAAATCCCGAGGTTGGGGGTTTCCAGCAGCCATCAGCAGCTGGATTTGTCGTTTAGAGCAGCAGGGCAGGGGACACCAGGTGCTGCCGGCCCTCACCCGGCCCAAGCCAGGAGCAGAGGAATATTCCCATCCTGCTCCCTCCAGAACACATTTTAATCCCATTTTCCTGCACACACACCCCATGTCAAATTCTTAATTAAAAATCATCTGCTTTTGGAATGGGGGAGGGATGGCCAGACCAGGCTGCACACTGAGTTTTGGGTACTTTTCCTCTGTCAGGTCAGACATTCCCAAGTTCTCTCTGGAGGAAGCCTCAAGGGGCTGTTTATATAAAATGAGTATTTTGCTTCACGTGCTGCCCACCCTCAGCTCGCACAACTCATCCGGGGAAACTTTTTCTTGCAGATCCTTTCCTGAACGCTCAGGCAAAAACCCTTCCAAATATCCTGCGTGCACAGCCAGAACTGAAATATGTAACACTTAAACACGCCGAAAAATAAACACAAACTTCCAGACAAAGGGCTAATCCCTGCCCTCGGAGGCTCCCGCAGCCAGAGGAGCTGGATCACCCCAAGGAGGGCTGGATTTGGCCCTTGGAGAAGCCACTGCAGTCCCTGCTGCAAGCCCGGGCTTGGGAACACGGCACAAAACCCGGCCAGAGCCGCGGGAAGGTACCGCAAGGGGCTGCGGATGCCTCCACCTGCCTCCAACAGCGGGAAAAACTCGGGCTTCCCGAAGGACAAACCTCCAGCTGGTCCCCGAATGCTATAGCCAAATAAAATCAAGCAGGAGAAGGAAAAAAAAAACCAACCCAACCCCAGCGCTTTGTGCAGGGATCCAGCCACCAGCAGGAACCTCGCTGCTGGAACGAGCCTTGGAATCTTATTTTATTTTATTTTATTTTAATGGGAGCGTTTCTCTCCGCGCTGTAGCATCAGGGAGCAGCCGCAGGCAGCGGGGAGGGAAGCGATGGAAGCGGCGCAGGCCCCGGGCTCCGGCTGCCGGCGGGGCCCCGGGAGGACGCGGCTGTCCCCGGAGCAACACGTCCCCGAGCCCGTGTCCCTCCGCACGCCCCTGGCCGGCTGGCACGTCCCTGTCACACCCCGCGATCGCCTCCCACCGCCCCCAGCGCTGCCTCCCACCAG
>NW_005087615.1:983672-1006775 GCF_000331425.1 Pseudopodoces humilis | reverse complement strand
TGTGAAGACAGAGGTGCTTTTAATTTTAGTCTGGGAACTTTCCCCTCATTACCCTCCTGACAGGATGGGTGCAGACAGCATTAGGGATGCTGGGCTAGACACTGGCCCCAGAGGAATGTCCTCCTCCTCCACCTCCTCCTCCTCCTCCTCCCCGCACGGTGGGAGAAAATGAAGTTGCTGTCAAGCGACGATAAATTCATGCGACAGCCAGGGCTAATTAAGCGGCAAAGTAGCTGCGAGCGTGGCGGGGCCGCGGCTCCGGGCTGGGCTCGCTGACAGCGCCGGGCTCGGGGCGCTCGCCCGGCGCGGCCACCCCCGCTGGGGACGCGGGGACACGGGGCTGGGGACGCCAGGCTGACACCTCCGGGGAGGAAAAATGGAATCTGGCCGGCCGGCTGGGCACCCGCAGCGAGTCAGGGAGGGAGGGAAGGAAGGAAGGGCGAGAAAAAAATCCCAAAGATCCACGCAGAGAACAACAGCAAAAAATAGCGACAAAAGCCCCCGTGCCTACCTTTGCCGGGGGCCAGCGGGCAGATCCCGGAGCGGTTGGGGTCGGTGGCTGTTCCCTTCTTTATGAAATGTTCGGCTCAGCCGGTGCTATTTGCATTCTTTCATTAGCACCTGTTTCAAGTAAGGAAGGAGAAAGCTCATTGCGAGATCAGCTTCCTCTCGGAATAAATTATTTAAAAATTAAAAGAAAAAAAAATAGAGATAGATGCACGCTGCCAAATAATAATAACGCTAATAAAAATCAAAAAAATACCACATGGATATTAAAGCCCAAAGTAGGCAGTTTAATAATGGGAGGTCTTGCAGGTTGTGAGCATGCTCCAGCCGGAACAAATCCTTCCTCTGTTATTCCTCTGAATAAAAATAAACCACGATCAAGAAACCCAAACGGAAGCTTCCTCCTAGAATCCCTGCTGCTGAAAAATATGTAATAAATTCAGCCCGAAGACGCAGACTCTAATCAGCAGCTGTTTTCTGGATCCAAAGCCAGCCAAAGCCTCTCTTGTCTTTTCCCACTATGAGTCGAGGCCTTTTTGAAAAGGGTTTTAACCTTTTAAAGACACAGCGCACCAATTATCACTTCTGGAGGACTGTCACTCACGGCGCAGGGAAATTAATAAAGCGGCAGCGGTGGCACAGTCGGAGCACGGGGAGGTGTGGTTTGCCCTCCCAGGGTTGCCTCGGGAATATTATTGTGTGATTATTATTTTTAATCGGACCCCCTCCCCTTCGGGGAAATAATAATAATAATAAAGTGCGAACTCGCCAGCCGGCTCTGGGATAAATGCAAAGTCATTATAAAAAGAAGCAGCTGCTGGATGCCATTCCCGGAGTTCTGCCGTGGCTCCTTAGCGGGGTTAAATTTGTTGCGAGTGAATTTTTCGGGATTAACAGTTTCCAGCCCGGCCGGAGCTGGGAGAGGGTTAACGCCAGGCACAGAGCAGCTCTGTCAAGTGCTTCCCATCAAACTGAGGACCAGGCTGCGAAGTTTGAACCGAGCAGCTCTGGCACAGCAACACCGCGTCCTTCCAGGGCTGGCATTCCGGGTTTTTACCAAAGCCGACCAAAACCCCCCCAAAAGAGCTCAGCCCTGCGCTAAGCAGCGCCGATGGCCCCGTGTGTGCCACAGCTCGCCGGGGACAGCGCCGAGCCCTCAGGTCTGGGGAGGGACAGGACGGATCCCCCCAAAGCTGCGCGTCCCCGGGCCCCAGGACAGCGTCCCCCGGCCGTGGTGCCACCGTGCCCGGCCCACCTGGGTGGCGGTGCCATCCTCCTGCTCAGCGCTCGGGGCCATCCCCGGGGTGCTGCGGCTCCTCCGGCCGCGCTCGCCTCCGGCCAGGCTGTGCGCAGCCCCCGGCATGCGAGCCGGCGGCTCTCCCGCCCTCTCCCCCTCCTCCTCCTCCTCCTCCTCCTCCTCCTCCTCCTGCTGCTGAAAATCATCATATTTCATGTGTGGCTGCTCCAGCCCCGCCAATTGGCTGGGCACTCGCTGGCGGAAATGTCAGCGGCGGCGCAGCATCGCTGCCCGCCCGCGGCCGCCCCGTTCCCCCCGGGACCCCCGGCTCTCCCCGGCTGCCGGCACCCCCGGGCACATCCCGGAGAAGGGATTTGGGTGCTCGCTGAGGGTTCTCTGCCCCTCCGGCTCGGCTCCGGAGGGATGGAGCTGCCGGCAGCTTGACCTTGAGCGGCGCTGCCGGCGAGGAGCGCTTTTCCCGGCCGGGGGGATCCGGCGGATCCGCTCCGCTCCCGGAGCCGCCTGCCCGGACACAGCGCAGAGACCGGGGTCGCTCGAAGGGATGAGCCCTGAGAAATGGAGCGTTCCTGAAGTTTCTACACATTTTCAAGGCATTTGTTCGCAGCTTGCTCCTCACTTCCAGACCTTTGTAACAAGATCAGTGTTTTCTTTCTCTTTTTAATAGCTGGGATTTGGAAATAGGAGCTTGCTTGAAGCTGCCCTGGAAGTGTCCAAGGCCAGGTTGGATGGGGCTTGGAGTAACCTGGGACAGTGGAAGGTGTCCTGCCCAAGAGATGGAGCAGGATGGGGCTTTGAAGTCCCTCCCAAACCAGACTGGGGTTCTGTGATCCCATCCCCAGCTCAAGCGGGAAGACAGCCCAAGACTTCTCCTCATCTGATCATTTTCCTTCTTCAGGCAGGTGAGGAAAAAAAATAAATAAAAAACAACCAAAAATCCGAAGCAATGGAATGTCAGAATGGAATAATCCTGAGGAAAACCGGCATCTACCTCCCCTGCAAACACCTGCAAATGGAGGGTGGACACATCCAGGGACAATGGAAAATGTTCTCCTAAGGAACAATGGAGCCACCTCTGCCTGCTGGGCTCTCCAGGAGCCGAGGGGGGAACAGGGGAAGCACGACAGCCAAAAGCCAACTTTTATTTCCTGGCTGCTTACACAAGGATAAAAAAAAATTGCATTGTCACAGAAACTAAAGAGGATTTGAGTGCGGCATTTGTGGCACAAATCAGCTTAGGGAACCTGCAGTTCCCTGCTGATTGGCAGAAAACTCCGTGGGAAATGGGCAACAGATTGGATGGGAGAGTGAAAGCTCCAAAGCTTCCTCATCTGGCCATGTGAGGAGCAGCCTGCAGCCCAAACCTCATCAGCAGGTGGATACTCCTGTGAGGGGAGCCCGGTGGTCACCACTGCCACCATCTCCAGTGTCCCCCAGGTCCAGGCAGTGCTGTGGCACGGCAGAGCCCATCACCACTGTGTGTCACTGTAGGCATTGAAACCAGAGAGGAGAGATGAGAGAATCGGGCTGCTGAGCAAAAGAAAACCCCACTGAGCAAAAGAAAACCCCACTGAGCAAAAGAAAACCCCACTGAGCAAAAAAAAAACCAACCCACTGAGCTGTTCACGCTGCTCCTCCTCTCCCAAACTCCGAGAGGAATTCCAAAACCAGACATTCCATCATCTACCCCAGCCTGGGCTCCACTGATGACCCAGGGTGTGCAAGGTGCCAGACACCATCCAGGAGAACCTGGGGGAGCTGGTGGAGATGTTGGGGTCCCACCAATGTCACCCATAGGAGCCTGGATCCCCAGGTGCCACCAGGCCGTGCCCCCCAGGCCTTGGTGGCCTTCATGGGCCTCAATTCCCACAGCCACGAGTGACAAAAAGAGCTGTGAGAGCTTGTGGAAGTGTCACAAGGTGGCATCGAAACCCCTAAATGGCTGCTGGGAAAACAGAGTGACCATCACCCTAACTGGGAGATCAGTGACCATCACCCATAACTGGGAGATCAGTGACCATCACCCTAACTGGGAGACCAGAGTGACCATCACCCATAACTGGGAGATCAGAGTGACCATCACCCATAACTGGGAGATCAGAGTGACCATCACCCATAACTGGGAGATCAGAGTGACCATCACCCTAACTGGGAGACCAGAGTGACCATCACCCATAACTGGGAGACCAGAGTGACCATCACCCAAACTGGGAGACCAGAGTGACCATCACCCAAACTGGGAGATCAGAGTGACCATCACCCAAACTGGGCAGCCAGAGTGACCATCACCCATAACTGGGAGACCAGAGTGACCATCACCCAAACTGGGCAGCCAGAGTGACCATCACCCAAACTGGGAGACCAGAGTGACCATCACCCAAACTGGGAGACCAGAGTGATCATCACCCATAACGGAAAACAGAGATCCATTGAATCCCAAGTTAAGTTACTTCTTCTCTAGTGTAACATTAATATGCACCTTTAAGCTCATGCTGTATATAGCTATGAGTAATTTCTCTTTTTATCTTTATTCCTGTGCAATATTAGTTTGTTTTGCCTTATGTCTGTTCTTTTTGTGCCTAATAAATAAATAATTCATTCTGTAATAGAATAATCAGCTGTTATTAAAGAACTTGTGAACCAGAGGGGGTTTTGGGGTGCTGGGTGCCTCAGTGAAGCTGCTGCAAGCAGCTGCAAGCTTCCCAAACCAGAGGTCTGGGGAAAAGGTGAGAACTTCCCTGAACCCCACATCCATGTGTGACACACTGTCGCTCTATTAGGACCGACTGGGAAGAATGACACAGACTCTCATGGAGTCAGAACAGGAGAATTCCTTAGTTTATTACTTTAGACTTGTTTTATAGACTGGTTCGTGGAAAGTACAGAAAGGAAACTGCTACATCACCATCATTGGTCAGTGGTGCACACCACCTCTTGACTTTCTCCTGCAAAGAAAACAAGGGACAGACAAACAGCGCCTGCAAGGGCTGTTTTCTGTCTTTGAGGATTGTTTTTAAGTCCTCCCATGAATTTCTCAGGCTAGCTTCTCAGGCAGGACTGAGAGAGCTATGCATCCTGCAATAACCACAGGTTTAGCATCCATAACACACAGCCCACAAAGCCTGAGCTGGGGGATGATTTCTCAAGGTCTGACACCAATATTTGAAGTTTGGCGGATCCCAGCACTATTCTGCTCCGGTCCCAGCCCCAGGATGGGCCTCGCTCATGGCTTGGTTTCCCCTCCCTTTACTCAAAGCCTTGTCCCCAGCCAGGGGCCGCTCTCTGGGCCCTGCGTTTTCCCCCCGCAGCATCCCCATTAAAACAACCGCAAACAACAACCTCAAACCTTTCCGAGCAGGAAGCGCCGTAATCTGCCGTGCATTAAAGGTCTAAAAAAACCCTGCCTAATGTTCCAGGAGTCTCAAGCTGTTAAGCCACTGCTTAACTCCGGTAATTCACCAGGAAGCCTCTCCCGTGGCACAGCCACCGAGTTGTTTTCATTTTCTAATAACAAGCACGTGACCCAGGCATTTAATGAGTTCCCGAAATAACCCGACCAAAAGGCAAAATCTGAGAGGTTTGGCTGCCCAGGGAGGAGGGAAAAAATCATAATTAAAATAGTGAATGGGCAGGAGAATGAAATAAAGGCTGGGGGTGAGTATAAAATCATTTTGGTGTAGTTGGGAGGGAGTTGCTCTCCTTTCTCCAGGGGGTTAATGGTGACAGGAGCCACAAGCATTGCAGGAGGAACCTGGGGCTCTCCAGCCCTCTTCCCACTTCAGGAATTCATCAGGAATTCTGATCCCTCCTCTTGGATTCAACCCAGGGATGATTTAAAAGGACCAGGAAAATCCCTGACTTTGGAACCACTTTCTCCTCTGTGAACATCAAAGCACATCCCAGATGTTACTGATGCCTCGTTATTCCAGAATTGTTCAGAAAGTCCAGGTGGAGGGATGGAGGGGGTGAGTGGTGTGGGGAGAGAGGGAAAAGAGTCTGCAGGTCCTGTGAGCTCCCTGCTGCAGGGAAGATGGAAAACCCATGGCCCCATATCCCAGCTGGTTCTGGAATTACCATTGATCCCAAAGAACCATCACCAAGGCGGATCCAGTTTTAAAATTCTGGAAAAGCCTGAGCTTTAAATAGTTTGGGGGCTCATTTTAAATCCAAGCAGGGATTTGAGTTTATCTTCTGTCCATCCTCCTCCTGCTTCAGCCTCCCATGTCCCACCACAGGGAAAGCAGCAAAACCCCGGGACAGAAACTTCCTCTGGAGCAAGAGAGACCCCGGCAGTGCCAGAACTGCTCTGGGGACATGGATGGGAATTCCAGCTGCAGAGCTGGACGTGTTCCTGACATGGCAGCAAAGAGGGGCTGAGGACTGGGAACAGCATCCTCACCAGGACTGGGAAACTGGGAACAGCATCCTCACCAGGACTGGGAACAGCATCCTCACCAGGACTGGGGATGGGATCCTCACCAGGGTTGGGAACAGGATTTTCATCAGCCTGGGAAGAGGATCCTCAGCAGGTTGGAAATGTGGGACACAGAAATCTCCCCACAGCCTGGCCTCAGGCCCTTGGCAGAGTGGCCCAGGAATGACCTGGGGCCGTGCTCAGGTCCTGGTCCCTGGAGGTTTGGGTGTATCCAGGTGCCTCCACCAGGAAGGAGGCTTGGAAATTTTGGAGTGGCTCAGTAACCCCGAATTTGGGGGAGTGGGGCAGTTCGAGCTGCAGGTGAGAATTCCACCCTGAGGATGATCCCGGGGTTTGCTCTGATCCCAGCCCAGGCTGGGCCTGCAGGAAATGAGCTCAGCCAGGAGCTGAGGGGCAGCCACAGGCAGGAGCTCCAGGAATGGATTTTAAAAGCTTGAATAAACACTGAGCTGGGAGACTTGGCCAGAAATATTGATTATTTCCACCAAAAAAATCCATTTGACATTCTGTGGACCAAACCCTGGGACAATTCCATGGAAGTTCCAGAGCTGTACTGGGACCAGTACAGGCACTGGGCCCCACTGATGGATTTGGGATCAACACCCTGCACAGCCAGGCCTGGCTTAGAACTCCCCAGATTTCATTTTTATATTTAAATATTTCTACACAATTCAGTCATTGGGGCTTGGGGATTTTTTAGAGGTTTTTTGTTTTTTTTTTTGTTGGTTGGTTGGATTTTATTTGGTTTGGGTTTTTTTAACAGTAGAAAATAAGAGCTAAGAGAACTTGTGATTATTCTTTTTTTAGCTTAAAACCTGCCCAAAGATTTCATTTCAAATCGGGCTTGGGGAAAATAAATTACATTTTGGCCAAAGGCCAAGTCCTGAATTTCTAATTAATTGAATCAAACTTTTTCATAGTGGAGCCCTTGATAATTCCTATAAGCAATTTCCCTGGAAAGGCAGTCAGGGAGAGCCCTGCACCAAATCAGACAGAAATGAGCAGAGAGTTCAAAGGATTTGTTCTCATTAACCCTGGAGAAAATGAGTTCAGCCAGGAGCTGAGTGGCAGCCGCAGGTAGGAGCTCCAAAAATGGATTTTAAAAGGTTGAATAAACACTGAGCTGTGAGAGCTGGCCTGAAATATTGATTGTTTACACCAAAAATATGCATTTGATATTGATATCAAGCAGTGACCAGCACACAGGGGAGCTCAAGCATGGAAAAATTTGGATCTCTATTAAACCAACTGATTAAAAACTGGAATTAATCACCACTGAATTTCCCTCCTCCCAACCTCCCCCTCCTCTCCAGCACCACGGGAATGCTCAGGTGTGGCCTCAGGTCTTTGCAGAACCCTGTTTTTCCTCTTGGGATCCCTTGGCACACCTGGACACCCCCCGGGGTGGGAGGAAGGGGATGAGAACATCCCCGTGCTCCATAAATCCCGTTCTGCTCCCATCCTGCAGGTCTGGACGACCTCAGGATCTTCCAGCAAAAATCCCCAGGGATCTGATTTCCTGCTGCAGTCAGGGATGGTGCCAGGGAATATTAGTGCAGATTCCAGAAGGTTTGGGATTATTTTAGAGGCTGGGATTGGTTTGGGGACCAAACTCTCCTTCAGAGCCTTTTATTCACATTAAAAGTCAGACTTCAGCCATCTGGGTTTTCTCTGAGCATTTCATGGAATCTCAGAATCCTGGAGGCTGGAAAAGCCCTCTGAGATCAGATCCAGCCATTCCTAGAGCCCAGACATTCCCGCTGTCCCCAGGTGCCACATCCAGAGCTTTGGAACCCCTCCAGGGATGGATCCTGTGCCAAACCTCGGGATGTTTTAAACGACCTTCATGGATTTGAGCCGAGTTTAACCATGTCCCAAAGTCCTGGGCAGAAACCTGACCCTCAAATTCCAGAATTTGGGAAGGATTTCAGTCCTTCCCATGTCAGAAATCCCTTTAACTGGAAACCCTCCTTCCTGGGGTGCTAATGAGCCTCCTTGAGACTCCTTCTTGGCCAAGGCTCCCTCCAGCTGAAGATTTTCTGCCAAAGCAGCTCCTAATTTAGAACTGCTCTGTCTTAACTCGAATTTCTACTCAATTGACCTCCCGGGCTCCTTCCTCAGTCATTCCATGGAAAACATGCTCCGTGTGCAATTCCCAGCTTGGCTTTTTTAGGGGTTTATTTATTTATTTTGAACTTCTCGGCACTTGCAGACTCCAGTCTGGAACAGGAAAATTATTCCTGGGCTGTTGTTTTTTTATTTTCTGTCTATTATCCAGGGTGTCATCACTGCCAGACTGGGCCAACTCAAACATCACTTGGAATTGGGATCAAAGGACAGGAAAAGGGGGAAGAGAAGCAGGAAAATGGAGCTGTTTGGCCTCCCACAAGTGCCCTGCAGTGACACCCCCTGAAAAAAAAAAAAAAAAAAAGATAATTAAGTGTTTTTTTTTTTTTGCTTTTAATGAAGATTTATTACAAATTAATTCATGACGCAATAAATTAATTATGTTTTCAGCTCTGGCCTTGCCAAGGTGTCACAGAGCTGCAGCATCCCCCAGCTTCAGCCATGAATAAAATAAATAATAGAAATTATTATAAATTATAAATAATTAAATGTCCGTACCTCAAAAATTATGAAGGGTCAAGCCTGGGGGAACTGTGGGGGGATTTCTCTGGAATTATCAGGATTTCTCTGGAATTTCTCAGGATATCTCTGGAATTTCTCAGGATTTCCCTGTCCAAAATATATCAAAATTCGCTGAAAGAGAAACCCATGGGTGATCCCTTGGGATCCCACCTTGGGTTTGGGTTTCTTCCTTGGGATCCCCTCTTGGGTTTGGGTTTCTTTTTTGGAATCCCCCATTGGGTTTGGGTTCCTTCTTTGGGATCCCACCTTGGGTTTGGGTTCCTTCTTTGGGATCCCCTCTTGGGTTTGGGTTCCTTCTTTGGGATCCCCTCTTGGGTTTGGATTCCTTCTTTGGGATCCCCCCTTGGGTTTGGGTTCCTTCTTTGGGATCCCCCTTTGGGTTTGGGTTCCTTCTTTGGGATCCCCCCTTGGGTTTGGATTCCTTCTTTGGGATCTCCCCTTGGGTTTGGATTCCTTCTTTGGGATCCCCCTTTGGGTTTGGATTCCTTCTTTGGGATCCCCCCTTGGGTTTGGATTCCTTCTTTGGGATCCCCCCTTGGGTTTGGGTTCCTTCTTTGGGATCCCCCCTTGGGTTTGGGTTCCCTCTTTGGGATCCCCCTTTGGGTTTGGGTTTCCTCTTTGGGATCCCCCCTTGGGTTTGGTCTCTTTCTTCCTCTAAGGAAAAGCTGAGCTTAAACCAGGGCTGGAATCTTAAAGAAGGGAATAACAACACTCCCCAGCCAGCAGGAATGAATTCCCGATGTTTTTAAGGAACTTTGAGGGAAATTTCTCCCAGGAATCCCCACTCTGAGGTCCAGCACCATCAACCCTGGGCTGACAAAGCTACTGCAGATGTGATTCCTCAGGGTTTTTCAGAGTCTCCATCAGTCATGAAAATCCCGTATATTTTAACCTCCATTGTGTCCAATTTCCCAAAATTCCAGCAGTTTCTGGGCAGAAAAACCAGGATCAGCTGCTCAGGGCATTTTCCCTGCTGCCCTCTTTTTGAACACAAACCTGGGGGTTCTTTTTTCCATGGAGAAGCCTCCAGGTCGGAGAGTGACCTTGGGACACAAAATCTGATGGTACCTCAGGGAGACCTGAACGTCAGCAAAGATCCTGTTCCAAACTCTCCATCCTGGCAGGACAACCAGGACATTTGGGACATCAGCTGGACTTTTTTGGGCATTTGGAAGATGCTCAGCTGGGAGAACCTGACACAGCAGGATGGAGGCAACAGCCAAACATTAATCCTGGGATTAATAGAAATAACAGAATTAAAAATGAATAGAATTTAAAAATTCCTTAATTCCTTTTAAAACACACGTGGAAACTGTTGGATTTTATGTGGTTTGTCAGTGTGTGAGGACAAATTGAGGTTTCCCAGCTGTTGCTGAGGCGAGCAATGAGGCCACAGGCGTGGTTGGAGCATTATTCCCCAAATCCCACACCAGAATCTCCCAGGACAAACCAGCCCCAACCCGGGGAGGTGAAGATCAGGCTCTACCTTGCACTCCTCAAGAAAACCCAGAAGTTCCCCATTTAGGAGAGAAATTTAATTAAACTGCTCCATTTTTTAATCTCGCTGTTTAAATACAGGAGTGAGAGGCTCGGTTTTTATGGATGTCAGGAGGAACATCAGCTCCAGGTTCCGTGCAAACCACAGAGGAAGTGTTTTCATTTCCAACCTGCAGCGTTTCTCCTCAGCTGAAATAACCATTTTTTAGCCTCTCTGTGCTCCCAAAAGCCCAGAAATCTGCAGTCCTCCCAAATTTTAATTTACTAGGAAGTGTGAGAGAAAAACCACAAAATTCCCTCTTTTCCTGCTGCATCCCTGAAAGTGGGAGCCCCTCCTACGGGAACGGGGCCTTAATGATCCATCCCTTTTTTATTAATGAATTTTAGGGATGTTTCTTTATGCTGGTTTTAATTGATTATGTTTTTTAATCAGATTGTTGAGCAATGTCTAGCACCAAAGTCTGGGTGGTGGGAGGCTCTCCATCAATTCCTCCAATTAATTGGGATAGTGGGAGGTGTCCTTGCCCATGGAAGGGGTGGAATGGGATGGGATTGAAGGTCTCTCCCAACACAAACCAGTGTGGAGCTCTGGGAAATCTTCGCTCATCGTTGTTCAGCTGTTGGAAACGCTTTATCCCCTCATCAATTTAAGGGTTTTTTCGGGAAAAAAAATAAAAATAAAAATAGATGGAATAATTACCGAACCTTGATTTGGTCAGCAGGGTTTGGAGACCTTCAACATCGCCCTCCCAGGAGCCAGGATTGATCTGGAATCAACCCAAATTCCCATTTCCACTGGGAAAATAAATGTCCCTGTGCCGTGAAGGATTTTAGGGGCACCGCTTATCTCTTCCCCCAGCCTTATCTCCCTTGCAGCCCCGAGATAAGGCCCAGGAGCAGGGAGCATATGCAGGTGTTATCCCATTCCCATTCCCAGCACTTCCAATACCGAATTCCAGGTGTTCACAGCTGTCCCAGCTCCTCCTGCGTTATTTTTTCCCCTCCCTTCACCCCAACCGTTATTCAAGCCTTAATTATACCCAGCAGCAACAGAGCAGCAAAAATCCCAGAAACCTGGCTTTCCCTATAAAAATGGGAATACGGAGTGTCCTGTCCTGCCTTGGGATGACTCCAGGCCGGAGAAGGGGTGGGAAAGGAGAGGGAAAGGGCTTCAGAGTCACTGCCGCCCTTCCACCCGGGGAAATCTCAGTTCCATCTCCACTCCCAGCCCAGCCAGGATGGAGTTGAGTTTCCTTCCAGTCCTCATTGGAATATTTCCCTGCCGCTGCTCCCTGGCCGGGAATACAACGGGAATGCTCAGGAATGCGGGATGGAAGGTGGGGATGCTGCAGCAGCTGCGGGAGCTGGGGGTTATGAGGTGTGGCAGAACCAGCCCAGGGCTGTCCTGCCCGGGGCCTGGCACAATTCCAAGGGCTCCTGGCAGCTGGATTTGCTTTAATGGGAACAGCTTCCCTGCCCTGTGTCCAGATTTTCCCAGAAAACAGGATCCCGGCATGCCCAGGAGTTGGTTTTCAAAGGGGTGCAGCGAGGAAATGCAGTTTTCCCTCCTCTGCTGTGCAAGACACAGGAAAAGGGCTAAGCCTGGTTTTAATTTAACCCCTTCCCATAAAAACCGGGCCGCATCTTCGGGAAATCGGGAAGATTTCACAGGAGAGGGAGGAACCAGCCGCAGAAGGTTTTCCTGGGAAAGGGGGAGGCAGAGGAAAGCCCTGCTCGCAGCTGGGGCTGGCTGGGATGGAGCCGAGCTGGGCTCCCGAGGGATGGACGGGGGCTGGAGGAACACTCCCGACAAAACCGGGAATTTCCTGCCTGTGGCATCCCAGAACTTCCCAGTGAAATCTCCAAGCGCCCACTGGATCAGGATGGGGAGAAGTGGGGCTGGAAAGAAATGCTGGGAGGACCCATCCTGCTCCCCGGAATTCCAGGAGCATTTCCCACCATCCTGCGTTTTCTGGGCGGAAAATTCCTGCTCCTCCCAGGAATTCCAGGAACATCTCCAACCCCACTGGCTTCTGCTGCTGCCTGGAAAATTCCTTCAGGACTTTTTTTCCCTGAGGTTTTCCATATCTCCCCTGCGGATCCCACCTTGCCCACACCAGGATAACCCAAATTTCACCGAGGGGTTGGAACCAAGGTGGAGGAGGAGCTTTGTATCCCCCAGGACTCATCCCCAAAAATTCAGGGAAGAGGGAGAGAGAGCCAGGGCTGAACCTCAGGAATCCGACCCTGAGATCATTTCCTGATGAAATTCCATGAAGGATTTAATAAAATTCCAGCTTTAAATTGCTCCTGGATTATCACTGATATCCCTCCATGACAGATCCAGGCAGCCTTCCATTATTTTACCAAAACCTTGGGCTTTTACCAAATTATTTGAGCAAAGTTTGGGTTTCTACCACATCACTCAGACACGGGAACCTCACCTGAAATACGGGAAAAGCAGGAATGAAACCTCAGTTCTGGCTGGCAAAGGATTTCCAGCTTGGATCTCTCCCTTGATTCCAAAGCCTGGTCTCCTTGGAATTAATTTCCTGCATGATTAGCCCTAAATTGTCCTTTTTTTTTTTACTTTTTCCTTCATTTTTTTGGGGTTGTTGTGGTTTTTTAGCTCAACCCCAGGATTTTGTCCCCCCCAGAACTGAAACTTGGGCAGGAATTCCCTTCCCTGCCCTTTAATTTATCCCAAATTCGGAGCAGGAACTTAATTAACACCACGGTTCTGAGCAGAACAAAAAACCACAAGAAACTTTCATTACAAAAAATTGATTTTTATCTCCTTCCTGATGCTTCTTAACTGCTGGGGAGCTGAGTATGAATTAATTTACGCTAAATTTGGGAGTTTCTGCTGCCTAGAGAACACAAAATAATCTCAAAGTGTTGTCAGCGATTATAACCAGATTCTCTGAGCCAGAAGTTCTATTTGAAGCCCCAATTTATTTCTTTTTCCTCTTCTATTATTCTAAAAAACACAGAACTAGCTTCCATTCGCTATTTAATAATGTCTTCAAGCCAAAATTGGAATTGGGTTGGATTTATATTAAATAAAAAATAATAATTTTTTGCTTGTCAATTTAACTAAAAAACTCAAATATGCTGGAAAGACACAAAGAGTGAAATATCAAAGCGTATTTTGTGTATAAAAGTGAGCACTTCCACCACGAGGTGCAGTAAATGGAGTTTGTAAGCTGAAACTTCCAGCCCAACATCTGATTTTTCGATACATTTATGTGCCTCGAGATGCCCATAAAGCTCCTCACAGGAGTTTTAAAAATACCTCAGAAATTCAGATATCAAAGCAGTGTGGAAATGAGGAGTTAAGGTCCCGATTCCACAGGAATTTTCAAAGATTTTTAGGTGAAAAAATGGCTTTGAAGGTTTAAATCTGAGGCAGAGTCCGTTCCCTCCCTGCGTGTTTTCAATTCTGGCCGGAACAAACTCCTGGTTTTGGAATTCCTCTCCCTGTGCTCAGTTTTAGTGTGGAGAAATCCAAATCAAACAAACAAATAAAAAACCTCCCCAAATATTCGATTGAAAACAAGAGTGAGGAAAGGTTTGGAGCACAGGCTTTGGGAGAAAAAAAAAATTTGGGAATAAAATCAGAGTTTTCCTCATTTACCAGGACAAAGATTTAATCAGAGCTATCCAAATATCAGGGAATCATGGAATGGTTTGGGTTGGGAGGGACCTGAAATGCCATTTATTCCACCCCAGGGACACCTTCCACCACCCCACAATGTTCCAACCCAGCCCTGGGCACTGCCAGGGATCCAGGGACAGCCACAGCTGCTCTGGCAATTCCAGCCCAGCCCCTCCCCACCCTCCCAGGGAACAATTCCTGCCCAAGATCCCACCTGATCTCTCCTGGTTTGAATTCAATGTATTCCATCTCTGCCAGGGCTGCAGAGAGCTCTCATGGCTTAAAGAAAATCCCTTTTCAATCCTTCAGCCTCAAACAGGTCCCGTCCTCAGAGCCTCCCACAGCCCCTCTTCAACAAAAATAAAAATGGTTCATACCCCGACTTGAAAGAGAATTCCAGAATTTCCAGTTAAACAGCCGGGCCCCAGCAGCAATCTTTGAGTTGAATTATTTATATTTTGGTATTTTTAAGTCTCGCTGAAAGCCCCAAATGTTTATGGGAAGGGTTTTTTCACATGAGTGAAGCAGCTGAGGGGATTCCAGCTTCACACACTGTCCGTGGGCATTTCTTGGATGTTCCCATTCCCAATGGATCCCACAAGGATGGGAGATGGGAAAAGCCGCTCAGGGAATGGCCAGGAATAACTTGGGCAGGGTGGGGCTGGGAGAGGCAGCTCCGCTCTTCCAGCCCCGCGATAATTCCAGCCAGGAAGAGAATCCAGGCCATCCCAAGGGGCAGAGCCAGGAGAAACCTTCCCAAGGGGAATGTGGGATGAGGGAATCATCCCGAGCTTGGGATTCACCTCCCAGCCGGGAAGAGAATCCAGGACATCCCAATTGGAAGAGCCAAGAGGAACCTTCCAGAGGGGAAATGCGGGAATCAGGAATCATCCCCTGGCCTGGGCTTTCACCTCCCAGCCCGGGGATTTCTTGGCTCTTCCCCGTGGATGTCACAAGGATGGGAGACAGGAAAAGTTCCCACAGGGGATGTCCAGGAATGATTTGGCCAGGGTGGGGCTGGAAGAGGCAATTCCAGCCAGGAAGAGGATCCTGGACATCCTGGGAAGCAGAGCCAAGAGGAACCTTCCAGAGGGGCAATTTGGGATGAGGGAATGATGCGGAGCCTGGGGTTTCACCTCCCAGCCCGGAGCCCTAAATCAACGACTGCCCCCAGCCCCGCATCCATCGGAGCCTCTTCCCAGCAAACGGAGCGGGAATAGAGGGAAGGAGCCTTGAGCTCTGGCTCGCAGCCAAACTTGCCACTTTTCCCCTAACGAGACAGGCAGTTGACTCGAAATTGGCATAAAAACACCCAGATTTGCATAAATCCCGGGGCAGGCCACGCTGGGCTCATTCCTTCCCTTCGGAAACCTCTTCCTCCTCCTGCGCAGGGCTGGGAATAAATCCCAGATAACCCCTGACATTCCAACGGGAGCCTCGACTTTCCACTAGGAGAACAAAGAGGGAGGAAGGAGGAGGCCCCTGAGCGCTATTTTTGGCCATTATTAACCAAGATCAAAAGGAGCAGCAGAAAATCTGAGCCCAAATCGGTGCTGGGAGCCCGGACGGGGCTGCTGGGATGAGGTCACGCTCCTGGATTCCCAGTTTTTTTTCTGGGAATGCTCTGCGGGCTCCAGGACTTGGTGCAACAGCCTGGAAATTCGGTAAAACAAGAAATTCGGTGGGGACAAAACAGGAACAGATGTCTAAGGAGAGGGAAGGGGAGGGGGAGGGATCTGTTCGGACTTGTGAGAGCAAAAAAAGCGAAGTTATGCAAATCACTGCTCCATTCCAAACAAAAACTCCTCTCCCGAGGTTTGGGCCGAGGGATGGAGGGAAACAAAGAGTTCCTTTGGATTTGTGGATCAGCCCAGAGGGGAGGCCAGCAGGAGCTCTGGTTTGGTCACACGGGGCACACCGCGCTCCTCTCGCCCCAGCCAGGGTTTCCTCGGGATTTGGGATCGTCCTGGACAATCCAGGCCATCCAGAGGCTGATCCAAGCCTGGGGCAAGGAATAAAATTTCGGCTTTTGGCTAAAGCATCATGGTGGTTGCTCCATGAACGCAGCAAAGGGTTTTCCACAGCAAGGAAACTCAACACCCAGGGAAACCCAACACCCAGGAAAACCCAAAGTCCAGGAAAACCCAAAGTACACAAAAACCCGACACCCAAGAAAATCCAAAATCAGGGAAAACTCAACATCTAGTAAAACCCAACACCCAGGAAAACCCAAAGTCCAGGAAAACCCAAAGTACACAAAAACCCGACACCCAAGAAAATCCAAAATCAGGGGAAACTCAACATCTAGTAAAACCCAATACTCAGGAAAACCCAACATCCAGGAAAACCCGAAGTCCAGGGAAACCAAACACCCAGGAGAACCCAACACCCAGGAAAACCCAAAGTCCAGGAAAACCCAGCACTCAGGAAAATCCAATGTCCACGAAAACCCAACACCCAAGAAAATCCAAAACCTAGGCAAACTCAACATCCAGGAAAACTCCAAACCCAGTAAAACACAGCACTCGGGAAAACCCAACACCCACGAAAATCCAAAATCCAGGAAAATGCAGCATCCAGGAAAACCCAAAGCCCAGGAAAACCCAAAACCCAACACCCAGGAAAATCCAAAATCTGGGAAAACTCAACGCCCAGGAAAATCCAAAATCTGGGAAAACTCAACGCCCAGGAAAATCCAAAATCTGGGAAAACTCAACGCCCAGGAAAATCCAAAATCTGGGAAAACTCAACGCCCAGGAAAACCCAATGCCCAAGAAAATCCAGAATCCAGGAAAGCCCAAAGTCCAGGAAAACACAGCACTCAGGAAAACCCAGCACCCAAGAAAATCCAAAATCAGGGAAAACTCAACGCCCAGGAAAACCCAATACTCAGGAAAACCCAACATCCAGGAAAACCCAAAATCCAGAAAAACCCAATACTCAGGAGAGCCCAGCATCCAGTGGGGCCGGCTCGGGCCGGATCCCTTCATGGCATTCCCAGAAGTGTTTCCTTTTGGGTGATCCAGGAATGCCAGGGATGTGCCAAAGGCTGAGCCCTGCCCTGTGGAAGGGACAGAGGAATTCCCATGGGAATTCCAGCAGGATTGTGAACAAAGCAAACCCCTGAAGGGAATTAACTGGAATATCCACAGGTTTTTTTTTCCTAGTCGGGAAAATCCTGAATTCAGCGGTGAAACAGCAATTTCCATCCTGCTGTCACCACAGCACGAGATTTAAATTCTGTCCCATCCCTAGAAGTGTACAAAGGGAATTTAAAACCAAATAAATTTAATACTGGAATTGATGTAAAAATATTTAGATGTGCACAAAGACATTAAAAATATATTTCATACTGGAATTAATGAAAAAATATTTAGATGTGCATAAGGACATTGAAAAAAGAGATTTAATGCTGGAATTAATGTAAAAATGTTTAGATGTGCATAGGGGCATTCAAAATATATTTAATACTGGAATTAATGAAAAAATATTTAAATGTGCATAAGGACATTGAAAATATATTTAATACTGAAATTAATGAAAAAATATTTAGATGTGCATAAGGATATTCAAAATATATTTAATACTGGAATTAATGTACAAATGTTTAGACGTCCGCAATGACATTTTAAAGATATTTAATGCTGGAATGAATATGAAAATAATCAAAAATATAAAAACAGAATTAAAGAATCAATATAAAACCAGAAGCCACTCCACACGCGGACCCCACGCTTTGGAAGAGCTGCGGGAATTGCGGCGCTGCTTCCCGGTGTCATCCCAGGACACGCAGGGATGCTCTGCGGAGCCGCAGGGGTTAAAGGAACTCTCCCTTCCCAGCGCCATCTGATGTGTGCACATTCCAAGTGCTAATTATTCCTCACAAAGGCGCAGCACAAAGCCCTGCATGATACCGCCGAGGACTTCAGCGCTGCCAGCGCAGCTTATTTGGAATTTTTGGGGGATTTTTTTTCCCCATTTTCCCTTTTTTTTAATTTTTTTTAAATTTTTTTTTTTGGGTTAAAATAGAGGAGAAATGTTCAAAGCCTGCCCCGGATATTTGCAGGCAGAGCTTCTAAACTCTGAGTCTGAATTAAAAGTAATTTTCAGAGAGATCTGGTGTTCTGGGTTTGCAGGGAAATTGAAACGAGCGTGGCTCACCTGGAAAAGGAGCTGGATGAAGCCAAAAAATCAGGAGAGGAGGGAAAAAAAGCAGCTTCAAGGGATCAGAAGAAGGTTTTTAGTGGCTGAAAAGTGAAATTTCCCCCAGCAAAGGTGGCAGCCCAAAAGCAGGGAGAGCTGGGCCAGCTCCAACCATTCCCAGATAAAATTCCAGATGTGGGGAAAGGGAAAACTGGGAGTTGAGGATGGCAAATATTGGGATATTGAGGGGAGGACAGCTGGGAGCAGCAGCTGAGGGAATGAGGCACAGAGGGGCTGGAAAAGGGAAATTCCCAGGATGGACGTGCCAAAATTTCTGTATTTACCTGGATATTCCCAAATTTCTGTATTGACCTGGATATTCCCAAATTTCTGTATTGACCTGGATATTCCCAAATTTCTGTATTTACCTGGATATTCCCAAATTTCTGTATTGACCTGGATATTCCCAAATTTCTGTATTGACCTGGATATTCCCAAATTTCTGTATTGACCTGGATGTTCCCAAATTTCTGTATTTACCTGCCCAATTCCAGCAGCTCACGGAGCCAAATCCAAGCAGCAACGGAGTTAAAATGTGGTTTATAAGAGGTAAAAACCGAGTTAAAATGTGGTTTATAAGAGGTAAAAACCGAGTTAAAATGTGATTTATGAGAGGAGGAAAGCAGGGTTAAAATGTGGTTTATAACAGGTGGAAAGAGAATTAAATGTGGGCCTATAAGAGGTGAAAAGCGGGTTTAAATGTGGATTTATAAGAGGTGAAAACAGAGTAAAAATATGGATTTTTAAGAGGTGCAAAGCAGAGTTAAAAGATGGGATTAGAACAGGTGAAAAGCAGATTTAAAATCTGGGTTTGTAAGAGGTGAAAAGCAGAGTTCAAGGTGGATTTGTAAGAGGTGAGAGCAGAGTTAAAATATGGGATTATAACAGGTGAAAAGCAGGGTTAAAATGTGGATTTTGAAGAGGCACAAAGTTAAAATATGAGTTTAGAAGGTGAAAGGCAGGGTTAAAATGTGGATTTTGAAGAGGCACAAAGTTAAAATATGAGTTTAGAAGGTGAAAAGCAGGGTTAAAATGTGGATTTTCCTCTCTGCTGGTTTTTTTGAGCTGCTGGATGCTGTTAATCAGAATTTCCCATGCCAAGCAGGGATTTCCCATCCCAATTCTGCTTTTCCAGGTGGAACTGAAGCCGGAACAGGTGTGCAGGGAATTGTTTGTGCACGGAGCAGCCTCAAAAGCCAGGGATAAACAACTTTTGGGGAGGTGGGGGTGGGAAAATCCTGCCCTAAAAGTCATTTTTAAAACGTGGGAAAGGCCAGGAATGTGAAGCTGTGTTCAGTGGAGGAATTTTTCCTGATATCCCAGGAGAAAGAGGCGATCCCAAAACTTCTTCTCTCTGGAAAAACAATGAAAATCCCTCCCAGAGCAAAACCAGCAACGCTGAAAGGCAGAAATTCAGATTTTTGGGATGAGGAAAAGAAAAGCAGGGAAATCATAGGAACACTCAGAGCTTATATATATATATATTAAATTTTTATGTATTTCTATTTGTATTTTATATATTCAATATGCATTATTTAACATTTCTTTTTTCATATATCAGAGATTTTATCTTTTAATATTTCTATTTATATATTTCTATATTTCTGTATTTCTGTATTTCTATATTTCTACATTTCTATATTTCTATATTTATATATTTATATATTTATATATAAATATATTTATATATAAACATATTTATATATTTCTATATTTATATATAAATATATTTATATATTTATATATTTATAAAGTTATATATTTATAAAAATATGTATTTATATACTTACATATTTATATACTTATATATTTACATATACATTTCTATTTATATATATAGATAGATATTTTATATCTATTTCTCAAGTTTATATATATTTCTCTATTTTATATATATATTCCTCTATTTTATATATATTTCTATATTTTATATATATTTTTCTATTATATATATTTCTCTATTTTATATATATTTCTCTATTTTATATATTTCTCTATTTTATATATATTTCTATATTTTATATATATATTTCTCTATTTTATATATATTTCTCTATTTTAAATATTTTTTTCTATTTTATATATTTCTATTTTTTATATATATTTCTATATTTTATATATTTCTATATTTCATATATATTTCTATATTTTTTATATCCATCCCTGATCTGCTGTCAGCTCCTGGTCCTGGGGGATGGGGACAGAAGAGCCCTCTCCTTGTCCAGGTCCCTGGACACAAGTTTTGTGTAGGAAATTTGACTTTTTTCAGGTTTTTTTTTAATATTATCAATGAGGTTTTAGAATGATCCTCTCACTGGAGCAGGGAAAGGGAGGAAATTTGAGTTGTGGCAGCAAAATCCCAGAACTCAGCCCAGGAAAATTCCCCTCAAATGATGAAAAAATCCCTTAAAGTGAGGCTTTATTGGCAGTTTTGTGGAGAAGTGAAAGGGTTGAGCCGAGCCTGGTGATTTATTCCTCCTTGCACCATTTCCTTGCTTGTTTGAATCAAAGAACAATTTCCCTGCTGCCCCATTAATAAATAACTGGGCGAGAAGTGAAGTGGCTGAATTATCAGGGAAAAAGGTCCTGATTAGAATATCCATGAGCAGAAATTGGGTTTTCACGGCGGCCCCACTGCGCTAAATCTGCGGCTGCTTTAATCCCTTCCACCCTGAATTGAGTTACCTGGAGCATCTGTTGAGTAAACTGCGAGACCTGGAGGGTTTGGCAATTATTGTTATTTATTTGGGGTGTTTTAAGCGGGATTCTAAGCAAATCCAGCAATTGGATGGTGGGAAAATTGCCTTTTTAACTCCAATTCCTCCCCCCTCCCTTTCGGTGCCAGCAGATTTGTGAGTTCTGTGTTGATCCGAGAGATGAGAGATTTAAAAAGTTGGGAATAAACGACATTTCCATGATTTTCCTGCTGGGATGGAGTTAATTCCTCCTCACCCACACAGGCTGGAGCCCACAAAAGCCGGGAGAAAACCTCTCCAAAAGCATTCCCAACTCCTGGGAAAATGGGGATTTAATCCTGGGGCTGCTGCAGGGGTGAAATCCCTCTGGAATCCCTCTGGATTCCTCGGGATTGTGGAACAGGGAGGGCTGGAAGGGATCCCTGCAGGGCCATCCCTTGGTGCCAGGAGAACAGATCACAGCTGGATGTATAAAAAATATCAATGCATATAAAATATATCAATATCTATAAAATATATCTATGCATATAAAATATACCAATATCTATAAAATATATCTATGCATATAAAATATATCAATATATCAATATCTATAAAATATGTCTATATAAAATATATCAATATCTATAAAATATATCAATATATCAATATATCAATATCTATAAAATATGTCAATAGAAAATATATCAATATCTATAAAATATATTTATATTTTTATAAATAATTATATTTCTATAATATATTTATATATTATATATAATATTATATATACTATTTATTATATAGTTATATAATATATCATACATTTATATTTTTATATTTTATATCAATGCATATAAAATATATCAATAACTATAAAATATAACAGTATAAAATATATCAATATATGTAAAATATGTCAATAGAAAATATATCAATATATATAAAATATGTCAACATAAAAATTATCTATATATAAAAGATATCAATATAAAATATAACAATATATATAAAAGATGTCAACATAAAAGATAACTATATATAAAAGATATCAATATAAAATATATCAATATATATAAAAGATATCAATATAAAAGATGTCAATATATATAAAATTGGTCAATATAAAATATATCAATACATATAAAATACATCTATATATAGAAAATATATCAAATACATATAAAATATGTCTATATAGATATGAAATATATCAATCTATATAAATGTCAATATAAACTATGTCAATATATATAAAGCTTGTCAAAATACATAAAATATGTCAATATAAACTATATCAATATATATAAAATATATCAATCTATATAATATGTCAATATAAACTATATCAATATATATAAAACTATCAATACATATAAAATATGTCAATATAAAATATATATACATATATACTGTATATTAGATATATTATATATGTTATATACATATAAACTATATCAATACATATAAAATATATCAATCTATATATGTCAATATAAACTCTATCAATATATATAAAATATGTCAATATAAAATATACATACATATAAATACATATAGACTATATATTAGATATATCATATATTATATACATATAAAATATATCAATACCTATAAAATATATCAATGTACATAATTTGTCAATATAAAATACACATAGATATATAAAATATATCTATATATATAATATATCCATGGGTTTGGGACAGGGGCTGAAATGACCCCACAAATCCAAAGGAGCTGCCCCTACATCAGCCCCAAAAACAACCTGAGAGCAGCACAGCAGGGGCAGGAGCTTTTTCCTCCTCTGAAGAGAATAAATGTAGTTAAATGTCCATAAAACACAGCCTGAAGTGAATCAGGGTTAAAAAAGGGTTGGAAAATCCCAAGGCAGCGCCTCTGGGTGTCCTCTCAGGGCCTCATCTGTGGGTTTGGGACAGGGCAGGGGCTGAAATGACCCCACAAATCCAAAGGAGCTGCCCCACATCAGCCCCAAAAAACAACCTGAGAGCAGCACAGCTGAGCTTTTCCTCTTGTGGAGAGATTTAATGTAGTTAAATGTCCATAAAACACAGCCTGAAGTGAATTAAGGTTGGAAAATTGTTGGAAAATCCCAAGGCAGCGCCTCTGGGTGTCCTCTCAGGGCCTCATCTGTGGGTTTGGGACAGGGCTGGGGCTGAAATGACCCCACAAATTCCAAAAGAGCTCCCCCACATCAACAAAA
>NW_005087615.1:947599-983662 GCF_000331425.1 Pseudopodoces humilis | reverse complement strand
ATATTATATATAATATTATATATACTATTTATTATATAGTTATATAATATATCATACATTTATATTTTTATATTTTATATCAATGCATATAAAATATATCAATAACTATAAAATATAACAGTATAAAATATATCAATATATGTAAAATATGTCAATAGAAAATATATCAATATATATAAAATATGTCAACATAAAAATTATCTATATATAAAAGATATCAATATAAAATATAACAATATATATAAAAGATGTCAACATAAAAGATAACTATATATAAAAGATATCAATATAAAATATATCAATATATATAAAAGATATCAATATAAAAGATGTCAATATATATAAAATTGGTCAATATAAAATATATCAATACATATAAAATACATCTATATATAGAAAATATATCAAATACATATAAAATATGTCTATATAGATATGAAATATATCAATCTATATAAATGTCAATATAAACTATGTCAATATATATAAAGCTTGTCAAAATACATAAAATATGTCAATATAAACTATATCAATATATATAAAATATATCAATCTATATAATATGTCAATATAAACTATATCAATATATATAAAACTATCAATACATATAAAATATGTCAATATAAAATATATATACATATATACTGTATATTAGATATATTATATATGTTATATACATATAAACTATATCAATACATATAAAATATATCAATCTATATATGTCAATATAAACTCTATCAATATATATAAAATATGTCAATATAAAATATACATACATATAAATACATATAGACTATATATTAGATATATCATATATTATATACATATAAAATATATCAATACCTATAAAATATATCAATGTACATAATTTGTCAATATAAAATACACATAGATATATAAAATATATCTATATATATAATATATCCATGGGTTTGGGACAGGGGCTGAAATGACCCCACAAATCCAAAGGAGCTGCCCCACATCAGCCCCAAAAAACAACCTGAGAGCAGCACAGCTGAGCTTTTCCTCTTGTGGAGAGATTTAATGTAGTTAAATGTCCATAAAACACAGCCTGAAGTGAATTAAGGTTGGAAAATTGTTGGAAAATCCCAAGGCAGCGCCTCTGGGTGTCCTCTCAGGGCCTCATCTGTGGGTTTGGGACAGGGCTGGGGCTGAAATGACCCCACAAATTCCAAAAGAGCTCCCCCACATCAACAAAAACCAACCTGAGAGCAGCACAGCTGAGCTTCTCCTTTTGTGAAGACATTTAATGTTACTGTGTCCATAAAACACAGCCTGAAGTGAATTAGGGTTGGAAAATTCCCAAGGCAGCGCCTCTGGGTGTCCTCTCAGGGCCTCATCTGTGGGTTTGGGGCAGGGACAAGGGTGGTGCTGAAATGACCCCACAAATTCCAAAGGAGCTGCCCCACATCAGCCCCCGCTGAATCAGCCTGGCAGCTGCACATCAGCCTGAGCCTTTCCTCTGATGAGGAGATTTTGTGTAATTAATTCCCCACCAAACACAGCCTGGAGTGGCTGTGGGACAAAGGAAGGTTCGCACCGAGCCTTGGGCTGCTCTCTCCTGCTGCTTTTCCTCCGGAAAATTCCCGAAATTCTGGGTGTGCTCTCAGGGCCCCATCCCGTGGGTTTGGGACAGGGACAGGGATGGTCCTGAAATGATGCCACAAAATCCAGATGAGCTCCCCACACCAGCCCCCAGCTGAAACCCGGCCTGGGGGCGGCACATCAGGTGCAGGAGGCCGAGCCTTTCCCTTTATGAAGAGATTTTGTGTAATTAAGTGTCCCTAAAACCCTGCCTGAAGTGAGTTAGGGTTAGAAAAGGGCTGGGGTTGGAAAAGTCCCAAGGCAAAACCTCTCTGAGGGCCCCATCCATGGGTTTGGGACAGGGACAGGGACAGGGACAGGGACAGGGACAGGGACAGGGACGCTGCTGAAATGATGCAACAAAACCCAAAGGGGCTCCCCCACATCGGCTGGAGCAGTCTGAGAGCAGCACAGCAGGGGCTGCAGCCTGAGCCTGGCCTCTTATTAACAGACTTCATGTAATTAAGTGTCCATAAAACCCTGCCTGAAGTGGTGTGGGATGAGGGGAGCTCTGCACTGAGCTCTGGGCTGCTCTTTTTCCTCTGGAAAAGTCCCACAGCCTGAAGTGAGTTAAGGCTGGGGTTAGGAAAGGGTTAGGGCTGGAAAAGTCCCAAGGCAGCACCTCTGGGAGCTCTGTGAGGGACCCATCCATGGGTTTGGGACAGGGACAGGGGTGGTCCTGAAATGATGCCACAAAATCCAGATGAGCTCCCCAAAACCAGCCAGGACCAGTCCCAGCTGAAACCCGGCCTGGGGGCGGCACATCAGGTGCAGGAGGCCGAGCCTTTCCCCTTATTAAGAGATTTTGTGTAATTAAGTGTCCATAAAACACAGCAGCCTGAAGTGGCTGTGGGACAAGGGGAGCTCTGCACTGAGCCCTGGGCTGTTCTCTCCTGCTGCTTTTCCTCTGGAAAAGGCAAGATTTTTTTAAAATTTTTGTTTTTCACTCTTCCAAAGCCCAGCCAAAAAGAAGAAAAAAAAAAAATGAAAGCAAGAGAAAAGTGCTAAGAAGTTAAATAGGGACAGCAGCAGCCCACCAGTGGCTGCACTATTTCTTGCAACATGTTATTTTCTCATCTGATTTGTCAGAGTTTCCTGTTCAACGCAGAAAACATCAAATTGAAGTCTGGCTTCTGCCTCCCTTCCCAGGGAGAAGGGAGAGACGATGGGGAAATATCCAGCAGAGCCTCCAGCAGCCCTCAGAGCCATCACCCCGCTTCCCTCCACGGAAAAATTCCTTCAACAGCAGGAAGAATCAGCCCCATCCTTACAGAGATGGTGGGAATAAAATAAAAGTTAATAAAATTAAAATGTCCAGGTTTCCCCAAAGGTCTGCAAGAGCCAAGCAGGACTCAGGGATTCCCCCAACGCTGCACAATTGTCTCGTTCTCACTTGGAAAAGTTCAAAAGGACACGGAAAATGAAATTGTTTTTCTGTGTGTGCTGACAGGAAACCGCGGATGAGCCACACTGGGAAAGTTCATCCCAGGAAATCTCAGCTTTGAGCATCCAAACAACCACAGCCAATGTTTAAAGGGTTTCCTCGTGGAGTTTTCCTCTCGGACCATCCCAGGAATCGGGGCCAGGGAAGGCTGGGTTGGAACAGGACAGCAACAATGCGTGAGGAGGAAGATTTTAAAATGCCAAATCCTTTGGGACGGGGATTATCCAGGAAAAGCTCAAACGCACACAGAGGAGTTTGCGAACGGATTGCAGCGGCGTGGTGCCGCTCCCATTGCCACCACACGCTCAGAGCCCCAATTCTGCCCGAGGTTCAAGCGAGATTTTTCTCCAATTTTCCTATAAATATGCATTTTTCCCACTCAAACACCGCCCTCTGCTGCAAGCCGGGCTCGATGCTCAGCAACAGATTCCCCAGCGTTGCCCGTGGCAACGCAGTTGTTGAAGGCGATAAAAATTCTGATGTCTCGGTGCTTTGGAAAATGCCAGAGCATCAAAATGCAAATGATGCAGCCTCCTGCAAAGGGCATCTGAGGTAAGGGATATGTTTAGCTCCGGGAGGAGCAGGATGGTGAGAACTGAGCCCAGCTCCCTGTGACACCTCGGGCATCTGCTGTGTTGTCACCTCCTGCCCACTCCCGCAACACTTGGGAGCTTTTTTCCTCCAGAAGCAGGGTGAAATCACCCCAAAGCGATATTTTTATCCCCTTTTCCCTGGAGCTGAGCGCTGCTCCCGTTGAGGGAAAGGCTGTTTGGAGCAGAGCTGAGGCAGCTGCTGGCATTTACCTTCGCCCCTCGCCGCTCTCTGCTCCGGCCCGGAGCTGCTCAGGCTTGGCCCAAGAATTTCACAACCGGCTGCAAAAAAATTTCCTCCTGCCCACAGCAAAAATCCTGATTTCACCCTGCCTGCCTGGGGCTCCCAGCGAGCTCTGCCCACGCTGGAGCCACAGGGAGGGATTTTTATTGGGAACAGCCATTCCCAAGCCCTGGGATCCCAAATCCTCGCAGGAGCAGCGAGAATTCCACTTGCAATTCCCTGGGTGGACCTGGTGTCCCTGGGGTGGCCACTCCAGCCCAGCACCAGGCCTTGAAAATCCATGGAATTGGTCCTTTCGAACTCCTTGAGGGAAACCATTGATTTCTGCTTGTCTGCTTTGCCTCAAAATGGATTTAGAGGGAAACACCTGAGCTGGGCTGACATTAGGGATTGTGTTTTTTTAGGGAGTAGGCCCTGGCATCTCCCAAAAATGAGCTCTGGAGCTGCTGCTGTGCTTTCCCTCAGGAATTCCAGGGGGTGCTGGATAAATCCAGATCCTTCTCTGGGATGGGGAATTTGGGGGGAACATCAGCAGCAGCGCCTTCCCTGCCAAGCTGTGGCTGCAGAAAGCGAGGCAGAGCCTTCCCAGCCAGAGAGCAGAGTCAATAAACTCCCAGCAAACCCAAAATTCCCTCCTAGGAGAGGAGCTAAGGAACATTTCAGCTCCAGGGTATCCAGACACAACAGATCCAGAGATTAAAAGTCATCACAGCAGGCAGGGGTTGAAATCTCACCAGAGAAAAGCGGTCAGGACAATATTCCACATTTTCTTTGCCGTTGTTCCCATTTCCTGGTGCTGCCCAGCCCCCGGGAATATTGGAAAATAAGGATATAGATATGGGATGAAACACAGGGAGTTCCCAGGGTCCAGGTTTCAACAATTCCATGACAGCTCCATTTTCACAGCAGTTTTAACGAGCAGGAGGCAATAAATGCAATTAAAAAGTGTTAATGAATAATTAAAGTCACATCTTAGCACAGACATGAGTCAAAAAGGGTAAAAGTCCAAGGTTTGGTTAACTTTAAGTGTTTCATACACAAATAACTCCTCATTTTTTCTTGTGATGTTTACATTTGAGGGAGTATCCAGAGTTAATTACCTGGGCAGAGTTTTGTGAGATATCAACATTAAAAACTCAAATTAAAAGAGGACAATTAATAGATCAGGACAGATTATTAGGAGTATTTAACACTCCCTCAGCTGTCAAGGAGTCTTTAACACAGCAGGAAGCAGAATGGCTGGGACAGTGGGAGGTGTCCCTGGGTGATCTCCAGTGTCCCTTCCCACCCAAACCATTCCATAAAAACATTCCATAAAAACAGCCAGCGATGAAATGAGGTGAGGTTTGAGCTTTTCTGGGCCTGGGATGAATTCCTCTGGCACATGTGGGCTCCAGCCACGTCTGGGTCAAGCTGCATCCCCCAGGTCAGGGTGTGCCCGTGGTGCTCCAGCCCCAGGTTTAAAATCCCCACCTGCCTCTCTCAGGAAGTTTGGGCACCTCAGGATTTGTGTTCCAGGCCAGAGCTCATAAATGTCATGGTTTTAAAGTATTAGCTAAAAAAATCACTAGAAAACTTACTTATTTCTTGCTGTGAGATATGGATTAGAACAAGAGAAAATCAGGCTTAAAACTTAAAAGGAACAAAGAAAGTTTATTAACAAAAACTACAAGAATAAGAAACCGGAATAAAACTTCCAGAAACCCCTTTTCTCCCCCACTACCCAACCACTCCCTTGTTCACATGACAACACGGAGACAAAAAAACTTGGTGGTTAAAACAGTCTCAATTCTTGCTATAGTATTGTCATCAGTCTTTGTAGAGAAAAAGAAGTTCTCTTCTGCTAATTTACGGAGTTTTTTTCACAAGAAAACCATTTTTCTTCATGGCTTTCTATTTCTTCTTTGCACGGAAATTCTGCCATCAGTTCTCTCCTCCCATTTCACACCACTCTGAGGTGTGTTATGGGCCACAGCTCCCACACTCCTCTCAGGGAGTTTGGGCACCTCAGGGTTTGTGTTCCAGGCCAGAACTGTCGGGGTTTTGGTCCATCTGCCTCTTCCCACCTGGAGACGCTTCCTGCTGCAGGAGCCAGAGCCCAGCCTGGGCTGCTTTCAAGGTTTCCAGATGCTTCTTTGCATTTCCATGGCAATAAAAGCCTTCTCTGTGCTCCTGAGCTCTGTCAGGTGCATCCTGTGTTGGTTCCAAAATCCTTGGAGTCAACCTCCAAGAGGAGCATCCTGGAGCCCAAAGGGTGGGAGCCTGGCAGAGCCCGGATGGAAAAGGGGCAGGAGGATACCTGGCAACATTCCTGTCCAATTAAAGTTAATTTATTGTCCTTTTTTCTCCTCGCTGTTGCTCTGTTATTAATTGTTAATGTAGCGGTGCAGTGGCTGCTGTGTGAGGAAGGGCTGCTGGGAATGGCTGAGGGAAAGAAAATGGGAATGGGAAAGGAATGGGAAGAAGCTGGGTCTGGAAAAGTGGAATCTGTGCAAAAGCAGGGAGCGCTCGTGGCTGGCTCGGCTCTGCAGGCGCTGGCAGGAAATCCCTGCTCTTGGAACAAGAGGGCAAAAGGATGGCAAAGAAAATGGAATGTGTGGGGTCACCGAGTTCCTGAATTACAGGGTTGTGTCCGTGTGAAATGCCGGCAGGGAAGGAGAAATCCCGGGAATGTGAATTTGCCAAACCCCGTTTAGGAGCCGTGCCCTGCCTTCCCTGTAAATAGAAACAATTCCCTGCTTCACATTGAAACCCAAAAATGCTTCACCTTTGGTGCTTTTCCATCCTCAGTCTGGTCCTATCAACCCCCCGGGAAGGTTTTAATAAAACCCAGCACTGAGTACATGGAATTAGAGAGTTGGACCCATCAGATGGACAGAACTGAATGGAGATGAAGGGAAAATAAAAGATGGTGAATATTTGAACTGGAACTTTGAGATGCTTCTCCTCCAGTGGATCAGGCTCTGTTGCCTGATTTCCAGAGGGATAAACTGTTAAAATCCCAGTGGATTGGGAAGGGGAGCCCAGGCTGTCCCAGCCCTGTGTGCTCACACAAGAGAGCTCCGGGCTGGGATTTCAGGGGAAATCTCTTCACCTCCTCTGCAGCTGAGCATTCCCACAGTTCCCAAAACCCTCCCGGGCAACAGAGCCCAGACCTTTGCAGGCTGGGGCTTGACTGGGGAGGAAATGCCAATATCCAGAGCTGAAGCCTGACTGCAATCCCGCGGTTTTGTAACTCTGGCTCAGCTTACGGAGCTCTCAGAGCTCCCTCGGACTCCTGGAACCATCCCTGAGCTCAATCCTGCTGCCCCAGCTCCAGCAGGACTTCTGGAACCAGCCCTGAGTTCAGTCTTGCAGCCCCAGCTCCAGCAGGACTCCCACTGCAGCTCCAGGGTGACAGAAAAGCTCCTGGTGAAGAGGCTCCAAGCCCAACAGAGCTGAGCAAAGGCAGCCCTGGCAGGCCCATCACAAAACCTGGGGTTCCAAAGCCTCTCCTGAAATCCAAAATATTTTCTAATTCTAATTCAGAGCAGAGCCAGAGCTGCCCTGACAACATCTGGCCTCCTGCCACAGCCTCACAAAACCTCTGCTGAGGCTTGGGGAGGGGGCTCTGGGTCCCTTTTTATTCAGGGGCTGCCCCGGGCCATGCTGCACATTAAAGTTCCATTTATAGACATTTTACAGAGTGTTAATAAATTTACAGAGTGTTAATAAGCAGGGGGGAATTGTTTGTTGGTGTTTCTGATGGAATCCAAGCGGGCCAAAGCTCCCCGTAAAGGATCTGCGAGGCCCTGCTCACCAAACCTGACCAAAGCAGACACAGCTGTGAGGGGGGCAGGACATCTTTGAGCCATTAACTCTTCATAACATTGAAAAAATGGGGGTTTAATATAAAATTTGTCTTCAATATCAGCGGCCTGGTGTGTGAAGATCGGGGTTCTCCCACCCAGCGCTGCAAGAGGGGCTGCAGGAGGCTCTGGGGAGCACTGGGGTTTGGCTAGAAGGTGTCCAAGGAAGGGATTTGAATAAATAAACTCGAATAAATGACTTTATTTAGAGCATGGCCACACCCAGGGCTGGTTCCCAATCTGTGTCGTCACCCCAAAGTCTGATTCCAATCTCCTGCTGGCTGCAAGAGGAGATCCAGGGATGGCTGGTAGGATCCTTTTCCCCTTCAGCTGCTCCAGGCAGGCACTAAACCACCTCCAGGAATAATCCCAAGAGATTTGTCACCACCTATGGCCCCGTGTCACTGCCCAGGGCAGGCAGTTCCAGCAGTTTCCATGGCACCTCTCCCATGACTCCAATCTAAAATGGAAAAGCCAGCCCGAGAAACCAGAGGTTCGTGTGTGGCACCCCAAGGGGACAGGAGGTGGCCAAGGGGAGGTGACACTGGACATCTCCTGCCACGTGTCCCCAGGCCATCACAGCTCCAGGGGACTCAGGGCTCTCTCACAGGTCAGCAAATGACAGGAAAACTCATTCCATGGCTGTAACTCAATGTTTTAACTCATTCTGTGGCTGTAACTCCATGGCTGGAACAACCACACGATTGTAACTCCATGGCTGTAACTCCTTCCATGGCTGCAATTCCATGGCTGTAACTCCTTCCATGGCTGTAAATCCATGGCTGTAGCTCAATGATTTTAATTCAATCCATGGCTGTAATTCCATGCCTGTAACTCCATGGCTGTAAGAATTCCATGGTTGCAACTCCATCATTTTAACTCACTCCATGGCTGTAATTCCATGGCTGTAATTCCATGGTTGTAACTCCATGGTTGTAACTCCATGATTTTAACTCACTCCATGAAATTCCACGCCTGTAACTCCATGGCTGTAATTCCATGGCTGTGACTCCATGGCTGTAGCTCAATGATTTTAATTCACTCCATGAAATTCCACACCTGTAACTCCATGGCTGTAACTCACTCCATGGCTGTAATTCCATGGTTGTAACTCCATGATTTTAATTCACTCCATGAAATTCCATGGCTGTAACTCCATGGCTGTAAGAATTCCATGGCTGTAAGAATTCCATGGCTGTAGCTGCACGCCTGTAACTCACCCCACAGCTGCCATCCCATGGCCGCGACCCCACGGTTTTAACTCCACGGCTCTAACTCATTCCGTGGCTGTAACTCTGCGGCTGTAACTCAATGATTTTAACTCATTCCACAGCCATAATTCCATGGCTGTCCGGCCTCCTTCCTGCCCGGCACAGCTTCCTCCGAGCTGGTGATGTCATGGCAGCTAATGGGCTTTAATTGTGCCTCTCCGCTCAGTAACAATCAGCTGAAAGCTCATTAAGCACCAGCCTGTGGCTGCTGAGGGCAGCGCTGGCTCCTCACAAACCCTCTGGTGAGCGTAATTTTCCTTCAGAGCGCAGCAAAAGCAGTTTGGGGTCAGATCAAGGGTCCTGCAGCAGGGTGCTGGATCAGATCCAGCGTTTATGGGCTGCAGGATATTTTCCTTGACTGGAATTTGTGCCAGGGCAACCTTTCCCTTGCTGAAGGCTGCAGGAGAATTCCAAGAAGGGCTCAGGACACCTCACCTGATGCTGGGCCAGACTTTGAGGTGCTCCAGCCTGGACTTTGGGGGTGCCCCTAAGGGGGTTTGGAGCTCCCTGCTGGCACAGGAGGATGGAGAAAACCCTGAGCTCCATCTCCAGCCTGGTTCCAATGAATTCCAGACCGTTTCCAGCCAGAGCTGTGGGATCTGATCCCCTCTCCAAGCACCTGGACACACTGCTCCACCCTGCTGACCCACGAGGTGCAGGTGCCTTTCAAGCTCAACAGAAATGCGGTGTTTGCTCTCAACCAGACAACAGAGGAGAAAAATCCTTAAAAGTGGAGAAAATATGGAATTCATGACAAATTACCTGGCTCTTTGAGGTCTTTAAGGTGATGCCGTGGCATCAACAACTCCTTGTTTGCCTGCCCCTAGCCAGGGATGCTCTGGACATCAGGAAATGGATATGGAGCCTCCTGCTCAAGCATCCCATGGACTGTTCCATGCTTGCGTGGCTAATTGGATTAGAGAGAAATAATTTAATGATCTGGAAGTGATGAGGGACTGGATGGCTGATGCCAGTGGTGGCAGCGTGCCAAGGGGAGCACATCCAGCCAGTGAGATCCCACTTGGAGCTTGACAGGGATGCAGGGATGGGCCTTGGGCAGGGCAGGGAGCTCCAGGGCTGGTTCTGATCTCATTTCACGCCTTCATAGCTCCTGTTTCGCACAGATCTCACCGAGGCTCTGAGCAGGGAGTTAATTGTTCATCCAGCTCTTCCTGGAGCTCTGGAGCCCTTCTGTGCCTGTTCTGCCGATCAAGACGGATGAGGAATCTCTGCACCTGGAATACCTTGATTTCTTCTTGTCCGAATTTCACCCTGAGCTTTTTTGGAACCAAAACTCCTAAATGCGATGGGTTACGCTGGGGTGTGAGGGATCTAGAGGTGAAAAGGGAATTTCTAGACCGTATTCCTGGGAAATGGGCTTCGCCTTGCAGGTGTCTCCCTGGAGCTCTGCAGGGAGCCCAAGGATTTCTTAGCATTCAGGGCTCTCCCAGCCTGTGAAGCCACTCATTTCTTGCTGGTCCTGCATTTGGGAATCTTGAATTCCATTGGAATCTGAATTACTGTTGTGATTTTTGATGGGCTTTCTCACCCAAGCTGGATTTGTGCAAAGCAAGAGGTGCCCTGAGATGAAATGTGGGGTTGAGCCTCCATGGGGAAAAATCCCTGTAAAGCCCAGGAAGAGGGGATTGACCCCACTGGGGGACATGGAGAACCAGGGAAGAACCCAAAACCCTTGGATTGGGTGTTGTTTGGATCAGTGACTTCATACAGAGCTCCCAGACCAGGTTTCCTTGTTGTCACAAAGAAAGGTTTGCTGTTATCCACCAAATAAGGTAAAGCAACAATCAATTCTCCCCAGGGCTATAATTAACTGTGTTCCCTGGGTTGTGCCAAAACCAGGGAAGAACAGAAAACCAAGGAAAACAAGTCTTGAAATGTCATTTCCTTCATCCACCCGTCAGAGCAGGCTTAGCCGGGAATTCCTGAGACCTCTGTCCTTCGAAATCCTGGAAGATTTCCATGGCCTATCCATCTACCTTTAATTTTAGCAAGGCCCATCTATTTATTTTTAATTAGTTTCAGCAAGGCTTATCCTTAGTTAAAATCTTAACTTCTCTAAAATCCTAAATTCTTCCAAGTTTGTGTCTCAGAGCTCAATCCCTTCTTGGGTGGTGCAGCTGCTGGGTTGTCCCAGGAATGTTTTCCTGGAAGGAAACTCCAAGTTGTTCTAAAGAAGTTGTTTGGAAGGCCTGGATCTGGGAGTGCAGCTGAGCCCTCAGCCCTGCCCTGGTGTTTTTGGCTGTGTGAGGAGCCTCAAATTCCTTGGAGCCACCCCAGGGACGTTGAGTCCGTGTTGTGCCGTGTCTCCTTGCACAACAGGGACCATCTGACTTCCACGGGACGTTGGATCTGCACCATTTATGGAGCCCTGAGAACGCGGTCAGAGAGAGGCAAAGCAAAGCTCAGCTGCACGTCCAGGCCGGGTCTGTGTGGGCTGAGCATGGGACAGGCCTGGGATAACCCTGGCAGCCACAGGGAGGACAAGCACGGCACGTGGTCAGAGCAGCCGATTCCACAAGTCCTAAACTTGTGCCTGATGGCACATCCAGCTGGTGGAGAAGCCAGGAAAAGCCATCCAAAGGGAACAAAATGGAGAGGAAAGAGGACAAGGGAACAAGAGTGTGAATGTGCCCTGGGGAGTGAGAGGAGGGGCTTGAAGGGATGAGAGCAGAACACTCCCAGGACTCAGTGTCCTCCTGCTCTCTCTCTCGGGAGCTGCTTTATCTTCAGGGAAGTGTTGTCTCTTTTGGGAATGCCACTTCCAAGAGTGCAAGCAAGAACTTCCTGTGCCTTCAAACAGCCCTTCTGGTTATCTCCACTCAAACTGTTCCTTGGTTACCCATAGAGGGGTGGGAGAACTCCTCGTTCCGTTTTCCTCGCTGTGATTTCCAGGGAAGAAAGCAGAGTCTGGAGCTCTGCGCTCTTGGATCTCCTCCATGGCCCCATCACGGTGCGACTTCCCAGTGCAGGGATTAACGATGAGAAACTCGCTCTGTGGAGTCCCAGGAGGGCCATTCCCCGGCTGGGGAGCTGCTGGCACATTTATCCGTGGATTCACGCTCAGCCTCCAGCTTGGGAAAGCAGAGTGTGCTCTGGCACCGCCTCTGGAGAGGTTTTGGGATCAGGGCTCGGGACTGGGGCTCGGCACAGGCTCATTCCCTGTGCTCCTGGAGCAAACTCCTCCAAGGAGCTGCGTGGAGCCCAGCAACGCTCTGGGTTCTCATTCCAGTTCCAATAACCACTGCTCTGGTTTCCATTCCAAGGAACAATACCAAGGGATTGCTCCTTGAGACTGGACCCAACCAGAACCTGGCAGGAGAAGGGTTTTCCTCGCCAGAATTTCTGATCTAAAGCAGTGAAAGACTGGAATTTACCCTCTTGTAAATGGGGGCTAAAGCCAGGGAAACCACACAATTTTTGATATCCCTGGATTTTCACCAAAGCTTCACCCAACAGCACAAATGATTCATCCTCTGAAACAGAGATTTATGTTATTTTTGTTTACCTTCACCTACCAAAGAGCTGAGCTGGTGATGCTTGAGGTCTGTTCCTGCCCTGGACTTGCTAGGAGCTGTTTTGACTGAACTTTTCAAAGCTGTTCAACGAGCCTTTCATGTCAAAAGAACAATTTAAGCAAGATTTTTAACTGCTCTGCTACATCAGCTCTCATTGTTCTGGGACAGCCAAAACGTTACAGCTTGGCCTGGTTGGTAGAAGAAATCTCCTGTGCCCTTGGAGGCCTGGGGACACGGGGCTGGAATTACAACAGTAGCTGGACTTGGGAATTATTGGGTTTTATCTATTGATTTCTTATGTTGCTTTAACGGCAAAACTTTCTGGGGTGGCTGTCCAGGCCCCAGGAGGAGCACTCGAAATGAGTAAACAAAGAGAACATTTTTCTTGGATTAATGTTCTATCAAGCCAAAACCGAAAATGAACGATGCAGCTGCTGTCATCTCTGCATCCCAGAGCTGCTCAAACCTCCAGCCATGGAGGGTTTGGTGGTCTCAGCTCAGAGAGGAGCCTGAATCCAGCCAAAAGTCCCAATCCATCTTTAGGGAGAAAAGAGAATCCCAGAAATGCTGAAGTTGGAAAAGATCTCCAGGAGTCCAAGCTGTGCCCGATCCCCACCTTGTCCCCAGCCCAGAGCCCTGAGTGCCACATCCAGGTTTTGGACACATCCAGGAATGGGGGCTCCAAACCTCCCTGGGCAATTCCAGGGCCTGACCACCCTTTCCATGGAGAAATTCCTGCTGATGTCCAATCTGAGCCTCCCCTGGCCTGGCCTGAGGCCGTTCCATCTTGTCCTGTGACAGAACTGCCCTTCCCAAAGCTCCTGCCCCTCAGGCATTCCTGTTTAATCCCTTCTCCTCCCTCCTGGATGGATTCAATTCTCCTGTGCATCCTGGAGAAGAAAAGCTCTCCATCACATTGAAATGCAGAGCTTCCTCATTAGAATTTAATTTGCAGCGATAGAGAGGAAATTATCCTGTCAGTGCCGAGAAAAGAAACAGAGATTGAGGGCAGGAGCTGGTTGATAAATCACACCGAGGACTTTCAGAGGCTTAAAATGAATATTTGGCTGGTGGAGGTTGGAGCAGAGCTTCAGAATGACCCCCCATGGAAGGGACAGATGGCCCCCATGACAGCAGGAGCCCTCCCTATTTTTTCGGAGTAGCTGGAGCAGTTGCCATGGCAACCCCCATTGCAACAAACCCCAGAAATGTCTTTGCAATTAATTCCTGAAAAACCTACGGAGTGGGATGAGTTTCTCGAAGAGACTGAGACTCCTGCGTTGGCATTTTCCTGGTGGGCGTTGTTCTCCTGCCAGACACTCCACCAGCAGCGGGTGAGAGCTGTCCCGAGCTCTGAAATGTCTCGGGAATGGGGAATTTGTCAGCTTTTAACCCTTTTCCGGTCCTCCCAGCGGGAGATGCGCATTCCACATTCCACAAACAGCTTGGGAGAGGAAAACCTCCATCACCCTCCAAAGAGAGCGGGGCACCACTTCCTCAGCAGAGGGGCCAGGGACACCAAACACCAAACCAAAAAGGCATTTCGCTGCCTCATTCCCATCTGGAACCTCTGGAGTGCCACAATCCCATCTCCTTTGGCTGTGAGTGTCCCAGAGGTTGAGGGAAGGCACCTCCACAGGCCACCAGAGCTTGGGCTGGAGCTCTGATTCATTCCAGCCTGTGGGAAACCATCTCTCCCAACCTGCCTTGGGATTTTCCATCCTTCCCATCTTTCCCTCCTGGATTTCTGCAGTGCCATGTCCAGACCTGAACTTTTTGCTCAGTGCAACTGTGTTTTGCATATTTATTTTTTTTAAATTTTTTTTGGAGTCACTTCCTTCTCTTTTTCCAATCCTCTGCTGCCTTTGAACCTCTGATTCCTCCCTGGGGATGTTTCACAATTTTTCCATGTCTTCCCAAAGTGTTCCTCCCCGTGCACTGCCCCTGTTGCCACATCTTTCTGGAGATGGGATTTTTCTTGCTCTTCCCAAGCCTGAATTCCAGAGCTCCCTCCCTTTGATGTCTTTCTGGGCTTTGTTTCCCCGTTTCCCCCACTGGGGAAGGATTATCCCGTCTGAGGCGTGGGGATATGGAATTCTGGGGAAGGGATTTTGGAGTTTTTGAGGGGAAAAAAATGCCATTAGTGGTGAGAGACCTGTCTGGGGTGAATCAGAGCACTTTGACGTTGTGGCTGTCCACACTGGGCAGCTCCAAATTCCCAAATCCCGAGAGCAGGTCAGGACTGGACCAAGGTGTGTCCCAGTCCTTCCACATCCCCACGGATCACGAGGAGCTGCAGCTCCTCCAGAGAGCCTGGGGCAGCCTGGATCACCTGGATTACCCAGACCTGGGATAAACTGCAGGAAGCAAATTTAGCCTGACTGAAATTCAAAGGAGTAAAAATGTGTGGAAAATAATCTGGAAGTGTGGCCAAGTCTTTCATTCAGCAGAGCTGCATTAAAGACCATAGAGAGGAAAGATGTGTTGATAGCCATGGAACTCCCCTAAAATAATTGTTATATTGCCTTTAAATTTAAAATAAGTATTAGATTGCCTTTTAAATTTAAAATAATTATTATATTTCCTTTTAAATATTATTATATTAGCTTTAAATTTAAAATAATTATCATATTGGCTTTTAAATTTGATCTTTTTTGTCTTCCTTTAATTTCCATTAAAAAAAAAAAAAAAAAAAAAGCTTTTCTGATCCTTCCTTTTATATTTCCCAAGTCCCATGTGCCTTGGCTCATCCCAAGTTGTTTTCCCACTTCAAACCATCCCAATTTTTGTTCCCCTTCCAGGCAGTGCCATTTCCACCTGACAGACAGGAGGCTGTCTTTGAGCTGAGCCCTTTCTGTGAATCCCGAGCACATTTAGTCCTTCCAGCCTCCCAAAAAAAACCCTCCCTGGAGGAATTTGCTGCAGTTCCTCAGCATCACGTTGCTAATGAAGTGTCTATAAAGAGATGCACAGCATTCCCTGCGAGCGGCGGGAGCTGGGGAACAACGGGAATGCTGCAGCTCCCAGCTCTGCCCCACGGGCCGGCGTTATCCATGGCCATTCCCAGATGCCATGAGCATCCCATCCCATTCCCACCAAACCCCCAGCATCCCTGTCCCGGCAGAGGTTCCCACACGGATTCTGCATGGACGGGGATGGGATAAAAATCTTCCCACAGTTGGCCACCTTTGGTGGCTCCAGAGGTGAAAATCCACTCACGGCCACGTCCAACAGGGACAGCCTTTTCCCTGGATCTGGATGGAGCTCCCACCAGGTTCCTCTCCTCCACAGGTGACACTTTGTGTCCCTGCCAGTTGTCCCGTGCTGGTGTGGCAGTGCCAGTGTTGCCACGCTGCTGTTCCCCAGCCAGGGGTGGGAACATGGAACAGACCCTTCTGTTCCTCCCTTGGCAACCACGGAGTTCCTTCTGTGACCCCGGCACTGCAGGGGCCATCCAGAATGGAATCCCAGCATGGTTTGGGAGGGAAGGGACCCTAAAACTCATCCTGTCCTCAGGGACACCTCCTGCTGTCCCAGGGTCACCTCCCACTGTCCCAGGGTCACCTCCACTGTCCCAGGGTCACCCCCACTGTCCCAGGGTCACCCCCACTGTCCCAGGCTGCTCCAGCCCCAATGTCCAGCCTGGCCTTGGGCACTGCCAGGGATCCAGGGACAGCCACAGCTGCTCTGGCAATTCCAGCCCAGCCCCTCCCCACCCTCCCAGGAAGGAATTTCTCCCCAGTATCCCATCCATCCTCTGGCAGTTTAAAATGGGAATGGGAACGACTCAACTCATCTTTTACTAGGATGAGGAATGAGCTGGTTTGGAAAGGGTCACATCCTGCCGTGCCCCCTGGCAGCATTCCTGAATGTTTTTAGGATGCCCAACGTTGCTGCAGGGCTGCAGTGCCAGGCTGGGCTCGTGTCTAGCCTGACCTTGGACGCTCCCAGAGATGAGGAATCCACGTCCTCCCTGGGTAAGCTGTGCCAGTGCCTCCCCATCCTTATATGCAGGAAGGACCTTGAAGGACCATGGCACAAGCGCTGAGGCGATGGGATTTGTGAAAACCCAAACATTTTCCACTGGAACGCCTCCCCTTTCCCGGCAGAGGTTTATTTTGGACGGCCCTGGCTCGCAGGCTGCTGCATTTCTCCTGCTGCCTTTCCCTGCAGTGATGTAATGCTGGAGCGAGCGCACGTTCCCAGACATCTGCATCCACAGCACGGGGACACGTGCGGGGACAGCGGGGGGTGAAGCACCTCGGAGAGGGCTCAGCCACCTTCACCTCGCTGCTCCCGCAGCCCCATCCCCAGGGACTGCGCATCTCAGCCCGTGACGTGCGGAAATCAGGAGGGTTCGGAGCTTGAAAATTGCAAAAAATGGGTTTTTTTGCCCGAGCTGCTGTGGTGGCTTGTGGAGGGTGAGCTGGACCAGCTCTCAGACCATGGTTTGGCTCAGCTCTGCTAAAAGCATCCCCTGTTTTGGTCAGATGTCCTGCTGTGGTTGTCCCCACTCCCACCCCGGCCTCTGTGGGGTCTGCACAAGGGACCTGCACCCTCTCCCGTCTCCCCTTCTCTCCTGTCCCACCCCACCGAAGGGCTGAGGGAGTTCTGTCCCTTTCCCTGTGGTTTAAAATCCAGCTTCCAGTGGAACATGGATGGGAACACCCCAGAGCCTGGATGGGATGGGATGGGAACACCCCAGAGCCTGGATGGGATGGGAACACCCCAGAGCCTGGATGGGATGGGAACACCCCAGAGCCTGGATGGGAACACCCCAGAGCCTGGATGGGAACACCCCAGAGCCTGGATGAGAACACCCCAGAGCCTGGATGGGAACACCCCAGAGCCCGGATGGGATGGGAACACCCCAGAGCCTGGATGGGATGGGAACACCCCAGAGCCTGGATGGGAACACCCCAGAGCCTGGATGGGATGAGAACACCCCAGAGCCTGGATGGGATGGGAACACCCCAGAGCCTGGATGAGAACACCTCAGATCCTGGATGGGATGGGAACACCCCAGAGCCTGGACGAGAACACCCCAGAGCCCGGATGGGATGGGAACACCCCAGAGCCTGACCCAGACCACCCTCCCTCCCTCCAGCCAAACAAACTCTCCAACAGCTGTGGAGCTCAGAGGCCAAGCCAGAAGCGCTGCCAGCCCCTGACAAGAGGTGATCTATGAGCAGTTCCGTGTTTGATGGCTCATGGCAGAGGGAATTCAGATGAAGGCAAGAAGGGAAACATCAGGAAAAGCAGGGGAGCCCTGCAGGAGGCAGCTCTGTGAGTAATGCTGCCTTCTGAGCAAAGCTTCAGCTGCTGCAGAAACAACAATAAATCCAGTCCCACTTCATCCAGAGGACAGAGCTGAGCCCACTTGGCCTGGCCAAGACACAGCTCAGGAAAAGAAAAAGGAAAAGGAAAAAGAAAAGGAAAAAAAAAAGGGAGAAAAATAAGGGGGGGGGGGAACCCTCCTTGTTGGTTTTCAGCCCAGAGTTCTCAGATTTTGATTTTCTATGGGAAAAAAATACTGAATTTCTCCCAATCTTTGCCCAGGGAACAGGGATTATAATTTCTCTGCCTGTCTCTGTCACCCCAGCATTTGTAATCTCTCAGCACTCCCTGCTGGGGAAGTTCTGGGCCTCCCACCCTTCCCAGTGCAGGGAACACCAGAACAAACCCAGTGGGACCCTGGGCACCCGAAGAATTCCTCAAACTCTGTGTCCTGTTGGATTTTGGAAGCCTGAGGCAGAGCCATAACTGGGTGATGGGTGGAGCTGCCGAAGAGAGCTTGGCTTCCTCCCTGGAGAGCTGTAAATCCAAACTGCTGGCCAGGAGAAATGCCAGATAATCCCTCTGCTTCCCTGGCCTGGCCAGGAACGGCATCCAGCGGGCACCGCCGCGGGACAGAGGAGGATCAGCCAGGCCAGGACCGGTCAGAGGTCCCAAAAACAGACCTGGGCTTGTTTAGTCTGGAAGTGCTGCAGGGGAGACGTGATAACAGCTCTGAGCAATGTGTGAGAGGAGGCTCTGCGGGGGAACAAAGTGTTCTCCACATCATGGGAAGGGTGATTTGGGGTGATTTGGGGTCATTTAGGAAGAAAACCCCGATGGGAGAGTCGGGAAGTCCCGCAAGTGGAGCTTGGGTGGGTTTTTATCAGAGGTTGAGGGGTCTGGCCAGGCTGGTGCCCATGGGGACGTGGGTGCCATCATTGACACCTCCTGGGGCGTTCCCGGTCCAGAAATCTTTGAGGCCACAGTTCCTCCTCAGAAATTTTGGGGGGTGAACCCCACCTGTGCCACCGTGATGCCCACAAATTCCAGGACACAGCCACGGTGTCACAACGTCACATTGTCCCTGCAGGATGCCAGCAAGAAAAGCCCTCGAAGAAACTCTGGAAAGGGAAAATCCTGGCATTCCTAATTCCTGCTGTGTCCCTCTCACTCCCAGCCACACAGAGCATCCCGAGGGGTCAGCACCTGCTCCCAACCCTCACTGGAGAAAGGATCAAGGTGTGGAACCAGCACGGAAAACCCATGGAGGCCGCGTGGGTTTGATGGGAAAGTGCTTTGGGAGCGAAACCGGAGCTGGGTGGTTCCTAAAATCAGGGGGGAAATGAGGGAGAGCACTTCACACATCCAGTAAAAACTGGAGTAATTACTGCTGGTTGGGGACATGGGCAGGACAGGGTGGCACCGCCTGTCCCAGCCACCCACGGGCCCACAGAGTGTCCCCAGCAGCCTGATTTCAGAGCCATGGGGGTTTGATGTGAAAGTGGCAGTGAAACTGGAGCTGGGTGGTTCCTAAAATCAGGATAAAATGAGCGAGAGCACGAGCTAACACATCCAGTGGTCACACAAGAGGGTGACACCACCTGTCCCACCCAGTGTCCCCAGCAGCCCAATTCCAGAGTGCTGACCCCAGCTGGATCTCACCTTCCTGGGACAACAAACTGGGAATTGCTCCTTCCCAGAGCTGCTGTCGCCCTCCCCGTGCCTCAGGGCAGGGACTCTGAGCGTGTTCCCTCAGCTCTGCTGTTCCCAAATGCCGGCCAGGAGCACAAAGATCCATCTGCAGCTGTCCCTGGTGGCCCAGAACGTCACCAGGAGGGAGCTGGCTGCTCTCCACACCCCGGCACACCAGGAGCAAACAGTTGCTCCGGTTCTGAGTGGGGCTGCACAAACCATCGGGCACCTCATTAATCTTGTGGTTAATTCTCTGCAGGAGGCTGGCTGCAAGGAGGAATAAATTCTCTGTTTTAATTACAGGAGGAACAATCAGAGTGGCCTTTCCAGCTCCTTTTCATGCCTTGCTGGTGGCAATCTGTTTCAAAGTTGCTGTCCCTGGGTGTTTTTCCCCTTTTTTTTTTGATCCAGGGAGCACAGACCAGCACTGATTCCACCAGATCCTGAAATCAGCGGCTCCTAAATGCTGGAGAAACCCAGGAAAACCCCTGGTCAGGAGCTCAGCCTCCTCCAGCTCCTCACTAGGCACCCCTGAGGCTGTAAACGCTCCAAATCCCCATCTCTGCCCTCTCCTCCCTCACAGGGAGCTGGGAACGGCTGGAGGAGCTCGGGCTGGAGCGAATCCCAGCGCTCTGACTGATGTCTCCAAGCTGTCCCAGCTCTGAGCTCCGGGAAGGGCAGCGGCAGGGCTTGGCAAAGGTCACAGCTTCGTTTTTCCTGGGCTTCAGCCCTTCTTTTGGCTCGGGATCCAAACTGCCCCAAGGGAGCTCCAAATCCTCGCTCTGCCGGGCATTCCTGGCTCCAGGCAGGGCTGGAAGCACCCCAGACCTGCTGGGATCCATCGGCCGGGCACTGCCCTCCTTCCAGCCCCAGCAGGAGGAATTTCTTCCCCCTGGGGCCTTTCTCTTCCTCTGCTGCTCTGCTCTAAGAACTGACTTTTCCCTGGCAAAATCAAGTGGAAAGAGCTGAGCTCGACACCCTCAGTCCCCCCCGGCCACGGGACAAATTCTGTGGTGGTGGGGACACAGCCCAGCCTGCCATTTAATTAATTAATCAATTAATTAACTGGGAGGAGAATTTACGGCTGGATTTTCCCCCTCTCCACGTGGATTCAGGCACACACCATGCTCCCAAAGCCCTTTTGCTCTCCAAATATCACCAGGAACAAGGCACAGCTTGTGAAATCCCCGGAGATTTTCCCCTCTCTTGCAGCACACGGGAGATGCCCGTGCCAGAGGTGGAACACCAGGCACAGCTTTTGGCACGGAAAAGGAAAACAGTTTTATTTTTCCAGGCTTTTTTTCCCCCCACTTATTTGGCTCCATCACATTTATCACGAGGCTCTGTGGCCGCTGCAGGTCTCACCAGAGCGGGGAAAGCGTCTCACACACGTCTGGAGAGGGGGAGGCTGGAGTTTTCCTCCTCTGTGCGTCCACAGACACCTCATTTCTGAGCTCCACGGGCTTTTCTGGCCACGCTGGGCCTTGGGCCGCTGCCTCATCCCAGGGAAGCAGGTGATGATGATGTGCTGATCCCGAGCTCCAAAAAAATGGCAATTATTTGTTTTGGAGCAAGCGCGGAAAACTAGAGCCTCAAAGCCCAGCGGGCGAACAACAGCAGAGCAGCAAACAGAGGCCTGGTTCTGCTAGGATTCCTCAAATAATCGCTGCTTTCTCCCAGGCTGGGCCTGCAGGACTTGGGTGCTGCTGTTGGACATTTCCAAACCTCCCGATGAGCTGGGGCTGGGCTGGGGCTCCCACCCCGGAGCAAATCCTTCCCTTCATCAGCTGTTTTTAACAGCAGCGAGGCCTGGGCCTTCGGATCGGCCTTGCCATGTTGAAGGAGGAGGTGTGCAGGGGTGTCACTCATTACTGCTGAATTCTTGGCTCGACAAATCGGATTTTTTGCTTCTTTCTCCCCTGACAAAGGCGAGGGGAGGATAATTTTCCGGACTCCCCTCCCGGCGCGGATTTCCTGCGGGGTTAAACGCTCCAGTGCTGCACACGGGGCTCGAGGAAGCCAGGGAGAGCCAAGGGTTGGATTTTTGGGGGAGTGCTCTGTGCTGGGGTGGAGAGGAGGAGATGAGGTTTGGGATTGTCACCAGGCCATGGGTGAAACACCAGCCCTGCTCAGCCTCACAATGTGGCCTGGAATGTCCTGGAGCCAGCAGGGACATCCCTGTCCCGGGGGGCACCAGCAAAAGCTCCTGGAGGATGCTTAGAGTTGGAACTCTTAACATGATTCCAAAAAATATAAAATGTGTCGTTAAAAAACCCAAAACAACTTTTCCAAACTGGAAGAAATCTGCAATTACGCCGGGTTTTTAATTTTTTCTTTTATTCTTAGGCTTAGACCAATGTCCTTTAGCTCTTGCCAAGGGAAAAAAAAAGAGATAAATGCAAGAGGAAGGTGGCTGGAAATGAGACGTTCCTCAGAGCTGTCCTGAACGGGTGGAATTCTGCTCAGCTCCGTTGGTTTCTAAGCTGCACCAATTAGTGCTGGCTGAGGATTCTTCCCTGAGTTTCTCCCCTCTCTGATTTTTTCTTTAATTGCTGTTTCTGGCTATAATTGTGCAGAGAGGCCCATTAATATTCCCCAGTAAATCAGGAATTCACTGGAGCAGCTGCAGGGTCCTGGCCTATTAAGGAGCCCTGAAACTCCCCTTGGAAAGCTCTGCTTGGAGTTATAATTTTAATTTCCATCATTTACGCTGAGATTTTCTCTAATGGAGCATCCACCTCGGGCTGGTTTTGCTTTTTAAGGGGCAAGGGAGGGAGGGAACTTCAGCCAAAACAATTCAGCAGTTTCGAAGAACAAAGTTAGAAAGAAAAAAATTCTCTTGTTTTCCCCAGCCTGGTAATTCTGGACAAGGTTTGTCCAAAATTTGTGACCTCCCCGTGATTCCCATGGAGGGATTTTATTCCCATTAGAAGGATCCAGATCCTACAGCTCCAACAGCAGAGTCCCTGCCCTCGAGGATCTGCCGGTTTGGGGTCTTGAACGTGAAAATTTTGGAGTTAAATCCACTGGGAACAAGGGGCAGGGTGGAGCATGGAAAGTGGGAACAGAGTTAAAGGTATAGGGATATCCCCAGGGATTTGGGATGGACGCAGAGCTGGTGGGGTGGGAATGGAAAAGGGAACAGAATTATAGATATAGGAATATCCCCAAGGATTTGGGATTGGGAATGGACACGGAGCTGGTGGGGTGGGAGATTGGATTCCATCCAGGATCAGCTGCACAAAGGGATGGGAAGAGGTGCACTGGGAAAAACTCCTGGAGTGGGAGCCAGGGCATGGGGAGGACGTGATCAGTGCCAGGGATTTAGGGATGCTCCAGCAGGGAGGGGAGAGGGCAGGGAAGAGGCTGCAGCTTCGTTGGATCATTCAGTGGGAAATGGGTGAGTAACCAAGGCAGGAGAGGTCCAAGCCCTGCTCCTTTCCTTTTTTTTTTTAGGACAATTTTCCCTCTTTTTAGGATCACTTCCACTCTTTTTAGGACAGCTGGATTCCACTTCCATGATTCTGGGCTGTTCGTCTGCATTTTATTTTGTTATCAGTCAATAAATCCCCGTGTTCACAGTTGGGGCTTGTGAAGCAAAACACTTCAAAGTCATAAAACTAACTATGGGGGAAAAAAATCATAAAATATGAAGCAATATTTGAGAATTCCACACTCGGATATTCATGTTTTCCAACAACAAATCTGCTCGGAGAGGATTTTTTTCCAAGAAATGTTGCAATATTTTTGGCATTCAGAAAAAGTGTTCCAGGAACAAAGTCCTTTGTGAGCCTCCAGCCAGTTTTATCCTCAGATTATAAATGGGAAACTGAGGCACGGGGATGGGGAGTTCCCCATGGTCCATGGGCCCAGAATTCCCGCTGTTATCCCAGTAAAACCAGTTTAAATGGGATAAAACTCCCCAGCAGAGGTGAGCACTGCCTTTTATTTCCCATCAGATGTTAAATGTCCTCTTTCAAACCCATTCTTTTTCAAACCCATTCCTTTTTCCAAACCCATTCCTTTCCATACCCATTCCCTGCTCCAGTTTCACTTGGGGAGAAATGGGAATTCTCACTGATCTCGGAGGAAATTGCTTTCCCTTTTGTTAGGAATAATTAGGAATGCAATTTATCCCCTCTTCCCTAATTACGAGTGCAGGAGGATCCATTTGCCTCGTTAAATATTTATTGTTCCAGCCTAGGTAGGAAGGAGCACAGCCCTGGAAGTGCAGCCTTGGAAACCCATCCCTGTTTTCCAGAGTAATAATTTCATCTCGGATCACTTTCCCCACTCAACCTGCAGCACAAATCCGCTGGGATTTTATAAACTTTTACTGCTGCTGGCTTTGGGGCTGCAAAAACCTGGAATTTCAGCCTCTTGGCTTGAGGATCAAGAGTGAAACTGAAGCGGGGAAGATCCCCGTGCAAGGCTGGGATTTATTTCGTGGGGTTCTCTATAAATCAAGGACGATTTCATGTCCATCCTGCTCGTTCCCGTCTGGAGTTTGTGGTGGAGCCATCCAGGATTTGAATCATGTGTGAAATATTTCTGTCCATCTGCTCCAACAGGAGAAGAACGAGGCTTCCAAGAGCTGCTTTTGTCCATAATAAATCTCCAAGGAAAGCCCAGCAGATGTGGAGGGTGGGCGCTCCACGCAGACCTTCAGCCACGTCCTGCATTGTTCGCCTCAACTCTAAGGAAAATTCCCAGAATTCTTGGATTGCTTCGGCTGGAAGCATCTGAGAAAACATCTTGGGCTGTTTGACCCACTGGGTCGTGAAAATAAATATTTGGAGGGGAGGAATTTCTGTGGGATATTTCCCAAATCCAAGGGCTCGCGAGGTGACGGGTCTGTGCCGTGCCCGTGGCAGGGGGACCTGGGGACAGCACCACTGGTGGCTTTTCCAGCAGATGCTGTTCCTCTAGAGCAGCTCCAGGGCAGAGAGGCTGGGGTCACCCAGGGAGGGGATTTCTCCCATTGAGAATGAGGAGGAGGAGGGAATTTCATGGATAAAGCACAGATTGGTGCTGCAGGAGCTCACAGCGATGTGACCTCACAAAAACAACATTTCTGTGGGGCTGGGTTGGGTTTAGAGCCAGATCCTGCTAGCAGAGCCTGGAGAGCCTGGTCCATGAACACCAAATTCCCACTGCTATCCCAGTAAAACCAGTTTAAATGGAATTAAACTCCCCAGCAGAAGTGAGTGATGCCTTTTATTTCCCATCAGATGCTAAATGTCCTCTTTCAAACCCATTCCTTTCCAAACCTATTCCCTGCTCCAATCTCACCGTGTTTGAGCACGTGGAGCCTTCTTTGCCCCAGGGTCAGCGTGGTGGTCTTGGAATTGCTCTCCCAGCCTGGATACCTGGGAAAAGGGAAAGAGCGAGTTCAGCTTTCTGCAAATGAGCCTGTCTGGGATTGTTGTGCTGTCTGCCTTTGGATAGGCAGGAATTGAGCCTGGCATGGGGAGGGTTTTGTGGTCATGGAATGGTTTGGGTTGGAAGGGAACTTAAATCCCATCCCATCCCATCCCATCCCATCCCATACCATCCCATCCCATGGCAGGGACATCTCCCACTGTCCCAGGGTCACCCCCACTGTCCCAGGCTGCTCCAGCCCCAATGTCCAGCCTGGCCTTGGGCACTGCCAGGGATCCAGGGACAGCCACAGCTGCTCTGGCAATTCCAGCCCAGCCCCTCCCCACCCTCCCAGGGAACAATTCCTGCCCAAGATCCCACCCAAATCTCCCCTTTTCCAATCTCAAGCCATTCCCTGTGTCCTGTCCCTGCAGGCCTTGTCCCCAGTCCCTCTCCAGCTCTCCTGGAGCCCCTGCAGGCCCTGGAGGGGGCTCTGAGCTCTCCCTGGAGCTTCTCCTCTCCAGCTGAGCACCCCCAGCTCTCCCAGCCTGGCTCCAGAGGGGCTCCAGCCCTGGAGCAGCTCCAGGGGCTCCTCTGGGCTCTCTCCAGGTGCTGCTGATGTTGGAATTCCCAGCGCTGGGGCAGCTCTGCAGGTGGGGAATCACCTGAGCAGGGCACAGGGGAGGATCAGTTTCCTGCTGGTTCTCCAGCCTGTCCTGAGAAACCGTGAGAGTTCCTGGGTGGTTTTTTTATTTTTTTGGTGTTTTTTTGTGGGCAGTTTCTCCCCATACCCACCTGGTTTGGGGATGGGGAACCCAGCAGAGTTTGTCCGAACATCGAGGCCTCCTCAGTCCCCATCCCCTCCTCCTGACCCGACAGATCCAAACCAAACACGAGGAGGCAGAGCTTTTTTTGGGAGCACAGCTGTTGGCACACACACATCAAAGGCCTGGCGAGGCCTCTGTGACTCCTGGAACCTGCCCCTGCCTTCTCCTGGCTCCAGGGGCTGCTTCCTCCTCCCTGGCCAGGTTTCCCTGCGGGACCTGTTGCTGGGTGAAACAGCAAGATTTTATCAGCTCCCACTGTGCTTCCCAGGTGTGGCAGGCACAGCTGGCTGGGCCCTGCAGCTCCCAGAACACTTTCCAAGCACTCCTGATTTAATTTTCCGGCAGTTGTTATCTCTCATCTGCCAACACCTCCAGTCTGACACTCTGTGTCCTGCGGGTGAGGGGAGCAGCGGTGAAATCAGCAGCGCTAAAGTGGAAGTTTCCTGCTGGAGCTGCAAATAAAGCTGCCTCCACAGCCAGGGCTGCTGTCCTGATGTGACTCCAGACACCGAATCCTTCTGGCAGCTTTGGAAACTGCTCAGAGCCCAACATGAGCTATTCCTCCTCCAGGTGACTCTTTCCAGCTGTGCTGTCCCAGTCCTCACTGCCTGCAGGATCGCTGCTTTCCCTGGGGTTGGGAGCAGTCAGATGAGTTCTTTCCATCCCTGGAAGTGCCCCAGGCCAGGTTTCACCGAGCTTGGAGCCACCAAGAGCAGTGGGAGGTGTCCCTGCCACGGCAGGGGGTGGCACTGGATGGGATTTAAGGTCCCTTCCAACCCAACCCATTCTGGGATTCTGGGATTGAAAGGGGCTCAGGCTGGAGCAAAGGAGGCTCAGGGGGAATTTCTGGCTCTGCACAAGTCCCTGGCAGGAGGGGACAGCCGGGGGGGTCGGGCTCTGCTGCCAGGAACAGGGACAGGAGGAGAGGGAACGGCCTCAGGCTGGGCCAGGGGAGCTCAGGGGGGACAGCAGCAGGAATTTCCCCATGGAAAGGGGATCAGGCCTTGGAAGTGCCCAGGGAGGTTCAGAGTTCCCATCCCTGGAAGGGTTTAGAAGCCCCTTGGATGTGGCACGTGGGGACATGGTCAGAGGTGGCCTTGGCAGTGCTGGGTTAAAGGTTGGACTCGATGATCTCAGAGGGCTTTTCCAGCCTCGATGATTTTGTAATTCCATAAAGACATCAGAATCTGGCCCTTCTGAGCCATGTCCAGTGTCCAGCAGGGCTCTGTGACCCCTTCTAAAGCCACCTTGGGTACCTGAGGGCTCCAGGCCATTTTATCCTTGGAAATACCCAGTGCCACCACTCCCATCATATGACATGAGCCACTTCTCACCTCCTGTCTCAATCCCCTGCTGGCTCCATTTCTGCTGCCATCCTGCCTCCCAAAATTCAAATTCCACCCCTGGACAGGTGATAAGATTAATGATAAAGTCACATCTGTCCATACATCAGCAGAGCAAACAGCTGGATTCACACTCAGGAACATCTGCTGACCGTGTCTTATAGGAATATCATCCAGGAGTGATGATTTGACTGGAATCAGAGATAATGTGTTTAAAGGCTTGTAAAATCTGACCTGAATTGCTTTTGGGTTGTTATTACTGCCAGTGGATTGAAGCTGGGAGCTGCTGACACCAAAACATAAGTCCCATAATTAGTAACAAACAGCAGCGTGGTGGGGTTTGTTTTATTACCTCATAATTTGAACCAGAAACTGCTGGTGGTGTCTTCTGGGATAAAAAAAACAATGCTCTGCTCCAGAGAGTTTCAGAGGAATATGCTGGATTTGATGGAAGTGAAGGAACAGGCTCCAAGGCCTGGAGTTTGTTGATTTTTCTGCTGCTGTTATTTCCAGTTAAAGTGTCATCTCACTTGGATCTTCCATCCAAACTTCTTTGGGAATGTGTGAACCTCAGTCCCACCAGGATCTGTCTCGCACAGTGTGTTCCATGTCGGGAAGCAAAGCCCAGGCTGTCTCTCAGCTTTGCCTCAGGCAGCTGCTGCCAGCAGGGACCTCACAGAATCCCAGAATCCCTGAATCAGCTGGAAAAGGATGGAAAAGGCCTTTGGGATCATCACATCCAGTCCATGATCTGACACCACCGTGTCCCCAGCCCAGAGCCCTGAGTGCCATGTCCAGGAATTCCCTGGACACCTCCAGGGATGGGCACTGCAAACCTCCCTGGGCACTTCCAAGGCCTGATCCCCTTTCCATGGGGAAATTCCTGCTGCTGTCCCCCCTGAGCTCCCCTGGCCCAGCCTGAGGCCGTTCCCTCTCCTCCTGTCCCTGTTCCTGGCAGCACAGCCCGACCCCCCCGGCTGTCCCCTCCTGCCAGGGACTTGTGCAGAGCCAGAAATTCCCCCTGAGCCTCCTTTGCTCCAGCCTGAGCCCCTTCCCAGCTCCCTCAGGAATTCTCCAGCCCCTTCCCAGCTCCCTCAGGAATTCTCCAGCCCCTTCCCAGCTCCCTCAGGAATTCTCCAGGTCCTAAGGGGCCCAGAACTGAGCCCAGCATTGGAGATTCTGCCCTTGGCAGTGTTGGGTTAACAGTTGGACTCGATGATCTCAGGGGGATTTTCTGATCTTAATGATTTGATTATTCCAGCCATGGACACAAAGGGTTGTGCAGATGGATTTGGGATTTGGGGCTTTGAGGGGCTCCTCAGGGAATGCTGTCCCTGGGGTCACAGACCTTCTGCCAAGAGGATTTGGCTCTGCAGGTCGAGGCATCTGAAACCCAGGGTACCAGGGGACAGAGGATTGGGCAAAATCCTTTTTATTTTTATTCCAGAAATTGTCATTGCCATCACTCCACACTGGAAAGGTTTAACAATATCAACCTCCCTGCTGTATCCACAAAAATCCCAACCCATGAGTGCTGCCAGGGCTTGTCTGGAAGCCATGGGCTGCTTTCACACCTCAGTTTTCTCTCTTGGATGGCCCCAGTTGCTCCACCAGCCCCCCACAGCTCCTCAGGGGTTTTTCAAGGCGCTCCTTGGGGTAGGAACAGATTTCCTGGAAATCTTCCAGTCTTTGTGGCTGTGGGCACAAAAGAGGGCCTGCAGATGTCCATGGGCAAGGAAAACCCTTCCAGCTGCTCCCAGGACACCCCTGCTCCAAGGCCTGGGCTGTCTGAAGCTGGGGATTGCGGGGGACACAACCCAAAGGGAAACCTTTGAGTTTTCCCTCTCCAGGTTTCTCCCCGCCGTTGCTGGCAGCCCACAGCACCACAAGCCATCGGCCCTGCCTCCATCTGGCCCGGAAAAGGCTCCTTTTAGCCCAGAATTCTGGGATTTGCTGCCAAGCCCTGTGCGGAGCCAGCTGGTCCTGCTGGGCTGAGCTGCTGGAGCAGAGGAGAGGATGGAGCATCCCTGCCCTGAGCCTCCATCCCTGCCCTGAGCCTCCATCCCTGCCCTGAGCCTCCATCCCTGCCCTGAGCCACAAGGAAAGGGAAGGGAGGGGAAGGGGAAGGGGAAGGGGAAGGGGAAGGGGAAGGGGATGCCCATGTGTTTGCCATTAGGCAGGCCCAGCCTTTCCAGGGCTGGATTCACAGATCCCAGGGAAGCAGAGCTGCCAACAGCATCACCAGGAATGAGTTCAGCCCCCTCTGGCAGCCAAGTCTGGCTGGCTCGGGAGGGTTCCTTGGCTCTCCAGCTCTGTGCTGGTGGCTTGAAGGAGCTGAGCAGCTCTGCAGGGAGCTGATGTGCTGCTGGCTCCCAGCCTTCACTGGGGGGTTGGAAATTCCCAGGATGGGCCCCTCAGGACAGATCCTGGGGAATTTCATTTCGAGAAAAAACCATCCTTGGTGCTCAGTGTTGAGGATAAAACCTCATTTTTTTTCTGGGAGCTGAGCTCAAGGGTTTTATTTGCTGAGGGAAAAGGCACCTTCTATGGAAATAATGTTTTCTGCTGGGAAGATAAGAAGTGATTTCAGGTCAGGAAAGTGTTTAGGTGGAAAATTCCTCCCTGGTTGGAAAGGTTCCCCTGATCTCCCTGGAGACTGGGGAGAGCTGGGAAGGGAAAAGTAGCAGCAGAGATTTGAACCCAGCTCTAAAAGAGGCTCCCAAAGCAGAGCAGCTCCCTCCCCATTGCCCCAGGGCTTCATGGAAACCCGGATTGCTCCGGAGCAGCAGATTGCACGTGGGAAGAGCGGGATGAGGAGAGGAAGATAAATGTGGAGATGGACTGTGGAGAGACTCAGCGAGCTGTCGGTTCATCTTCTGGCAAAACAGCTCCGTGCTTCCTTCCCTGTCCTTTCCATGGACTCACAGGGGGACTGAAATGAGGGTGACTGCGGCACGTGACAGAGCAAAATCACCTTTAAAGAGCCCCTGTGCTTAACCAAGGTTGTCTTCTGCCACACCTGCTATTCCAGGGCTGCTACATCCATGTGTGTGTCCGTGATCATGGATGGGTTTCCATGTTCATGGATGTGTGTCCATGTTCATGGAGGTGTGTCCCCTATGGATGTGTGTCCATGTTCATGGAGCTGTGTCCACATTCATGGAGCTGTGTCCATGTTCATGGAGGTGTGTCCATGTTCATGGATGGGTTTCCATGTTCATGGAGGTGTTTCTGTGTTCATGGATGTGTGTCCCCTATGGATGTGTGTCCATGTTCATGGATGGGTTTCCACGTTCATGGAGGTGTGTCCACGTTCATGGAGCTGTGTTCATGGGGCTGTGTCCATGTTCATGGAGCTGTGTCCATGTTCATGGAGGTGTGTCCCCTTGGATGTGTGTCCATGTTCATGGATGTGTGTCCCCTATGGATGTGTGTCCACGTTCATGGAGGTGTGTCTGTGATCATGGAGGTGTGTCCATGTTCATGGATGTGTGTCCATGTTCATGGAGCTGTGTCCATGTTCATGGAGGTGTTTCCGTGTTCATGGATGTGTGTCCCCTATGGATGTTTGTCCATGTTCATGGGGCTGTGTCCATGTTCATGGAGGTTTGTCCCCTTGGATGTGTGTCCGTGTTCATGAAGGAGTGAGGAGACCTCCAGGCTCCTTCCCAGCAGTGTCCATGGTCAATCCCTGGACACTGGGATTTATGGAATTCCAGCTCTTATTCCAGCCAGTTCTCCCAGGCTCTGCTGAACATCTGTGGCTGGGTGTCCTCCCCAAAACAGTGGGGGCAAATCAGATTTTCTTGGGAATGTGAAAGGAGGGATATCTGGGACATAATGAATTCCTACATGTCCTGGAGCTCCTGAAGATGAGGTGGGACACAATATTTTAGGAGAATTTCCGGAGTGTTCCAGCCTCTTCCTGGTCCAGATCATTCAGAATCACAGAAAGGCTGGAAAAGACATACCAAGATTATCAAGTCCAACCTTTGAATCCCACCATTCCCACTAAACCATGGCATGAAGTGTCTCCTCGGGTTTTGAACACTTCCAGGGATGGTGATTCCGCTTCTTCCCTGGATGAAGGAGCTGTCAGGACCGTGACGCTGTCCTGTGACCCAGGAGAGGCTCCCAAAACAACGTCAGAGCTGTGCCACCAAAATCCCCCTTCTCTGCCCGATTTCTTCACCCTCAGGAGCTGAGAGGGGCCAGGAATAGCTCAAAGAAGGGAATTTTCAGGATAAAACAGGAAAGTGAAGGAAAAATCAGCTTCTGCCCATCACAGTGCGGTACAGAAGGGTCTCCTGTAGCTGTGATTCCCAGAACTCGGATCCCAGAAGCTCCATGTACCTGGTGAAGCTGATCCTCACGTCCCACAGGCACTGCAGGAGCTTCCCTGACTCCAGGGCCAGCTCTCCGAAGTTTTTATTTGGAAAAATAAAAACTGGAAAGGGTTGGGATGTTTTGGAGTGGAGAAAAGGCCACCAAAGCCCAGAACGTGCGGGATCACCCAGCCCTTCGCGGGGGCTCCCAGCACAGCATCCCAAAGGAAAAGCAGGAAAATGGGGTGAAGGTGGGATCTGCAGAAGGGAAAGGTAATTTTATTTTTTTTTCCCGCTGTTCTACAAATAATTTCCCCAATCCATCCCCCTGGCAGATGAGGAGATGACTTTTATTGTCCCGCTGTGACAGTGCCGTGACAGCTCTGCTGGGAGAGCGTCGAAGGGAGGCAGGGGTGGCTCACAAACATCTTTATATTAAATGGGATAGAGAGAAAAAAATCGGTTTTCCCACCTTTTCCACCATCCATGGCCAAACCCCGAGCTGTGGTTAAAGACCGGTCTTTATTTTCCAGCCCTATAATTCGATTTAATAAAAAACTTTATTTCTTCCCCTCCAACATTGCCTCTTTCATTATCTCTTCCTCAATTAAGCGTTCCTTGGTGGAATTTCAGGATAATTATTGGCTGCTTTATTCCCTCTGAGCACTGCTCAATCACAGGAGTCACACAATCAGTGACAAACACATCCTTAAGGATGGAAGGAGCTTTATTTAAATCAAGGATATGATTCACACTCCATTTTTATATTCCAAGTGCTTCAGAACATGGAAATACGTGGGGAACAAAGATCCTGCAGCCAGATTTCCTTGGAAGCAAAAGATAAAGGGCAAAATAGTGAAATAATTTTGATTTTGGCTTGAGATAGACCACAGGAAAGCCTGGCAAGACTTTGTGCCCTCGGGATGGACAGCCCAGCCACGGGAGCTCTCCTGGGGGATTCAGGATGTTCCTGGGAACAGCTCGGGGATTCAGGGAATTCCTGGGAGTGGGAACAGCTCAGGGAGTCAGGGTGTTCCTGGGAATGGGAATAGCTCAGGGATCCAGGAGATCCCTGGGAACAGCTCAGGGATCCAGGGGATCCCTGGAAACAGCTCAGGGGTTCAGGAAATTCCTGGGAATGGGAACAACTCAGAGAGTCAGGGTGTTCTTGGGAATGGGAATAGATCAGGGATTCGGGAGGTCCCTGGGAACAGGAACAGCTCAGGGACTCACAGGATCCCTGGGAACAGCTCAGGGGTTCCCTGAAAACAGCTCAGGGGTTCAGGGGATCCCTGGGAACAGCTCAGAGGTTCAGGGAATCCCTGGGAACAGCTCAGAGGTTCAGGAGATCCCTGGGAACAGCTCAGGGATTTAGGGGATCCATGGGAACAGCTCAGAGGTTCAGGAGATCCATGGGAACAGCTCAGGGATTCAGGAGATCCATGGGAACAGCTCAGGGGTTCAGGAGATCCATGGGAACAGCTCAGGGGTTCAGGGGATCCATGGGAACAGCTCAGGGATTCAGGAGATCCATGGGAACAGCTCAGGGATTCAGGGGATCCATGGGAACAGCTCAGGGATTTAGGGGATCCATGGGAACAGCTCAGGGATTTAGGATGTTCCTGAGAACAGGAACAGCTCAGGGATTCACTCAGCCCTCAGGGATCTCTGGAGCTGGGGGGGTCCAGGCCTCCTTCCTTGAGCCAAATGAGGGAATTCTTGAGGATTTATGGCCCCAATCCAAGGGAAAATGACAATGGATGTGTTGGGATGAGAAGCTCTGAGGTGTGGGATGGAGCCTGTAGGGCCACCCCACACCCGGAGTGCCCTGGGGGCGGCCCCAGAGCAGCCTGGGGGATTGCGGGATTTACCTGGATGAGGTTTTGCTGGGAATGGGAAAGGACAATCCCAAAAACCTCTTGGAAAGCCTGGGAATGCAGGCTCCTGCTAGCCAGGAGGGATAAAGGTGGGATTCACTTCAGGGGGGAAAGAGCAATGTGGGGTGACCCCATGTGCTGAGGAGCTCTGGGGTGCCTGGTGTGTCCCTGCTATCCCAAACCATGATATGGGATTGGGATATGGGATTGGAGTATGGCACTGGGGTACGGGACTGGGGTATGGGATAGGGGTACGGGATTGGGATACGGGATTGGGATATGGGATTGGGATATGGGATCAGGGTACGGGACTGGGATATGGGACCGGGGTATGGGATTGGGATATGAGACAGGGATATGGGATTGGGATATGGGACTGGGATATGGGATTGGGATATGGGATTGGGATATGAGACAGGGATATGGGATTGGGATATGGGATTGGGGTATGGGATTGGGATATGAGACAGGGATATGGGATTGGGATATGGGACTGGGATATGGGACTGGGATATGGGATTGGGGTACGGGACTGGGGTATGGGATTGGGGTATGGGACTGGGATATGGGACTGGGATACAGGATTGAGATACGGGATAGAGATTTGGGGTTGGGGTTTGGGATTGTGATCCAGGTTTCTCTGAGCACACACAATTCCGTCTGGAGGGGTAGATGAGGTCGCTGCCGGTGCCAGCGGGGTGGGGACAGCAGCAGGACACGGTGTCCCAGCAAGGACGGCCCCGCTGCCCCCCAGTGACCCCAGGGCGGCCGCTCCCCTCACTGGGAACACGCTGCCAGCACCACCACAGCCCTGCTTTATTTCCTGCTTTATTTCAGACCCCTTCGGGGGTTTTATCCCCAAAATCTCCTGCCGGGCTGCGGGGCCTGGAGCGCGTTCAGGAGCATGTGCCGGAGCTGGAGCGGGGTTAGCTGGGGCGAGGCTGCCTCGGGAGCTGCTGCAGATACAGACACAGCCTGTTCCCACTCCCAGCATAGATATTTATAGATACAGATGTTCCTCCAGCAGCAGGGTTCAAGCTGGAGGTTTTCATTTTTTTATTTTTTTTTTTAATTTTTTTTTTCTCCCTTTCCTTCCTATCCCTCCTTTGCTCTTCAAAGCGGGGCTGAAGGTGGAGCAGCAGCTTCGAGAGCAGCAGGAAGGCTGAGGAGTCAAGCCCAGCTGCAAATGAAGGCTTTAAGTGGGTTGAGGTGTCCCCGTGTCCCTGTGCGGGGCCGGGGGCTCCTTCCCAGAACCCCCAAAGCACCCCCGGGAATGGGGCCGGGTTTGGGGCTGGAGCTGCCCCCGGGAATGGGGCCGGGTTTGGGGCTGGAGCTGCCCCCGGGAGCGATCCCAGCCCGAGGGATCCCAGAGAGAGATTCCCGAGGGCAGGAGGGGGCTGAGCGACGGATCCTGATCCTACACAACTGGGATGTTTGGGGCTAAGAGGGGCAGGGCCCTTTGGTCCCCCCGAGGGGTCCCCTCCTGTCCCCCTCCCCAGGGCAGGGCTCCCCCTCCCCTCAGACCCCTCCAGGCTGGGATTTTCCAGCTCATTCCCCGCATGGCTTCAATCCCGCCACCCCCCCAGCATCTTCCTGCCCCAGAGAACTTCTTGGGAAGGAGAAAATCCCGGGGGAAATGAACCCACACCCAGGGGAGCAGCGCCGGTCGCTGCCGGTGCCCCCGAGCGCTCTCTTTAGAGGCTGGGCAAGGGCTCTGCTCCGCAATTAATTAATTATCCATGCCCTGTGCTCCGTCTGGGAGGCATTAATGGCTCCAGATGCGGATCGCGGAGCTCTGCGTGGCTCTGTAAACACGCTGGAAGTCCAATTTGGGTTTCCTCGGGTGCCTCATTTAAATGAATTATGTAAACGCTTTCCCCTCCTCTTTTGAGCAGGAGCCAGTCCGGCTGCTGCCCGATGTGTTAATCCCAGGAATAAAATAAAAAACAACGAGCCCGTGCATTCAAGGGAATAAAATGATGCTGGGGAGCCCCTGGAAGCACCGGGATGGCCGGGGTGGGACCGCTGTCCTGGCGTTTCCCTTTTCCCACCCTTTTCCCAAGCCCGGCGTTAAATCCAGTTTAATTTGGGAACGCAGTGCCCACAGTCACCTTCCGTGACCGCTGCCTGGCTTCTCCTGGGCTCCCCAAAGTCCCACGCTGCCCTTCTCAACCCATCCCTCTGGGGTGACCCTCCAGGGAGTAATTAGAGCAATTAAAGCCGCCTGGGGAGATAATGAGTGCTGAGGGGTGGCAGCAGGTCCCTGCTCTGGTCCCGCTCTCCAGGCTGGAGCTGGGACTCGGGGCAGGGACAGGGAGGGGACCCAGCCCAGGGCTGTGATTTCTGCTGAGCTGGAGGTGGCAGATGTTCGCTGATGAATTATTCACCCGGAAAATTATCATGGAAATAGAATGGGCTGGGCTGGGAGGGATCTTAAAGCTCATCAAGTTTTCCTCCTTGCCATGGGCAGGGACATCTCCCACTGTCCCAGGGTCACCCCCACTGTCCCAGGCTGCTCCAGCCCCAATGTCCAGCCTGGCCTTGGGCACTGCCAGGGATCCAGGGACTGCCACAGCTGCTCTGGCAATTCCAGCCCAGCCCCTCCCCACCCTGCCAGGGAACAATTCCTGCCCAAGATCCCACCCAAATCTCCCCTTTTCCAATCTCAAGCCATTCCCTGTGTCCTGTCCCTGCAGGCCTTGTCCCCAGTCCCTCTCCAGCTCTCCTGGAGCCCCTGCAGGCCCTGGAGGGGGCTCTGAGCTCTCCCTGGAGCTTCTCCTCTCCAGCTGAGCACCCCCAGCTCTCCCAGCAAGGCTCCAGAGG
>NW_005087615.1:932381-946643 GCF_000331425.1 Pseudopodoces humilis | reverse complement strand
CACGGGTGGAGGATGGGGGTCACTGGGCACAGGATGGGGGTCACAGATGGAGCATGGGGGTCACTGGGTGCAGGACGGGGGTCACTGGGTGCAGGATGGGCGTCACTGGGTGCAGGGTGGGGGGTCACAGATGGAGCATGGGGGTCACTGGGTGCGGGTTGGGGGTCACTGGGCACAGGATGGGGGTCACGACGTGCCCGGTCGCTGGCGGTGCGGGGTGCGGGTGTCGCAGCGCGGGCTCCCAGCGCCATCGCGTGGCTGGAGCCGCTCGGCACGGGAACGGGAGGCGGGATGGGAATGGGAATTGGGAATGGGAATTGGGAATTGGGAATGGGAATGGGAATAGGAATAGGAATAGGAATAGGAATAGGAATAGGAATAGGAATAGGAATAGGAATAGGAATAGGAATAGGAATAGGAATAGGAATAGGAATAGGAATAGGAATAGGAATAGGAATAGGAATAGGAATAGGAATAGGAATAGGATGCACCGCCAGGATGAGCTGCACTGCCGGGGACCCGGGGGTGGGCTGCACTCCCCGGGCATCTCCTGCCAGGGAGAGCTCCCAGCCGGGAACCCCCTGCTCTGTGCCCCCAGCCCCACCGTGGAGCTCACCCCACACCGTGTGCCCCTGGGCATGATCTGTGCCCCACACCGTGTGCCACAGGCTGTACCCCACACCGTGTGCCCCAGGCTGTGCCCCACACCGTGTGCCCCTGGGCATGATCTGTGCCCCACACCGTGTGCCACAGGCTGTACCCCACACCGTGTGCCCCAGGCTGTGCCCCACACCGTGTGCCCCTGGGCATGATCTGTGCCCCACACCGTGTGCCACAGGCTGTACCCCACACCGTGTGCCCCAGGCTGTGCCCCACACCGTGTGCCCCTGGGCATGATCTGTGCCCCACACCGTGTGCCACAGGCTGTACCCCACACCGTGTGCCCCAGGCTGTGCCCCACACCGTGTGCCCCTGGGCATGATCTGTGCCCCACACCATGTGCCCCAGGCTGTGCCCCACACCATGTGCCCCAGGGCTGTGCCTCACACTGTGTGTCCAGGGCATGGTCTGCACCCCACACCGTGTGCCCCAGGGCTGTGCCCCACACCGTGTGCCCCTGGCCATGGTCTGTGTCCCACACCGTGTGCCCAGGGCATGGTCTGTGCCCCCGGGCATGCTCTGTGCCCCACACCGTGTACCCCTGGGCATGGTCTGTGTCCCACACCGTGTGCCCCGGGCTGTGAACCCTCCTTTGCTCGCCCCCACCGCGGCTCCCGGGGTGCCACAGGCCAGCAGAGGTGTCCAGGGCCCCACAGCGATGCCAGCTGTGCCCCCAGCCCGGGTGGGCTCAGCTCAGAACACCCCGCTCACCAGGAAACACAAATCACCGCGTTTACTCCAACCCAGACTTTATTAACGAGGCAAAGAGCTGGGGCCAGGCCAGCGCAGCCCGGGGGAAACCTGAGCTGTGGCCCGGAGGGGATGGGGACCGACCTGCCCCGAGCAGCTGGGGCCACCCTCGAGGCTGGCAGGCAGCAGGACCTGTGTGCCCAGGATTTTCCTCCAGTTTGGGGACACAACGCCGGCTGGGTCCCGGGTCCTGCACCCGGCCAGACCCCAGAGACCCCAAAAGGCACCAACAGCTGGTGAGAACCGAACCCAAGGCAAGGCAGCGGTGTCTGCTGGGTGACAAGGTCTGGAGGCACCCCCAAAGGCACTACACAAACACGGAGATGATGAGAGGTTTCTAAAAACACCCTCAGGTCTCTCTCAGCCCTTAATTTTCTCTGCTTGGCACTTCATCCTTTACAAACTGAAACAAAAGAGCTGCAAGAAGGCACAACCCAGCACAGCAGCCCCTGCACGCAGAACTGAGGCTGAGGCAGAGCTGGGGCTGTCCCCAGCCTTGAGGGACAAAGCCACGATGGCAGCAGCACGTCCAGGGCCACCTCAGCTGAAGTCCCGGTCCGGCAGCACCAGCGGAGCCACCAAGGTCCAGAGGTAGAGCAGGAGCCCGGCCCAGCTGGAGCAGATCTTCACCCACACGGCCGTCCAGGGGCTCCTCAGCACCTGCAAGCTCTCATCCGGCCTGAAACAGCCAAAGGCGGCTGTTTGTGACACTGTGACACCCTGCCAGTGCCCCCCTGGGAACACGGGGGTGCCCCACGGCCGCATCCAGCCCGGGCTGTGACCCCTCTGCTGCAGCCGCAGCCTCGGTCCCTGCTCCCCCTCCTCCCAAAGCACCCCGAGCTGTGGCACAGGGCGCTGCAATCCCAGGCACAACCCCAAAAATAATTCCCGCTGGAAAAGGGGCACATCCAGCAGCCTCGGAGCCCGGAGCTGCGGCCAGCACCCCGGGATGAGGGCCAGCACCCCGGGAGGAGGGCCAGCCCCAGGGAGGAGGGGACCAGCACCCCGGAGGAGGGGGCCAGTACCCCGGGATGAGGGGCCAGCACCCCGGAGGAGGGGGCCAGCACCTCAGGGAGGAGGGGACCAGCACCCCGGAGGAGGGGGCCAGTACCCCGGGATGAGGGGCCAGCACCCCGGAGGAGGGGGCCAGCCCCAGGGAGGAGGGGACCAGCACCCCGGGAAGAGGGGCCAGCACCCCGGGATGAGGGGCCAGCCCCCCTCTCACCTGTACCAGTTGGTGAGGGTCATCATGATATAGAGGGCGGCGAGGAGGAGGCAGAGGTGGAAGAAGGTGTAGTTGTAGGAGACACCGTCCTGCTCGTTGTCGTAGGCTCGGTGCGCCCCTCCCTCCTCCGCCGCTCCCGGTCCGGCCCCGGCCCCGCTCTCCTCCGTCAGCATCAGCTTGTTCACCTGCGGGTGGTCCGAGGAGCGCAGGCTGCGGGCACAGGGGCAGGGGGATCAGCACCCACCCCGCGGCCGGGCTGTTGTCCTTGGGGCCGTCCCCGGGGCAGTTTGGGGGTCGCAGGCTGTGGGGGAACCCTAAAATCTCTGTCACCCTTGCCCAAAGCCCTTCCCCAGCTCTCTTAGAACCCCTCTGGGCGCTGGAAGGGTGACTGGAACCTCAAAAAGCTCAACAAAGAGAGTGACGGGCAAGGACTGAGGACTCCCATGTGGAGTGGGGGGCACTCAGCTGGAAAACAGCTCTGGGAAAGGTCCTGGGGTGCTGCTGGGCCCCGGGGGGAGCACGAGGCAGCAGCGTGGAGGGCTGCAGAGCGTGAGAGGTGTCCTGGGCTGTGTCAGGGTCTGGGGAGGACACCCAGTGATCCCAGCTGATAAAGCCACCCCGGGGCAGGGGTTTTGTCCTTGGGGACAGACAGAGCAATTTGGGGTCATGGGGAAGCCCTAAAAACGGTGACTGTGCTCAGGCCTGTGCTCCTGGGGACAAAGAGCCTTTGGTGACAAAACCTCTGGACCGAGGTGTGACCTCCCCTCCTGAGACCTCCAGGGGCCACGAGCCAGGTGCTCACCTGATGAAGAGGGTGCAGAGGATGAAGATCACCAGCCCCACGATGCTCGGCGCGTCCCACCAGGTTGTGGGAGGCTCGGTGGCGGTGGCTGAGCCAGTGCTGTTCCTCAGCAGCAGCGTGGGGTTACAGCGCCGGGCTGGGGGACACACGGGGGGTCAGACCCCAGGGCACAGAGGGACAAACACCCACTCCAGTGAGTGCTCCTGCCCCATCCGTCCCTCTCCCAAACCCAAGGCGGAGTCTGGCTCACTTGGCACGTTGGCCAGGGCAGACCAGGTGACGTAGATGGTGTAGAGGGTGATGAGGGACGCCTGCAGCAGCCCCGAGTGTGGCTGAGCCTCCTGCAAACACAACAGAGGGTGCTTGGGGTGCTCCTGTACCCTGGGGTGACACAGCCCCGATCCCTTGGGTGCTCCTGTACCCTGGGGTGACACAGCCCCGATCCCTTGGGTGCTCCTGTACCCTGGGGTGACACAGCCCCGATCCCTTGGGTGCTCCTGTACCCTGGGGTGACACAGCCCCGATCCCTTGGGTGCTCCTGTACCCTGGGGTGACACAGCCCCGATCCCTTGGGTGCTCCTGTACCCTGGGGTGACACAGCCCCGATCCCTTGGGTGCTCCTGTACCCTGGGGTGACACAGCCCCGATCCCTTGGGTGCTCCTGTACCCTGGGGTGACACAGCCCCGATCCCTTGGGTGCTCCTGTACCCTGGGGTGACACAGCCCCGATCCCTTGGGTGCTCCTGTACCCTGGGGTGACACAGCCCCGATCCCTTGGGTGCTCCTGTACCCTGGGGTGACACAGCCCCGATCCCTTGGGTGCTCCTGTACCCTGGGGTGACACAGCCCCGATCCCTTGGGTGCTCCTGTACCCCGGGTGACCCTCCTGGGTGCTCCCCACTGCCTCACCTGGATCTTGGGCAGGATGGACACCACCGAGACGAGGAGGCAGAGGATGAGGTTGATGCTGACGAAGGCCTTGCCCTCCGTGCAGCCCTCGGGCTTGGTGTAGTAGACGTAGAGCAGCGCAACGGCCGCGATGGAGGCGGCGTAGAAGATGAAGGTGACGGTGCACAGGGCTGGGAGAGGACACAAAAGGGGCTGGAGCGGAGCCCCCAGTCCCAGCCAGCTCGGCCTGAGCTGGCCCTGGGCTGAGCTGAGCCCCACAGCCGCGGGCGGTGCCCCCACACCCACCTGCGTACCAGCCCTTGGCATTGCCCTCGTCCACGTTGCGCAGCCAGCGCTGGCTCCAGGAGTGCGCCAGGTCGATGAGGAGCACCAGCTGGATGAGGATGAAGAGGAAGGAGCCGACCACACCGAAGTAGAACCAGACTTGAGAGGAGGAGAAAAGCCAGGTGAAAACAGGGCAAGGGAGACTGGGGTGCACAGCCCTGGGCTTGATCCCGTGGGCAGCTCCTCACCTGAGGTGAAGGCACCGTCGGGGATGTAGAAGGCGCCCACCGTGATCCCCACCAGCACCAGGAACTTGAAGAACCAGAAGCTGTGGGAGGAGAGAGGAGGCAGGGCGTGCAGCCAGCAGGGACAGGGATGGGGGTCCTGCCCGTCCCCAGCGCCCCAGGGAGCAAGGGGACCCCACGCACCCGTTCTGCAGGGCGGCCCGCGGGTCCTTGCTGCTGCGCACGCACACCGTGAGCACGGCGAAGAGGAAGAAGAAGGCGGCCATGGCGAAGCCCATGCGGTACACGGCCTTGTGCCCCAGGAAACTGCTGCAGTCCACGTTGGTCTGGACCCCCAGCACCGACCCACTGCCCTCACAGAAACCGGGCAGCTGAAATAGTGACGGGAGCGTGAGCATCGCCTCAGCACATCCTGCTGGGGACTGACGGTCGTGGGGAGGCCTGGATCCAAGATCTACTGGTTGGACTGAAGATCAGCTTTGTGAAGCCCTCAGGTTGCCAGAGCATCTGTGGCTGCCCCTGGACTTTTGGAAGTGTCCCAGGCCAGGTTGGACGGGCCTTGGAGCAGCCTGGGACAATTGGGAGGTGGGGATTGATGGTTGTGGGGAGGTCTGGATCCAAGATCTACTGGTTGGATCAGCTTTGAAGTTGAAGATCAGCTTCTCCATTGTGAAGCCGTCGGGTTGCCCAGAGCAGCTGTGACTGCCCCTGGACCTCTGGAAGTGTCCCAGGCCAGGCTGGACGGGGCTTGGAGCAGCCTGGGACAGTGGGAGGTGTTCCTGCCATGCCAGGGGTGGGAGGAGATGGGCTTTGAGATTCCCTTCAGCCCAAAGCATTCTGTGATTCCACACCCACCACGAGCGCCGGTGCCACCAAGGATGGGCCAGACCATGACTGCTGCAATGCTGAGGTGACACAGATAAAGCCACTCAGCCTGGTGGCTTTATCTGTGGTCAGTGGAAGCAGCTTTTCCCTAAAGCCCAGCTCAGCTGGCAGAGCTCTGCTCCCTCCACCCAAAGTCTCACCTCCCGGACTTGCAAATCATCAGCTGAACCCCAAAAATGGGATGTAGGAAACTTCCCTGGGAGACATCTGGGAAAACTAAAAATTGCGTGAAATGATCCCACTGCGTTTTCCCCGCCGAGGAAAACCAGGCCTAATAATGCCTTGTCCCAGTGAGGTGCTCAGAAAGAAGAACAGAAGCACATCATGACCCAAAAATTCACTTTTTTGATTCAGCCTCAAGTCCCCACCATGATCTGGGTTGTTTCTTCCCAGGGACCTGCAGGAGCTCTTTACCTTGTGCAGCTCCTTCTCCACGCCCGGGATTATCATGATGATGGACACGAGGGTGCCTAAGAAGAGGAAGAAGGTGAAGAGGAGGCGGGAGATGGTGGAGTTCTTGGCCGAGGGGCAGCAGCCGCAGAGCAGGCACGGGGCAGAGCCGCAGAGGCACGACACCTGCAAGGAGACCAGCCTGGGATGAGGGGGAGAAACTGGCCCCAAAATACGTGACCAGTTCGATCCTTAAGGAGATCAGCCTGGGAATCCACGCTGCTGCCCAGAGCTACTCACACAACCCCACAGCCCGCAGGACCTCATGGAAACGGCACTAAATTCACCAAAAGTGCTGCTGAAAACCAAAAGAGCTGCAGGGACAGCGTGGAAAATGGCACCCAGAGTCTGGAGGCACCCTCATGTTTGTTGCTCCATGCAAGGATCAAAAAGCAAGCCCTGCCCTGCAGGAGCCTCCTTTTCGTACAAAAACGAGGTTTCCAAACTGCCCTTCCAGTCAAAGCCAGCATGGGAAGATTTTGGTATCAGCACCACGGGGGAAGCAGCTCATCCTGCCCTCCTTCCCCCCTGCAAAGGCCACTTTACAGCTGGGGAAACTGAGGCACGGCATCCCCGAGAGTCCCCAGTGGGTCCTGGCTTCCCAAATCCAGCACAGGCGGAGCTGCCAGGGGTGCCCCATCCCAGAGGCTCTGCTGTGCCGGAGCAGGGAAATCCTGGCTGAGGAAACCCAAAGTCACTGATACCAAAACTCTCCTTCCAAAGAAGGTTAAAGTTGCCCCAAAATGTGAACAGACGAAGGAAGAAAGAGCAGGATGGAAAAAGGCGGCGAGGGAAGTGGCTGCAGCAGCAGGAGAGCCGGGGGTTAATGAGGAAGTGTCGGTTTTCAGCTGCTGGTGGATGATTAAACTCTCCAGTTTCACTGTGCACTTCCTCCTGCAGTCCGGCTCACCTCAGGGAGGCTCAGGCAGGGCTGCTCCCGGAGCTGGGCAAGGCAGGGGAACGCCACGGGCCCCAAATACACCCGAACAGCGACTGTGCCCCAAAAACAGCACCCCAAATACACCCGTACAGCGACTGTGCCCCAAATACACCCGTACAGCAACTGTGCCCCAAATACATCACCCCAAATACGCCCATACAGCGACTGTGCCCCAAATACACCCGTACAGCAACTGTGCCCCAAATACATCACCCCAAATACGCCCATACAGCGACTGTGCCCCAAATACACCCGTTCAGCAACTATGCCCCAAAAACAGCACCCCAAATACACCCGTACAGCAACTGTGCCCCAAATACATCACCCCAAATACACCCATACAGCGACTGTGCCCCAAATACACCCGTACAGCAACTGTGCCCCACAAACAGCACCCCAAATAAACCCGTACAGCAACTGTGCCCCAAATACACCCGTTCAGCAACTATGCCCCAAAAACAGCACCCCAAATACACCCGTACAGCAACTGTGCCCCAAATACATCACCCCAAATACACCCATACAGCGACTGTGCCCCAAATACACCCGTACAGCAACTGTGCCCCAAATACACCCGTTCAGCAACTGTGCCCCAAAAACAGCACCCCAAATACACCCGTACAGCAACAGCACCCCAAAAACAGCACCCCAAATACACCCGTTCAGCAACAGCACCCCAAAAACAGCACCCTGAATACACCCATACAGCAACAATACCCCAAAAACAGCGCCCCAAATACACCCGTACAGCGACTGTGCCCCAAAAACAGCACCCCAAATCCACCCGTACAGCAACAGCAACCCAAAAACAGCACCCCAAATGCACCCATACAGCAACTGTGCCCCAAATCCACCCGTACAGCAACAGCACCCCAAAAACAGCACCCCAAATACACCCGTACAGCAACTGCACCCCAAAAACAGCGACCCAAATTCACCTGTACAGCAACTGCACCCCAAATACACCCATACAGCAACAGCACCCCAAAAACAGCGCCCCAAAGACACCCATACAGTGACAGGACCCCAAATACACCCATACAGCAACTGTGCCCCAAAAACAGCACCCCAAATACACCCGTACAGTGACAACACCCTGAATACACCCATACAGCAACTGTGCCCCAAATACACCCATACAGTGACAGGATCCCAAATACACCCATACAGCAACTGTGCCCCAAATACACCTGTATAGCACCTGTGCCCCAAATACACCCGTAAAGTGACAGCACCCCAAAAACAGCACCCCAAATACACCCATACAGCAACTGTGCCCCAAATACACCCGTACAGCAACAGCGCCCCAAATACACCTATACAGCAACAGCACCCCAAAAATAGCACCCCAAATACACCCGTACAGCAACAGTGCCCCAAATACACCTATACAGCAACTGTGCCCCAAAAACAGCACCCTGAATACACCCATACAGCAACTGCACCCCAAAACCAGCACCCCAAATACACCCGTACAGCAACTGTGCCCCAAAAACACCCATACAGTGACAGCACCCCAAAAACAGCACCCTGAATACACCCACACAGCAACAACACTCCAAAAACCAGCCAAACTACACCAGTCCAACATCAGCCCAAAAATACCATCCAGCAACAGCATCACCCCAAACCCAGCAACCCCCACCACCAACCCAACAACATCACCCCAACACCAATCCAAAATCACCCACCTGACACTGCACTAATAACACCCACCTACACCACCAGCACAATTACATCATCCCAACTCCACCACCCCAACACCAGCCCAACTACACCAACCAAACTACACCATCCCAACACCATCCCAACAACAGCCCAACTACACCAACACCAGTCCAACACCACCAGCCCAACACCACCATCCCAACACCAATCCAACACCATCCAAACAACATCAATCCAACACCAATCCAAAAACACCCTCACAACACCACCCCAACAACAGCCCAACTACACCAACCCAACACCAATCCACAACACTACTCCAACAGCCCAACTACACCAACTACATGACTGACCAAACTACACCAGCCCAAAAACATCACCCCAACAACACCAAGTCAAACCACCACCCCAACTCCACCACCCCAATTACACCTTCCCAACTCCACCACAACACCACCCCACCACCCCAACATCACCCCAAGAACACCAATCCACCACAACAGCCCAACTACACCAACACCCACCCAACTGCACCACCCCAATACCAACTCAAAAATACTCACCCAATATCACCCCAAACCAAGCTACACCACCAACCCAACTACACCAGCCCAGCAACAGCCCAACTACACCCAGCCAATGTCAGCCCAATTTTATCACCCCACACCATCACCGCAACACCAACTCAAAATACCCACCCAACAACACCAACCCAACATCACCACCCCAATTACATCATCCCAACAACAACAGCCCAACTACTCCACTCAACAACAGCCCGACTGCACCAACCAAACTACACCAGCCCAACAACTCCAACCCGAAAACGTCACCCCAACCTTCTGCTGGTAATCCCAACTCTGTCACCCAGGAGGGCGGCTCGGAATGACCACACTGCTCACGGCAGAGTCTGGAAAACCACAGGAGGCAGCGAAAGAGAAATTCTCCGCCTGTGGTTTCACCCAGGAGCCGCCTGTAGGGTTTCAATGGGGAACAGCTGAAGAAAGGGCTCAGCAATCTTGTGGTGCTGTGACTCAAGGGGTGCAGGCAGAGCAGAAGGAGTTAGGATGTTCTTGTTAAAAATAGTAATAATTTTCAAAAATACAGATTTACAGATTAGGGGGAATGTTTCATTCAGTTTGGGGTTTTTGCAGTGTTGTTGTTCTTCAGCTCGGACCTGTATAAAAACAGCCCCTTCATCAACGACTTCCACAGGAACAGGAAAATTAAACCCATACAGTGACTCTGCTCTGTTACCACAGTCTGAGCCACAACAGGTTTTTGGGGAAAAAAAATTCCAGAATTCATAGGGAAACCTCCACAGCCCTGCTCCGGAGTAAATCCCTGCTCTCCCAAAATCTGCCCATAAGGAAAAGCACAGGAATGTGTTACAGAGGCCTTGCAGACCACCCTCCCTCCAGTCCCTCATTTCTAAACATCCTGTTAATTAAACCTCCAGCACTCAGAGGTCAAGTTGCAAAACAGGTCCCATTTCCAGGTTTCCAGGCCGGCAGCTCCCAGGCTGGTTCCACAGCCCTGCCCTGGCCCCGTGCCCACAGGTGAGGCACTGCCGGGGCAGGAAGTGCTGGTGTGGGCAGGTGTCTGCGTCACCCGAACCATGCACCCCACGTCATAGAGCACAGCACCCCAAATCACATACCCTGTGCCTGCCCTGGGCTGTGGAACCCCAAATCACACACCCTGTGCCTGCCCTGGGCTGTGGAACCCCAAATCACACACCCTGTGCCTACCCTGGGCTGTGATACCCCAAATCACACACCCTGTGCCTGCCCTGGGCTGTGATACCCCAAATCACACACCCTGTGCCTGCCCTGGGCTGTGATACCCCAAATCACACACCCTGTGCCTGCCCTGGGCTGTGATACCCCAAATCACACACCCTGTGCCTGCCCTGGGCCGTGGCACCCCACACGCAGCCCCTGCACCCCCTGTCCCAGCTCCTTCTCTCACTCCATCCCCACTTTGGGGCTCAGCAGAGGGAACCAGGCAGGACCCCCCACTCCTCCAGCTGCAGCAGGACATCGCTGCTCTGGCTTCCCACCTCCCCCAAGTGCCCTGGGGTGTCCCACCCAGCCCATTCCCCTCCCCCGTGAGCCCCCGAGCGCTCTGGAGTGAGCGCTCCGTGTCTCCCATGGATACCCCGGCTGCAGTGGGATGCTCCGGGAATCCCCTACATCTCTCCAGCCCCTGAGGGATGCACCCCCTGAATCCCCCAAACACAGGGGTGCAACCCCTGGCTGTGCCCCACATGTCCCCAGGGGCGCATCCTCCCGGGGTCCCCCGCATCCCCCCCATATCCGGGGGTGTATCCTGCCGGGGGTCCCCCTGCGATCCCAGGGGTGCATTCCGCATCACCCTGCTGCCCTCCCTCGGACCCCTCCGCGTCTCGGTGTAGCTGGGCACATCCCCGGGGTGTCCCTCAGCCGGGCACATCCCCGGGGCGTCCCTCAGCTGTCCCCGGGCCTCCCCGGACCCTCCTCGGGTGGCGCAGTAGCCGCGACTCGCCCGCCTTGGGCCGCGCCCGCCGCTGCGGCACCGCAAGCGCTCCGGTGCCCCGCGCTCCCCCCGCTCCGGGCGGGCACTCACACAGCTGAGCAGGGAGCAGACCCCGAGACAGGCCCCCATCGTGCTGCCACCGCTCCCGGCTCCCTCGCAATCCCAGCTCCCGGCTCCCGGCTCCCGGCTCCCGGTCCCCGCCGCCGCCGCCCTGGCTCCGCCCGGAGCGGGGAGCTCGGGGCGGCCGCTCCCGCCGCGCCTCCCCCGGGGCGGCCCCTACGGCGGCGGAGGGGAGAGCGAGAGAGGGTCCGGGCCCCTGCCGACCGCAGGGAGCCCCTCCATGGCTCCTCCATCCTCACTCCGCCCCCCTCTCCATCCCTCTCCATAGCCCTCCCTCTCCCTTCCATCCTCCTCCATCTCCCCTCCGTGCCCGGTTACTGCCGGGGGGACCCCACCCACACGTGGGGACGGGTCTGGGTGGGGGCTCTGGGACATCGCCAGGACAGGGAGGGGATGGCCAGGAACCCTGCTAGAAGCAACCGGTGGGAAGGGGCTAAGGAATTCCAGAAGGGTTTGGGTTGGAAGGGACTTAAATCCCACCCAGGGATTTAAATCTCCCCTTTTCCAATGTCAAGCCATTCCCTGTGTCCTGTCCCTCCAGGCCTTGTCCCCAGTCCCTCTCCAGCTCTCCTGGAGCCCCTTCAGGCCATACTGGGAGGCTGACTGGAGCCTCAGGAAGTTCAACAAGGTGAAAGGACAAAGTTCAGTTCTTCGGAAGAACAACCCCAGACTCCCATGTGGAATGGAGACCACTCAGCTGGAAAACAGGGAAAGGCCCTGGGGTGCTGCTGGGCACCGGGGGGAACACGAGGCAGGCAGAAGGTGAGAGGTGTCCTGGGCTACACCAGGTCAAGGGAGGGGATCCAGGGTGGTGTGTCCAGTTCTGGGCTCTCCAGAACAAGAGAGGTGTGGGCATGCTGGAGAGTCTCCAATGAAGGGCCACAAAGGTAATGAAGGGTCTGGAGTATCCCACGTGTGAGGAAAGGCTGAGAGGCTGGGGCTGATGGGCCTGGAGAGGGGTTTGGGGGGTCTCACTCATACAGAAACACCCACTGCTCCACCAAGCCACTGCTGTCACTGGAGAAGTTGATCAGGCTGGCTGAGCTTGGCTTCCCCCAACCTGTCACCCTTAATGTGCCTGGAAATGCTCCCCAGGATCAGCTCCTCCATCTCCTTCCCAGGGATTGAGGCTGATGTGTCCACGGTTCCTGAAGCCCGCCCTGCCCTTCTGGAAGGCAAGAAGTGACATTCCAGACTCTTCCAGACTCTTCTCTCCATCCCCACGGTCAGTGAAAGGCTGTTGAGAGGGTTCTCCTCCTGCAGGAACCCTTCTTGCTGGGTTTGACATCCAGCTCCAGCACTCCCAGTGCTCCCAGCAGCCCCACCAGGCTGAACCCCCTCCTCTGCGGGGCCAGACCCCGGGTCAGGGGCTGAGGGTGGCACAGAGCAGGTTTTTCCTGCTCTTCCTGCCCAGCCACAGCCTGGCACGCCCTCCCAGGGCACTGAGGGCTCTGCCGGGTATGATTCAGGGCCTGGGATAAACCGGGAGGTGCCAGCCCACTTCCAGACCCTAAATTTAGACAGAGGAGGAAGCACGTGAGAATGTGACAGCAGCAGCCTTGGGGGCACAGGGCTGGGGCCAGATGTCCCCCGTGTCCTTGAGGAAGAGGAGGGTGTCACACTTTTTGCTCCAGAGGGAAATCTCCGGGGCTTGACCCCTGACCAGCAGTTGGCACAAATTAATAAAGGATTGTCTGAGCCTCTGTGGGCTCCCAAAATCTGCTGGCAGGGCTCAGCCCTGCAACGGGAGAGGTGAGAGCCCGAAAAGTGATCCCAGCTGGTCTCAGGTTTCTCCTTTCCGGAGGCGCTGGGGCGTGTGCGGGGACCTCCTGCCCCGGCACGGGTCTGGCAGCGCCCCGCGGCCCCGGGACACGATGGGCTGGCTCTGCCACAGCCCCCGGCAGGGCTCCGTGGGCTCTGCCAGCTCCCGTCTCCTCCTGTCTAGCCGGCAGAGACCTGTGACAGAATGCCCTTCAGTCGCTGTCCCCTCGGGCAGGACAGATCGGCCGGGCAGGTGTTTGTCCCCCCCCGCTGTCCTTGCGGGCACATGAGGAGCAGGAATCCTTCCGTGCGCCCTGCAGGGACCGGTCCCCCCCGCCGCTGTCCCCTCCTGGTCCCTCTGATGGTGCCACCAGGTGGCAGTGCCGCAGTGAGGACACCGGGGTCGGTCACCGCGCTCCGGCCCTACTGCCACCAGGGCCAGCATCATTCCCCCGGTGCCCCCGTGTCCTTGTCCCCGTCCCGGGAAGGGCTGTGGGCAGCGAGGGCTGTCCCGGGCGGGCGGGACCCAGCGCTGTGACAGCCCTGCGACAGCAGTGTCACAGGTGACAGAGCCGTGACGGGCCCCGGACAGAGCAGCTGTCACAGGGGGATGAGGAATGGGAGATGTGGGGTGTCAGCAGGGCTCAGGGGCTGCCTCCAGCCATGCCAGCCCCTGTCCCTCTGCTGGGAGCATCCCTGCATCCCAAGAAAACGCTTCTTTTTCCCCCTCTGCATCTTCTCCTGCATCCCTCAGCATCCCCCAGGCATCTTTCTCCTGGTGTGATTCATGAGGGCATGGGGCTCTCAGAACCCCAAATACAGCTCATTAGGGCTCAGGGTTCCCAAAACCCCAAATACAGCTCATTAGGGCTCTCAGAACCCCAAATACAGCTCATTAGGGCTCAGGGCCCCATTTCTGGGGGGATTGTAGGGCTGGGAGGATTGTGGGGTTGGGGTATTGTGGGGTTGGGGGCATTGTGGGGCTGAGGGGACTGCGGGGCTGGGTGCATTGTGGGGCTGGGGGGATTGTGGGGTTGGGGGGTTGTGGGGGTGGGGGGGTCGGAGG
>NW_005087615.1:915106-931807 GCF_000331425.1 Pseudopodoces humilis | reverse complement strand
GGTTGGGGGATTGTGGGGTTGGGGGGTTGTGGGGCTGGGGGGAGCAGGGCCCGGAGCAGCTTGCCAGGGACGCCCAGGAAAACAAACGCTCTCATGTGACTGTATCTGGGACAATACCAGCTTAGCCATGGGTGCAGCCAGCAGGAATCCTGCTGCTCCCGAGCCCTGCTAGGCATGGATAAACCTACATTAGAGCAATTAATAATAATTAATAATTGGGTCTGCGTTTGGAAAAGCAGCTGAAGCCAGCGCTGGTCTCCAGAGCGTTGTCTAGACAGGGAAATGCGAGGTACAGTTTTGGAGCGATGGGTTTGGGGTTGGCAGAGCCCTGGGCTGTGGGGTTTTCCTGCCTTTGGCATCCTGGGGGCTCCTGGGTGTGATTTAGGGCACACAGGACCCTTCCCCTCAGCTGCCAGCAGGCACATCCCAGCCTTGGGGGTTTGGGGACCCCCCACCCACCCCGTGCTGCAAGGAGGAGCAGGAACGGAGCCCCCCAGCTCAGCTCTGCTGCTTCCCTCGGGGTCTGAAGCCCCCAGGTGAGATGGGGACAGGCACAAATCCAGGCTGGGATGGGAAGGATGAGTGCAAAAGGGCTGGGATGGAAGCAGCCCCCTTGCCCTGGTCCCAGGATGCTCCTGAGGCGGGAGGAGAATTAGTTTTCCACTAAGCTCATCTGTAATAAACACAGACACGGGAGCAATGGGCAATTGCTCGGCCTTTAATTACAGCCAGTCAGGGTATTCAGGGTCACAGGAGCCGGGATCCAGAGCCAGGGGGAATGAGGGGGGTGATTCTCAGGAGGAACACTGCAGGAATCTGCAAAACCTTCTGTGCCTGAGCTCCTTTGTCATCCCTTTCACTCAGCAGGAGCCTCCTGTCCTCCCAGCCCAGAACATCTCAAATCCCAGAGCCGTGGATACCAGAATATCCCGAGCTGGAGAGGACCCACGGGGATCATCAATCCCAAATCCTGACCCTGCCCAGACACCCCAACACTGCCAGCGGTGTCCAAACACTCCTGGCATTCCCTGGGCATCAGCCGCCCTGCACAGGAGCCTGATGGAGCCCCAGAAACCCCTCTGAGCCCCCTGACAGCCTTCCCACCCTCCGGCATTGCTTCTGGAAAACTCACTGAGCTACTTGCAATGTCTTAACGGCCACAGAGGCTGAGGGGCCCTCACTAAACCCATTCCTCATCGTGCTGGGGTCATCTCCCCACAGCCTCTCTCATCCGGGAGGATGAAGGGCTGGAAACGCTGAGTCCCGGTTGGTGCCGGGCTCCCCGACGCAGGGACGGGCTGGGAAAGCTGCGCTGTTTCCCTGCTGAGCTGGACAGATGCTGTTTGTCCTTCTCCTGGCGCTGCCCAGACGCCTGCCTGGTGATGGATGGCGGTGTCACAGCGTCACAGCAGAGATCCTGTGCTGTCACAACCGCTGGGTGGGAAATGTGGCGGGTGACTCCACCATGAGCTGCGCCGCTCCCCGGAGGATCTGAGCGCCGGGGTGGAGGGGAAGGGAGCCTGCAGGAGGAGGGAGACCTGAAGGTGTCCTTGGTCCACCTGGCAGGAGGAGCTGGTTCTTCCCTTCTGCCTTCTCCTGCTCGGATCCTCAAGACTTGAGCCCTTCCGTTTTCCTTCCTGGTGTCCAATGTCACCCAATGTCACCCAAAGATACCCAAAGTCACTCAAAGTCACACAAAGTCACCCAAAGGTACCCAAAGTCACTCAAAGTCATCCAAAGTCACCCAAAGCCACCCAAAGGTACTCAAAGTCATCCAAAGTCACCCAATGTCACCCAAAGTCACACAAAGTCACACAAAGTCACACAAAGGTACTCAAAGTCATCCAAAGTCACCCAAAGTCACCCAATGTCACCCAAAGTGACCCAAAGCCACCCAAAGTCACACAAAGTCATCCAAATTCACTCAAAGTCACCCAAAGTCACCCAATGTTAGCCAATGTCACCCAATGTCAACCAAAGTCACCCAAAGTCACCCAATGTCACCCAAAGTCACCCAAAACCACCCAATGTCACCCAAAGCCACCCAAAGGTACCCAAAGTCACCCAAAGTCACCCAAAGTCACCCAATGTCACCCAAAGTCACCCAAAGTCACCCAAAGTCACCCAATGTCACCCAAAGTCACCCAAAGTCACCCAAAGTCACCCAATATCACCCAAAGCCACCCAAAGCCACCCAAAGGCACCCAAAGGTACCCAATGTCACCCAAAGTCACCCAAAGCCACCCAAAGTCACCCAAAGTCACCCAATGTCACCCAATGTCACCCAAAGTCACCCAAAGTCACCCAAAGCCACCCAAAGGCACCCAAAGGTACCCAATGTCACCCAAAGTCACCCAAAGCCACCCAAAGTCACACAAAGGTAACCAAAGTCACTCAAAGTCACACAAAGTCATCCATTGTCACCCAAAGTCATCCAAAGCCACCCAAAGGTACCCAAAGTCACTCAAAGTCATCCAATGTCGCCCAAAGCCACCCAAAGTCACCACCCTTCTCCAGACTCCCTCAGGAGCCCCCCTGAGCCCCTCCACACACTCCCCACGTCCCCTGCTGAGCAGGACAGCTCCAGTGCCAGCTGGATGCACGGGAGCCGGGGCAATGCCGTGGGGATGGGAAATTTGGGAGCTGCCCGAGGCACGTGCAGGTTTTGAGGCTCTTCATCTCTATCCTTCATGATTCTCCCTCTCAGAGAACGGTTAATGAGCTGTGGGGATCCAATTAGACTTCTCTGGTTGGCCTTTCACCTCGTTCTGGCCAGTTAGAACCAAAAAAAGAGAAAAAAAACCCAAACAAACCAAAAAAAAAGAACCCACAAGTGGCGGCGTGGAGACAATTAGCTCAGTGTCTGCTTAATGAGTTCATTAAGAACATCCCTCTTTGTCAGGAGAGGCAGGAGCCGAGCTGAGCCCATCCCCGCGTCCTGAGAGCCTTTGTGGGGTGCACACGAGCCCATCCCGGGTTTGGGCTTTGCTGCCTGCACCCCGTGGGCACCCGGAGCCTCTCAGGCTGTTCTTTGTTAGGCTCAGCTTGTCCAGCTGAGTTTTCCCAGGATCACAGATCCTGACAAACTCCAGATGCTGCGGATGAACCCCAGAAATCCTCGGGCTGGGGGCAGAACCGGCGCTCCGAGGCGGGGAGAAGGCGCGGGGAGCACCGGCGGTCACCGGGCCGGCGCTGGGGGACCGCGGGGTGACAGATGCCAGCAGCACGGAGCCCCCCGGTGCTGGCAGCCCCCCGTGCCCGGCGCTGCCGAGCCCCACGTGGCCGTGCCGAGCAGATTTTGCTTGGCTGCCTGGGCTATATTTAGCCGCCTGTAAAAGGGGTTAGCGAGCAGCGCTGGAGCCAGTGGCACAGCTAAGAATGTCAACGTAAGAGCAGCCAGGGATAAAAAAAGCCCAGGCCGGGCGCTGGGAGCTTTGCACAAATCCCGGTGGCTGCGGGAGGCGGGCAGGGCTGCAGCATCTCCCGGTGGCACCGGGCCGGGGCCGCTCCCCGTGCGCCCACCTGGAGGTTCCTCACGGTTTTGGGGCTGGTTCTCGGCATCTCTGCGCTCAGCTGGGCAGCCGGGGCTGGAACCCGGTGGGTTTGGTGAAATGGCCGAGTTCTAGGGGCGGGTGTCCCCCTCTGGGGAGGGGACAGCGGCAGGCGGGGGGCACAAGGCGCTCCCCCCGAGCTGGGAGGTGTTTGTGAGGCTCCACATCCCCATCCAGGCATCTGGAACTTACTGGAGCATGAAGAATAGATTTGAGCGCTGCATTTATTTTTTTCTTTGCCCATGAACACATTTTTTTGGGATGCTGGCTTTGTGCTCAGTTAACCCCAGCACACCTTCCCTCCCAAGGCTCCCCTCGCAGCCCTCATCTGGCCCCTTAAAGCAAGAACTGGGCAAATCCCGGCCCTTCCCAGCCCTTCCCACCACATCCCACCACATCCCACCACATCCCAGCCCTTCCCACCACATCCCAGCTCTTCCCATTGCATCCCAGCCCTTCCCAGCACATCCCAGCTCTTCCCAGCTCATCCCAGCTCTTCCCAGCACATCCCAGCACATCCCAGTTCTTTCCAGCTCATCCCAGCCCTTCCCACCACATCCCAGCTCATCCCAGCACATCCCAGCCCTTCCCATTGCATCCCAGCTCTTCCCAGCACATCCCAGCTCTTCCCAGCACATCCCAGCCCTTCCCAGCTCTTCCCAGCACATCCCAGCCCTTCTCAGCACATCCCAGCTCATCCCAGCCCTTCCCAGCACATCCCAGCCCTTCCCACCATGTCCCAGCACATCCCAGCCCTTCCCATTGCATCCCAGCTCTTCCCAGCACATCCCAGCGCTTCCCAGCACATCCCAGCTCCTCCCAGCCCTTCCCAGCTCTGCCCAGCACATCCCAGCTCCTCCCAGCCCTTCCCAGCTCTGCCCAGCACATCCCAGCTCCTCCCAGCCCTTCCCAGCTCTGCCCAGCACATCCCAGCTCCTCCCAGCCCTTCCCAGCTCTGCCCAGCACATCCCAGTTCTTTCCAGCTCATCCCAGCCCTTCCCATCGCATCCCAGCACATCCCAGCACATCCCAGCCCTTCCCAGCACATCCCATTACATCCCATCACATCCCAGCCCTTCCCAAGCCCTCCTGCTCTGCTCTGAGCTGTCCTGACCTTGCCTGGGCTCACTCCTGCCTGTGCTGCCCAGAAATGTGGGATTTCAGCCAATGGCACAGCCCAGGCACAGGCCAGGTGGTTTCCTGGGCTAATTCCCAGGAATAATTTGTGTGTTCTGCTGGTGCTCTGGGGCAGGGGATGAATCTTTTGGTGGCTGAACCCCAAGAGAGGCACTTTGAGTCATTCAGAGCCCCTTTTTTCCCAGAGCTCCTGTGATGAACTGGCAGCAGGATGAGCCTCAGGCTGGGATTGCATCTGGCTGTGGGATCTGCCTCACCTTTGGGGAGGGAAGGAGCTTCTGCTGCTGCAAAAACAGCAACAAATCATTCTTTGGGTTGAAATTTTCCATTCTGCCGGGGACAGCGAGGCTGCAGATGGGTTGCAAAGACCTGTGCAACTCACTGCAGCTATTCCAGCCGCCCTGACGGCTTGAGTTAGGGAATAAAACCAGGAAAAGCATCTCGTGCGCCGTCCCCCAGCGGGGCGGGATGCTCCGGGCTGAGCACACGCGGCGGGGGGAAGGTCTCCAAAAGCTCCCCGATGTCCTGGGGGCAGATGGAGCCGCAGAATCCTCGTGCCCTGTAAGGACAGGGCGGAGCAGCGCGCTGGGATGCAGATGGCAGAGTCCTGGAGCACGAAGGGTGCCTGCGAAGGGCACTGCTGCAGCACTGACATGTCCAGACTCTTGGCTCAGTGTGACGCTCCAGCCTGCCTGGTAACAAATCTCCTCCCTGGGAGCTGTTTGCTGGCATTTTCCCTCTGCTTTGAAATCCTCCAGGCAAAGGGAACGCTTTGGCTGCCTTTGGCCCCCGGGATCTCGCAGGCAGGAAGGCTCTCCCCGAGGGCTGAGATCCATCCCTCAGGAGCCTCCTCCATCGCTCCAGGGCCGGTCTCCAGGCCCTGTCCTGCTGGAGCTGATGGAAAGTCCCGGCCCCCAGCCAGGGAACAACCTGCAGGTCCCCAAACCCTGTGACCCATGTCCCAAAATAGCTCCTTAACCGAAGGACTGACGCAGCCCCTGGGCTCAGGAATGACCTTCCCTGTGCGTCACCTGAGTCCCCAGCGGGGCAGCAGGGGCTCAGCCGGGCTGCAAATCCCAAAGAAGCCTCCAAAAGAGGAACAGCAAAGGGCTCCTCTGCCCCCGGTGACTTTTAGCCCAGATCTGAGCCCGCAGTGCTGGGCAGAGCAGTGGAAAACAGCTCTGCTCCCTCCCTCTGCCTCCACACCGGGAACTGCTCCGCACCTGCAGCAGCCCGAGGCTCGGGGGGGTTTATTCACCCTCCTGCCCCAGGGGGATAAAGCAGCTGGGCAGGACGAGGAGGATGGACTCTTCCAGACCTGTTTTCTGCCCCTTCTGGATGCTGAGAAAATGGGATTCAGAGCAGGTGGCAGAGCAGGGAGCGGTCTGAGCCCATCCTCACTGGCTCCGCACCCCCGATGGATCAATCAGGGACTCTCCCACAGATATATTCCAGGCTTCCCAGCGGCAGGGAAGCTCATCCTGCTGGGATCATCCTGGGAAGCAGATCCCAAGGTCTGCAAAGCCCCAGAGCAGCAGCTGAAGGAGCAGAGGAGGAGCAGAGCAGCCTTTGCCCCCACGCTGGTGCAGCAGCAGGCACCACGGCCCTGCCCTGGCCCAGCTCCCGATGGGAGCTGCCTGAGCAGGGAACCATTCTGGAATCATTCTGGAAAAATTCTGGAATAATTCTGGAATGATTTTGGAATAATTCTGGAATAATTCTGGAATAATCCTGGAATAATTTTGGAGTAATTCTGGAATAATCCTGGAATAATTTTCCCCTCCCAGCTGCTGTCCTGAGTCCCTGGGGTTTGTACCCGAGAGTTCTGGGAGCTCCAGCTGGGGCTCTGGGCTGCGGACGCCCGGCATGCCCTGGCTGCAGGGGGGCTCTGGGAGAGGTTATTCCGTGTCAGCGCCGCACTGCTGGGAGATGCAGGGACTCACACACCTCTGCTGTGCCTCAGTTTCCCCAGCTCCCCCCAGAGCATCACACTGGAGGGAATGTGGTGTGCTGTGGCTGCCCCTCGGCTGTCCCAGGGCAGAGCATCCCCCGGGGCCGCTAGGGAGCTGGAGGAAGGGAGAACTCTCCAAGGTGCTCCGGATCACAGCAGGCTCTCCTCCCGCTCCTTCCCATCCCAGCAGCACGCCCTCCCTCGCTCCCGGCCGTCCCCTCGGCCCGCCGCAGCAGTGTCACATCCGAGCGGGTGCCAGGCAGGATAAACATCGCCGCTGCTCGGCCCGACACCGCTCCGGAGAGCGGAGACAGTCAAGGAGAAAGCGGAGCGTGAGCAGCTAAAAATAGCGGCTGGCGAAGGCTCCGCTCGCCGTCACCACGCGGGAGCGAGCAGCGGCTCCAGGGTCCCTCCCCCTCCGCGATTCTGGGCTCCGGGGGGACCCGGCACCAGCACCGGCCGTGTCCTGCTGGCGCCGGTGGCCCTGTCCCCTGGCACAGCCGGGGCTGTCCCGCTGGTGGCTGCGGGGGTTGGGGACACGAGCCACCCGCGCCACCAGGACGCGGCCGGTGCTGGTGCCGGGTACCCCCGGACCCCAAAATCCCGGAGGGGCGGCAGCAGGGGAAAGGAGCCGGGGGAAGGAGCCGGGGGAAGCATCGCCCGCCCCGGGTCAGCAGCCGGGCCGTGCCCGGAGCAGCCAGCGGGGTGTCCCCATGGTCCCCAGGGGAAGGGACCCCTCGCTCCAGGGGCTCAGCATCGCCCCTCGCCATCATCAGGGAGAGGGAATTCCCCGGGCCGGGAATTTGGGATCGCGCCCCCAGCCCCCCTCCCGCCGGGAGCAGCGTCCCCGAGCTGGGATGGGGAGCAGAGACCCTCGGGGGTCCCTCCCAAAGCACACCCCAGCGCTGGGGACAGCCACCTTCAGGGCCAGGAGGGACATTTTGGAGCCTGTCACCAGCCCCACACGGTTTCCCGGTTGCAAGGATGCCGATGGAAGCGCTGGGAGGTGGTTCCTGCTCCTGTGTGGAATTCCAGTGGATTTTAATTCCAGCTCTGCCTCTCCCTCCTCCCTGGCCTGACCCAGCTCAGGGCTGGGGGTGCGGACCCCATCTCACACCCTCGGTGTCGGCCGTGTCCCCCCCTCAACGTGACACCGGTGCCAGGCCAGGAGCAGCTGGTGGCATCTGCTCCGTGCCCGGGCTGTGCCCGGCGGCCTCCCAGCCCCGGTGCGGGGTGATCCGCTGGATTTCCAGCCACATCCAGGGTCTCCCAGCCCCCCGCCCCCTCCCCCATCCACCGCAGACACAGATTTTTTTAATTCTTTTTTTTATCCCCCCCGAAGATTCGGAGTCTGCCATTGATTTTTTTTGGCTGAGCTAAAGCTGTGTGGGTTGGGGTCAAATTGTGGCGGTGGGCGAGCAGAGCCCCTTCAACCCACCCCCACCCCGCCGTGGGGGCTCTGCAGCCGGGGAGACGAATCCAGAGGAAATCTGAGGGAAAATGACCCATTTCCCCAGCAGGGCTGGCGGCCAGGCCGGGCTGCGAGTCCCCCGCCCGGGCTGGGGCAGAGCCGCACGGAGCGTGGGGGGATTGGGGCCCGGGGGGATGTCACAGCCCCCGCCCCGTGTGCCAGCGCGGGGGGACGCGGGGACACAGCGGCCCGGGGGGGCCCGAGGGGCGGCCCCGGCGGCGGGGGGAGAGGGGGGGCGGCGGGCGGGGCCGGCGCTGGGTCCCCCCCGCGCCGAGCGGGGGCCGGGCCGGGCGGGAGCGGCGGCGCTGGGCGGGAGCGGCGGCGGCGGCGGCGGCGGCGGCTCGGCCCCGGGTGCCCCAGGGCCGCCTGGAGCCGGAGGCTTCCCCGCGGCTCCTGCCGAGCGCGGAGCATCCTTCCCCCGGCAGCCGGGCTGGCACCGGCACCGGCACCGGGATCAGCATCAACCCCAGCACCGGCATCACCCCCGGCATCGACATCACCCCCGGCACCGTCACCGGCACCGACATCACCCTCGGCACCGACAGCGGCACAGGCATCACCCCCGGCACCGACATCACCCCCGGCACCGACATCACCGGCACCGAAATCCCCGGCACGCCGGCACCGCCGGCACCGGCAGCAGCACCGGCAGCAGCACCCTCGGTGTCACCATCAGCACCGGCCTCGGCCCCGGGCTCGCCGCTGGCACCAGGTGAGCGGCGGGCGGGGGCTCGGTGCAGGTGACGCGGTGGCACCGAGGCCCTGGGCCAGCGCCGAGGGTGCCCTGGGCTCCCCGGGGCCAGGGAACCGGTGCCCACCGTGGGGACTGGTGCCCATCCCGGGAAGGCGGTGCCCACCCTGGGCACCTCCCTGGGAAGGTGGGGAGGCCGGAGGGTCAGGGGATGGCGGTGGCCTCGGGGACAGATGGGTTTTTGGGGGGGCTGAAAGTTTGCAGCAGCTGCGGTGGGGTGCTCTCGAGGGCTTGGGGTGCCCCAGGGGGCTCCGAGGAGGATTTGGGTGCTGAGGCACCGAGCAAGGCTCGGTCTCAGGGTGGGGACTTCAGATCGACCCCCATGGCGGCACCTCTGTCGCGCCCCGCGTGTCCTGGGGTCACCAGTGCCCCCTCCACCTTTCCCCCTGCCCTGTTCTCCTCTCGGCCACCACACCTCCACCCCCACCCCCAGCTCCAGCCCTCGGCTTCCCGGATTGGAGCTTCCCAGACGATTTGGGCCCGGGGGGCTGCGGGGGTCGCCAGGCACGGAGAGTCCCCCCAGGGCTGAGCACCCCGTGCAGGGGACGCGCTCCCGTGGCGCTTCCTCCCGGGAGGAAAGGGCTTCCCCCAGGGACAGCTCCTCCTCCCTGCCTTCGGGGCATCATTTTGGCAGATTGCCCCTGCAGATGCTTGGATCGGGTCCCTTTGGTCCCCGGAGCTGGCTGCTGTCCCCTGGCTGGGTGGCAGCGCCACCGAGGAGGTGGCAGAGGGGTCCCGTGCTCACCCCAAATGCTCCCAGCCCGTGACCTTGGGGTGTCCAGCAAGGGCCACCTCGGTCCTCGCTGTCACAGCCCTGCCGCTGTCCCCCTGTCCCTTCCCCTGCTCTGCGCCGTCTCCCCCCAGACAGAAGGAGCTCGGCAAGGGGAAAGGTGGTGCCAGAGACAGATTCTCACTTCTTTAAATTGGGGGAATCCCGGCATTTCTGCCCGGGCTGGGATGCTGGGAGCGGAGTGGGGGAGCTCTGGGAGAGGCTCTGGGGGTTTGGCTGTAGGAGGAGACCTCGGGTTCAGCTCTGGGGGCAGCTGGAGGAGCTCTGGCTGGGTGCTCCAGGCCTGGGGGGACCTGGCACCATGAGCGGGATGGGAGCCATGGCCCTGCCTTGGCTCCTGGAATTCCGGCAATTCCAGCTCCTGGCTCAGCCCCGGGGGGTTGGATCCCGCTCTGCTCCATCACAGATTTCCAGCTCTCATCCCAGAGCGCCTGCACGGATTTTTTCCCTCCTTGGCTTTTGGTCCCTTCCCTGGCAGCTCCCAGTGGCCGGGGGTTTGGTCACAGGGTGGTGGTGCCAGCTGGAGAATCCTGGCGGTGCAGGGATGGCAGGAAACATCTGGATCGCCTCCATGCGAGGCCTCCCCACCGGCTGGTGGGTGCTGGGGGCAGCTGGGTGTCCTGGAAGTTTTCCACCTCCCTCCTTGGCCGAGCTGCAGCGGGAAGGAGAGGATCCTCCGGCATCCAGAGCCCTGGGGGAGGCACATCCCCTGGGAGCCAGAGCGTCCCGGGCAGGTTCAGCTGCCTCTGCTCCCCGGAATTCCGGGTGCCTCTGCTTATCCCGGTGCTTGGGCAGGGCTGGGAGCCTCCTCCATTCCCGGTCCTCTCCAGGTGCCAGCAGGCAGGTGAAGGAGAAGGAGCTGGCTCAGGGAGACGAGACTCCGGTGGTGCATGAGCTGCGGTGTCCCGTGGCGCTCCCGGCACGGCACAGCCAGGGATGCGCTCGGTGGCACCCGGCTGGCACCCTGTGACAGCCCACGGGGCTCCTCACAGCTCCCTGGGCTTCCCCCGGCACCAATCCTGTGCCACCCAGGGCTCCAGAGCCAGCGAGGGTGTCCCCGTCCTCATCCCCAGGTCGTGTCCGTCAGCTCCGCCCGGGATGCTCGGGCTGAAGCAGAGCTTGAAAACCACTCGGGGAGGAGAGAGCCCGAGCTTGGTGAGGAACGGAACTGCTGTGGGTGTGGGTGACACGTTTATTATGCAAAATTACCTGGTTTTATTATGCAAAATTACAGTTTGTGGTGTGTCGGAGCAGGGAACTGAGGGTTCTGCTGGGAGCTCCATTACCCAGGGCTCAATCACCCTAATTACCCTCATTAGACGCCTTCCTTCCCCACAGAGCCGCTGTTGGCTCCCAGAGCGGGGCTGGGGTATCCCGGTACCCCCGTGGGGCTGGGGGCGGCTCCGTCCCCCTCCTGCCAAAGGGGCCGGAGCGTTTCCCCCTTGGACTCAAACAGGATCCGGATGCAGCCGAGGGAACTGAGGAATGTGGGGAAGGATGGCTCAACCCAGCACCTTTGTGGGGTCCCTGATGGGCACCCAAACTCCCCAGGGGAAATTTCTGTGCTCCGCCCAGCGCTCCAGCTGATTGCCTTTAATCAGTTAATTAAAGGGAATTAACTGGTGCGGGTGGAGCATGGAATAGGAGTAGCTCTGGAATGGGTCACGGCCCACAGGCTGGTGAGCACCTGGCTGGCCTGGGAGTGGCTGGAGCAGCTTCCATTCCTCCCTGGGATGGGGTTGGGATCCTTCCTTCCTTTGGGATCCAGGGAGCTCCTCCTGCAGGAATGATCCCCATCCCCACCCAAACCCGTATGGGGTGGGGGTCTCTCCCCGCTGGATCCCGGAGCCGTCCCCTGCCCTGGCTCTGGGAATAAAGGTGCTGCCAGCCCTTGGGATTTGCCGTGTTCCCACAGGGAATAGCCATGGCTGGAGCGCTGCTGGTGGCTCCTGGTGCTTTCCATGTCCCTGGTGCTGCAGCGGGGACATTACCGCTGTCCCTGAGCCGCTCCCAGCGCACGGATCAGAGCCTGGCAGGGAGCTGATCCCTTCCTCGGGAGTGCCCTCCTGCCAGCAGCAGCATTCCCAGAGCCCCGGGTGCCTCCTGGCAGAGCGACCCGGCCCCTCCCGGTCTCCAGAATCCCTGCTCCGTGTGACAGGAAAAGCCAGCAATGCTCGTTGTGAGCACGAGGCGATGGGAACATTCCCCAGGGGAGAGGAGGAGGGATGGGAAGCATTGATGTGCCGGGCTGGGAGCCTCGGAGGATGGCCAAGAGGAGCTGGGATTTGGCCATTCCCACTCTGGGCAGCACAGCTGAGGTTATCCAGGTTTCCCATGGCCTCTCCTGGAGGTTTGGGATGCGGGTGAAGCCCTGCAGTGTCAGCTCACGTGCTCGTGCCCGCTGAGCCTTTGGTGCTTCGCTCTCTAATTGGAGCGGCTTGTCCAGGGCCGGGATCCCGGTGCTCCAGAGGGAATCCCACATCCAGCTTGGCTTTCAGCACCTTTCCAGGATGCCCCATGAGCTGCTGCCAGAGGGAAAACGCCTCGATTTTATCCCGCTGTGGGCTGGCAGGAGAAGCTGAGCTCAGCAGGGTTGTGCCAGGATTAAAGTGCTGAGTCCTCTGGAGCTCTTTTCCCCGGCCCAATCCAGGCCTGCGGGATCCAGAGGGGATTTTCTCTGGGGTCGCTGCCCGGTGGAGCAACAAAGCTCTGATGTGGGACACGGTGTGAGCACCCCCAGGTCTGGGATTTGGGTTGGCAGAATTCGGGATTGCTCAGAGAAATTTAGGATTGGGATGCCAGGGAGCGCAAGAGCCGGATTCGCTCCCACACCGGAGCAGGACTTGCTCTGGTTTGTGTTTCCAGCTTTAAAATCCAAAGGGAGAGTTTATACAAACAGCCTGAAATCCCTTCTGGGCAGACTCGGCTTGGATTTCAGGATTTTTCCAGGTTTTGGTGGATATTAAGCACAGCTGAACTCTGCCATCATCCCCCTGACTGAGGGAGCAATCACACAGGCTCTGCTTCTGCCGGCGGCTCCATTCCGCGGATGTCAGCAGCAAACCCCACCTCCCGTGCACATCTCCCTGCTGGAAGCCAGGAATTACAGGGAATGGAGATTAACCAGAGTCCCATTTCAGAGCCCTTCCTTCAATGGGAATTGAGGTCCCAGTGCCGAGCCCAGCTGAGCCCACGGAGGGAAGGGTTTATGCTCCGCCTAGGCCGGACACAGCTCAGCTTTGGGGTGGAAATAAAAATTCCAAGTCCTACAGCTGGGAAAAAATATAATAACCAATCTAAAAATAATTAGTCATGGAATCCCTGGTTGGAAAGGACCTTAAATCTCATCCAGGGCCACCCCCAGGGACACCTCCCACCGTCCCAGGCTGCTCCAGCCCCAATGTCCAGCCTGGCCTTGGGCACTGCCAGGGATCCAGGGACAGCCACAGCTGCTCTGGGCAGTGAGACCCTAAATCGTGCAAAAGGGAGCAGAGGATGAAGGCTGATCTTTAAAAGGATCCCTGGGATCCAGGGAGAGGTCTGGGTGGGATAATTCAGGATCTGGGTGTGAGCAGGGCAGCCATGGACACCAGGCAGGGAGCAGGGAGAGGGATGTGAGGATGGTGGAGGGGACAAAGAGACGCTTCAGCATTTCCCAAATCCATGGATGAGACAATCCAAGCACGAGCAGGAGTGGTGGAGAATGGGGAAAGCTGGTCTGGACGTGAAGATGAGTGTGCAAGAACAGGAGGAAGGCCAGAGCTGAAGGCAGGACCCAACAGGAAGGGGCTCAGAGGGTGATGGGAATTCCTCTGGAAGTGTTTTATCCCAGCGAGGAGGATCCACTGCTCCTCGGGGAGGGAAGGAGCAGGAGCCACGTGTCCAATGCCTTTGGAATGTGGGTTTTGCTGGGAAGGGAATCACAGGGAAGAGCCAACCCTGCAGGTACCGGGATGTGCTGGAGCTTCTCGGGCTGGGTCCGAGCTGTGGGGAGCTGCCAGCGTCACCTCTGCTCAGAAATCCCACTGCAACAATTCCTCAGAGCTTGTGGAAAATTTGGGAGCCAGGGGAAAACTGGGGGAAAGGCAGTGGGAGACCTTGCTGGTGCTCCAAGCAGGATGCAGGTCTGGATCCCTGCACCTCAGCGCTCCTCGTTCACTCCAAAGGTGCCCGGCAAGATCCGAGCTGGCCCAAATTCCTGCCTGGCCCACCTGGAATCCTGGGGATTCAGGGATGAAAGTGCCAGGCCATGGTTGGAGAAGTTCTGCTGCCGAGGGCAGGCAGGGGGGTGCCAGCATCCCACGGGAATGGGTCCTGGAAGCTGCATCCCTGCCAGGAGGGATCATCCTCTCCTGTGTGTGAGCAAAACCTATTCCAAAAGTCGTTCTGCACCTCCACATTCAGTATTCCTGCACCAGCCCACATCCCTGCAGCCTTTTCCCCCTCTCCCAGGAAACGATGAGCTCAGGACAATATTTATCCCCGCCCTTCCCTCTCAGCGGGATCCCGGAGCTGTCCCTGGGCAGGTGACACAGCCCGTTCCCACCTGGCTCAGCATTCCCGGGGCTCCAGGAGCCGCTTCCCTGGAGAGGAACGGAACCTGCTGCCTCCCCGGGAGGGCTCTCCAGATTCCATCCTGCGTTTAATTGTTGCCATCTGCTGTTCCCGGCTCCAGGGGCTGTCTGCTGGCTGTCGGCTAACCCAGCCCCGTGTGGACTCCTGGCTCGTTTTCCTGGAGGATGCTCCCGTTCCCTCCTGACCTGGGCCAGCTCTTTCCTTCCCATTTCCGTTTTACAGTTCCATCTCGCTAAATGCTTCCCGTTTTTCCTGGTGTTCATCAGCGCTGAGGGGCTCCTGGTGGGTTTTTGAGGGTTTGTTCCAGGCTGCAGCATTCCCAGCACAGATCCCATAAAACATTGAATTAAACGAGCAGGAGGAGCCCCCCAAACAGGGAAAGCCAAGAGCATTAAATGTCCCAAACCCCCTTGCAGAGGAGCTCATGACCCATGAACAACTCAGAAGCTGAAGAAGCAAATTCTTGTGGTTAAATGAATCCTCAAGATCCCTGAACTCCTGGAGCATTCCAGGTTTGTTTTCTCTGGTGGGGGTGACGTGTTTGGCAAAGCTGTGGTGCGTCCGTGGTGGTCCCCAGGCTCCAGGTGCAGTTTGGGGTCCCTGCCACCCCCAGCAACCCCAAAAAGTGGTGTTAGAGGGGACACTGAGGGCGTCACAGCTGTGTTTGACCCTGACCTGGGACTGCTCCATCCCCACCTGGTCACACCTTTCTCTGCCTGTTCTGCACCTTCCTCCAGGGCTCTGCTGTTCCCAGGGAACCCGACCAAGGAGCACATCCCTGTCCTTCTCCTCCCTCCGCCTGTCCCAGCACCTTCCCTGCCGCCCATCTCCAGCAGGGATTGAGGTTTATTTCTGCCCTTCCTTTATCCCATTAGGGGCATTAAAGCAGGACCCTGAGGACCTTCCATGTGACTCCTGGAGCTTTCTTAGGCTGAGACCCCGTTAAGCCACAGAAACCATCCCTGATTAGAGGGGGAAATCCTCCCTCACCAGGTTCATCCCGTGGGATTTGCCCCGTTTGGGTTGGATTTGCCTGTGGGACCTGGAGGATGTGGCACGGGGCAGGTGTTGGTGGCTTGGACATTGTCCCCAGGGGTGTGGGGACAGCCCGGTGGGCTCTGGGACGGTGATGCTGCATCCCAGGAGAGACAAGCCCCGGGTCTGGGTCCCCAGGCTCCTGATCCCCACTTTTGGGAGCGGGATCCAGCCCCATCCCCACATCCATGGGGGTGTTTTGCTGCGGGCAGGATCCAGCAGATCCCGGAGGATGATCATTCCCGGCTCTCCAGCGCTGGAGGCAGCAGGGGCTGCTGGGGCTGTGGGGAGGGAGCTTTGATCTGGCCTGAGAGGCTCTGGCTCTGCTGGGGCGTGCAGAGAATCTGTGTGTGAGTGTGTGAGAACGACATCAGGGATCCACAGGGATCCACTGGGATCCACTGGGAATCACAAATTCCTTTAGCCTGGAAAAAGCCAGCGAGATCAGAGTCCATCCCTTCCCTCAGCCACCAAACCCCGTCCCCATGGCCGTTAAACCCCTCCAGGATCGGTGGCTCCAAGGGCGGGACAGCCCCCTCCTTCCAGGATTTCTCCCCAAAATCCATGGAACCCTCTGGAATGCGCGTGCCCGTGCGCTCACACCGTCACACACAGGTGTGTGTCCCCAGACAGCCCCAGGGGACACAGCGGGACACCCACAGGGATGTCACACGTGTGGCACAGGTGGTGCCGGGTGAGGGACATCACCTGGAGCAGGTGGGGAGTGAGGACAAACTCTGGGACAAGGAGGTGACACGGCTGTGGCACCGCGAGCCAGGAAGTGCCACGTGTGCAGACACGGTGACAGGGAGTGCAGACACAGGTGTGTCAGGGAGTGTCACACAGGTGTGTCAGTGAGAGTCACACAGGTGTGTCAGGGAGAGTCACACAGGTGTGTCAGGGAGTGTCACACAGGTGTGTCAGTGAGAGTCACACAGGTGTGTCAGGGAGAGTCACACAGGTGTGTCAGGGAGTGTCACACAGGTGTGTCAGTGAGAGTCACACAGGTGTGTCAGGGAGAGTCACACAGGTGTGTCAGGGAGTGTCACACAGGTGTGTCAGTGAGAGTCACACAGGTGTGTCAGGGAGAGTCACACACGAACTCAGTGCCACACACCTGTGGCAGTGACACAGCTGTGACAGTGACACACACCTGTTACAGTGACACACCTGTGGCAGTGACAGTGACACACCTGTGACAGTGACAGTGATACACACCTGTGACTGTGACAGTGACACACCAGTGACAGCGACAGTGATACACACCTGTGACAGTGACACACCTGTGACAGTGACACACCTGTGACAGTGACAGTGACACACCTGTGACAGTGACACACACCTGTGACAGTGACAGTGACACACCTGTGACAGTGACAGTGACACACACCAGTGACAGTGACACACCTGTGGCAGTGACAGTGACACACCTGTGACAGT
>NW_005087615.1:885589-906965 GCF_000331425.1 Pseudopodoces humilis | reverse complement strand
ATCCCTGCAGGTGCTGGGTTGTCCCTCTGCCCGGTGTCCTTGTCCCAGGTGTCCCTGTCCCGGTGACTGTCCCCGCTGTCCCTGTGGATTGGTGTCCCTGTTCCTGGTGTCCCTGTGCCACTCTCCCTGTCCTGGTGTTCCTGTCCCAGTGTTCCTGTCACACTGTCCCTGTCAGTGCCCCCATCCCGCGGTCCCGTTGTAAAGGGAGCAGCCAAGGGGAAGGGCAGTGCAGATCTGGGACCCTGACAGCCAGGTGAGGGGACAGAGGACATTCCCTGCCCTCTCCGTCCCGCGGGCCGTGGGGGCTCTGTCTCCCTGGGGAATGAATTGTCCTTGTGACCCAGAGCCCTGCCCGGTGTCCCCGTGTCCCCAGGGCACGGGGTGAAGGGTCCTGCCCGGTGCCAGTGTCAGCAGGAGGAAGCTGAACACGAGCCCCGGCTATTTTTGGGTGTCTGGGATGTCACGCAGGGGCCAGGGGCAGGAGAAAGTGTCCGAAGTCCAAAGTGTCCGAAGTGTTCCAAGTGTTCCAAGTGTTCCCGCTCCCTCGGGCCCGGTGCCTTTGACCCGCGGGTCCCCAGGACGAGGGGACACCTGAGCCCGCAGCCGGGTCCCTCCACGCCCCGGGGATGGGGACAGGAGTGGCCACCGTCCCCCGGGGACAGCGAGTGCCACGGCCAGGGCTGGCCCCAGCCACGCCGGGGATGCGCTGGTCCCACTGGAGCCCAAAGCACGGCGAGAGGAGAGTCCCTGTCCCTGTCCCCAGCGTCCCCCCGGCACTCAGAGCATCGCTGGTGGCACACGCGTGTGTCCCCACGGGCACAGGGTGGGGACAGGGCCACGCGTGCCCACGCACCCAGCACACCCAGCTGGGACCGCGTCACGCGTGGAACTGAGGCGGTGTCACTCATGTCCCCACAATCTCCTGGAGTCCCCAAACGTATCCCCCCACCCCCACTCCGTGCTCCCTGCTCCCCGTGCCTCAGTTTCCCCAGCTCAGCTGTCCCGTCCCCGCCGCTCAGTGTCCCTGAAGGACATCGCGGCTGTCGCCGTCCCCGTGCCCTGAGCGTGCCAAGGGGTGGCACCCGCCCCTCCCCAGGCACCCCGGGACCACCGGGGCCGGGCACACCCCGCTCCCCGCAGAGCCCGGGCACAGCCGGCACACGAGTGCCCCTCTCCGCCGTGCCCGTCGCTGCCGCAGCCCCGGGGGCTCTGCCCGGGGGGCGGTGGCCGGCCCGGGGTGGCCGCTGGCAGCGCTGCCGGGGAGTATTTCTGGAGCGCGTAGTGTTCTTTCCAATCATGTGATGAGGACATTATTTAAGGCGGCTGCGGGGCCGGAGCAGCTGCAGGCGGTGCCACGCTCGCAGCCGGACCCCGAGCGCCTGCGGCCCCCCCGAGCCCCCCAGCCATGGTGGACGCCTTCGTGGGCACCTGGAAGCTGGTGGACACCAACAATTTCGATGAGTACATGAAGGCGCTGGGTGAGTGGGAGCGGCTGAGAGCGGGCTTGGAGAAACATCATCTCTTTTTTATTATCTTTTTTTTTTTTTTCCCCCGATTTGCCTGGGGGTCTGGCTGGGGGGGCTTCAGGCGGTGGGGGGGAGGGGGTCGCTGCTGCCTCCGTGGGTGGTTTAGGGGGGCTCTGGGGTTTTGTGCACGTGGGGCTCTCAGGATGGAGGAGGGGGTCTCGTCCTTCCCGTGCCCCCCCCTCTTTGGCAGAGGCTGGAGGGATGAGATGCCCCCCCGGGACCCTCCAAGCCTTCCCGAGCCCTCCCATCAGCCGGCCCCAGCACGGTCGGGGGAGCCCCCACCCCAGGGCAGTGCGGGGAGGGGGGCACAGACACCGATCCCCCCTCACCCGGCTCAGGGGCTGCTGGATCCATCCGGCATTCCCTGCCCATCCATCCCTCATTCCCTGCCCCCCTGCTCCGCTCCCGGCCCGCACGGAGCTCCCCAGGAGCAGGAGCGGGGAGCAGTTTTGGGACCAGCGAGGGGAGGAAGAGCTCGGGGGTGACGGCGGGGCTGTGTGGCCGCACCGTGCCCCTGCACACCCCTCACCCCTCGGCCCCCAGGCGTGGGCTTTGCCACGCGGCAGGTGGCCGGCTTCACCAAGCCCACCACCATCATCGAGCTGGACGGCGACAAGGTCACCGTGAAGACCCAGAGCACCTTCAAGAACACCGAGATCACCTTCAAGCTGGGCGAGGAGTTCGACGAGACCACGGCGGACGACAGGCACGTCAAGGTGAGCCCCCCGAGCCCGTGGCACCCCCGGGAAGCTCTGTGGGCTCCGGGGGTGGCTCCGGCAGCTCCATCCTGGCTGTCTGCGGGAGGGGAACACCTCCCTCCCCGCCGGGGCTGCTGCCCAAGCCCGGTCCCGTCCAGGCAGCCCCACCAGAGTCTGTTTTGAGGCTGGGCCCCCCGAGCAGGACGGAGCTGCCGGGAAGGTTGTGCAACAGCCGGTCTGGCGAGTGGCAGCTCGTTCAGAGGAGCCGCGGTGGGGTGCTGGGAGATGTCCGGGGGAAGAGGGGCAGCACAGCTCCTGTTCTGCCCTCCCAAGCAGGCAGCGCCGCAGGAATGGAGCACCGGGACAATCCCGGCTGCTCGGTGCCTCTCCAAGGGCTCATCCCAGGAGCGCGGGTCCCTGGGGAGCTCAAAACTTCCCAGGCCAGGCTGCTCCTGCCTGTAACAGCGAGGAAAAAATCACCTGAGAGAGCAGCGACGTTCCTGGCCTCTCCCACGCTGCAGGGACATTTTTCCTTGAAGTCCCTTGGAGGAGTGGCCCAGCTGCTGATTTTTCCTAGATTTCAGCCGCCGCTGCCGTGCCCCACTGACCGCTCTGTGCCCCACAGCCAGCCCGGGGGGCACCGCGGGAGGCACCGGGGGGCTCCTGGGGCACGAACCCCTTCGGTGGCCCCAGAGCAGGAAGCACAAAGGGCCGGGCTGGGAGGGAGGCTGGGGGAAGGGGCTGAGCGTGAGGTCCCTCCCGCCGCAGCTCCTGGAAGCTGTTCAAGCAGCAGGAACGTGTGACCGCCACGTCCCGGGACGTGCCCTTGGGTGCCCCTCGGCCGGGGGCCAGGGGACACATGATGGGTCAGCGGGGCCGGGACGGCTGCCCGAGGCACGGGGCTGGACAGGATGGGGCAGGTGGGGTCAGCCATGGGGTGTGGGCAGTTGGGGGGCACCCAGGATAGCGTGGAATGGGTTGGGAGGAACCTTAAATCCCATCCAGGGCCACCCCAGCCATGGCAGGGACACCCCCACTGTCCCAGGGTCACCTCCCACTGTCCCAGGGTCACCTCCCACCGTCCCAGGGTCACCCCCACTGTCCCAGGGTCACCCCCACTGTCCCAGGCTGCTCCAAGCCCCAATGTCCAGCCTGGCCTTGGGCACTGCCAGGGATCCAGGGACAGCCACAGCTGCTCTGGGAATCTGTGCCAGGGCCTGCCCACCCTGCCAGGGAGGGATTTCTCCCCAATATTCCATCCCTGCCCTCTGGTGTGGCTTCCAGGGCTGTGGGGCACCCAAACCCTGCTGGTACCCAGAGTTTAGGAGAGCTGAGCAGTGAGGGGACCCGGCTGTGGGGAGAATTGGGATCTGGGGGAGCAGCCAGAGCCTTGTAGGGTCCTGGGGCTGGGGCACAGCTGAGCTCTGGGCAGACCCGAGCCAAGGGCCGGCTCTGGAGGGGCTGGGCGGGGGGCACAGGGCAGGATGGGGCCGTGCCAGTCGCAGCAACCTTGGCACGGGCCGGGCTCTCGGGGCTGAGTCAGCAGCGGCGCTGTGCAAACAGCGAGCACAGAGCCGTGTTTGCCGCATCAGCCGCTCCAAAAGCCTCGCCGGGCCCTGCAGGGCAGGGAAGCTCCGGATCCCAGCCCCGATCGCGGCCTCGCCTCTCCGGTCCCCGCCGGAGCCGGGAGCTGCGCCGGCCCCGGAGCAGGACACGGCCCCGGGCAGCGCTGCCTGTGCCGGCCCCGGGACACGGAGGGCAGGGTGACTGTGCCGGTGGCACTCTGGGGACACTCTGGGGACACTCTGGGGACACAGCCGAGGCCGTGACCCAGAGCAGGATCCGGGCTGGGCTGAGCGCGGCTGACCGAGGCTCGGGGAAGGTGCCAGGTCCATCCCCACAGCGGCACCCCCGGGCTGATCCCGAGCCCTGCGGGGCTCCAGCCTCCCCTCCGAGGGATGAACTGCCCCCAGAACCCCGGGGAGGAAGGTAACCGCGGCTCTCAATCGCTCCCCGCAGTCCGTGGTCACGCTGGATGGAGGGAAGCTCGTCCACGTGCAGAAGTGGGAGGGGAAGGAGACATCGCTGGTCCGGGAGCTGAAGGACGGGAAATTAATTCTGGTAAGGAAATGGTTTTATTCTGAGATTCGCACCTCGGAAATTGCTCCAAGGGGGAAGAGCTCGGCTCTTGGCGAGGCAGCACTAACCCCCGGCACCCCTCTGCCCCCAGACTCTCACCATGGGCAACGTGGTCTCCACCCGCACCTACGAGAAGGCGACATAGGCGCTGTCCCAGGTCCCCTGGCTGTCACCCGGTGTCACATCGTCCCCGCCTGGCCCCGTGCCTGGCCCCGTGGGCTCGGAGCCGCTGCCCCGCCGGGGCCGCCCCTGCCCCAGCCCTGCCTGGCTCCAGGGGCTCGGGTGGTGGTTTCGTGCTTTGTTGGTGGGTTCTTTTTTAACTGATTGTGGGAAAAGTCACATGGAAAAAAACAATAAAGGTGTTGTTACAGCTCTGGGCTCGGCTTACTGGGGAAAAGGTGTTTTTGGCAGGTGGGCACCCACAGGGATGGCAGGGAAGGGGTTAATGGGCGGTGATCCCAGTGGCCCGTCTCGGTGTCCTCTCCAAGCTGCGGGATCAGCTCTGGCTGGCAATGTTCAGGATCCGGGAATGCCTCAGGCAGAGCCCACCTGGAACCGGGGCCCCGAGCTCCGCTGTCCGGATCTGGGAGGGGAAACGGCCCCAACGGGAGCCGCAGCCGTGGGGAGCTGGCCCGGGGGGCAGAGGGAAGGGAAAGGGATAAAGGGTGGCTCCATCAGCGGTCCCAAATCCCGCAAAGCCAGCAGCTCCAATCCCATTCCCTGCAGAGCCCACAGCACAGGCTCCTGCCCCGCTCACATCTGGCCCAGCAGCGCCCGGCTGCTCCTGGCACGCTCCCCCTGCCATCCCTTCCCCTGACCTTCAGCTCCACTTACAGGATCTGTGCTCCTTCCAGAAGGCTTCTCCTACGGGCTACCTCAGCACACACCCCCTTCCCACCCACAGGGAACCTCGGGAAGGAGCCAGAACTTCCCAAAAAAACCCCTTCCCATCTCCCCCCCGCAGCCCAAGATGAAGTGTAGAGGATCCAGAAGAAAGGAGCCTGGTACAAAGTACAGCTGCAGAGGGCAGACATTTATTTTCCATCCCTTTCCAGGCAGCAAACACTCCACAGTTCATGTTTACTCCCAGTATCTCCACTCCCCCATTTGCTCCTTGCTCCTCCGCTCCCAGGGCTGGCAGAGACCGAGGGAGCCGGGGCAGGTTTGGAACCCCCAGCTCTGTGCCAGGGTCCCACCAAACCCCGTCCCCAGCGCTGTGGGGGCCCGGCTGTGCCACCCCAACCTCTGCAGGGCTGGCACCGAGCTGGCAGCAGCTCCAGCAGGACACGAGGCATGGCACAGCAGGGCCCTGCAGGCTGTCATGGAGCTGTGCTGGCAGCAAGGTCAACACCCGTAACACACACACACACCTGAGCTGCTCCAGAAGGAAACTCCATCCCTGCAGTGCTGATCCCTGCTGGCTGTGCCAGGGAACGGCCGTGGCAGCAGCCCAGCCTGCCCAGCTCATCCCAGGGCTACTTCTTGTGCTTCTTCTTCTTCTTCTTCTTCTTGGCAGCCTTGCTGGCTTTCCCGGAGCACTTGGGCCTCTTGCTGGAGGGCTCGGCTCCGGCGCTGTCAGAGGCCGAGCTGTCCGAGTCCGACTCCGAGGATTGCTTGGCCTTGTGTTTCTTCTTCTTCTCCTAGGAAAAGCCTGGGAATGTGGGAATGCTCTCCCTGCTGCTCGCCAGGGCAGCACGGGCACCGTGCCCCAGGAGCTCCCCAGCACCGCCAGCCCTCAGCTGCAGGGCCCCGAGCTCGGCAGAAACCACAGCACAGGGGCAGCAGCACGGAAATCCGAGGATGGAAAACACTGGATAACTCAAAGGAGAGCTCGTGCCCTCCACTATTTCATTGCTCTTTGTTAAGTTGGGAGGATGAGGCATTTTTTTGCCTAACAAATGGGTTTCTAAAGCTGCCATGAGCAGCGTCCCTGCAGCCCCAGCCTGCCAGGACTGGAGCATCCAAACACTCCTGCTCCGGGCAGGAGAGCCCAGCGGAGCTCAGTGCCCTCCTGCAGATGTGGCACAACCTCCCTGAAGATCTCACTTGTGCCCAGACTGGATGGGATGTCCAAGCACCAGGCCCAGGTGTCAGCTGGGCTAAAAGGAAAGGAGCTGGCAGCTCGTTTTTAATCAAACAGGACATTTTTAGGGAGCTGGAAGAGCAAAGAGAACACTCAGAGCATCAGGCAGGACCCTCTGGGATTGCAGGGAAGGGAGCAGAGGATGGAGCTGCTCCACACCCACCAGGCTCTTGGCACTTTTTAGTTCCTCAACAGCAAATTATGTCACCCAAAACCGAGTCTGTTTTCCTGTGGGTTACAACAGACTCACCACAAAATCCCTGACCCACAGAGGAAAGGCAGAAACAAATCCTTCCAGTCCTAAGAGGATGGGAAGGAGTTAAATCCTCCAGAAAAGGGGATGCAGCAAGGAGAATGTTCTCAAGCTTTTCCAGCCCGTGCACATGGTGAGAAAGTTTGAGAACCACCAAGAGTTTCATCCCAGAGCTTGGGAAACTTTCTCAGGATGTGAGGGCTGAAGGCAGGACAGGATGTCACACACGCTCCTGGGGATGGAACAGGGACATAAAAGCACACGTGGGCATTGTGCTGGCTGGAAAAAATCAACAAAGCCTCACTCTCCCCTTCTGGGGGCTTCCAACAGCCAAGATCACTCCAAGAGAGACAAATTCCTTTTGTGGCACACAATGGGGCTCTTGGGGTGTCCTGTGCAGGGCCAGGAGCTGAACTAAGCGATCCCTGTGTGTGTCTTTTCCAGGCCTGGATATTCCATGATTCTCTGACCCTTCCAGGGCACAGCAAATCAGCACAGCCTGGGCTGGAAGTGCAGCAGGAAACAAGGAGAGCTGAGCATTCCCAGAAAAAATGTGGCTGCTCCATCCCTGGAAGGCGTCCCTGGCACTGGATGGGATTTAAGGTCCTTCCAACCCAGCCCATCCCAGGATTTGGTGATTTTCGGTAGCAGGAGCCAGCGCTGCTACAAAATCTCCTGCTCCAGACCACAGCTTTCCCCAGATCCCAGCCCTGGAGATCAGCAGGTCTCAGGGAGCTGAGGGAGTGCCCAGGTCTGTGCCTGCAGGAGCAGCTCTGAGCCATGCTGGATGGGGCTCAGCTCGGCTCTGGGCACACCCAGCACTCCAAACACTGCATTTTGGGGGAGGGTTTGGAGAGGATTTGGCCCCAACAGCTCTCAGCGCAGAGGGCTCAAAGCACAGAGCTGCACTTCACGGTTCCCTGCACATCCTGCCCCACCTCTGCGATTACCACACCAGAACCCAACAAAAGTGTTCCAAAAACTCCCTCCAAGCCCTGTTGGAGCTGCCAGCAGGCTGGGCTGGAGCCTGAGTGTTGGTTTTCACGGAATTCCTTCCCCACTGCTCCAAAACTCCAAGAGGGGCCCCTCAGCACTCCAGGCTCCCTCCTGCCCTTTGTGAGGAAACTGCTCCAGGCTGCTACAACAGCTCGTTCCTCCCAAAGGTATTTGGGGTTGAGATAAGAGGGGAGTGCCCAGAGCACTCCAAGAAGCTGAAATATTTTTCACCAGACCCTTCTGAGGAGTTATGATCCCATTCCAAGACTTTGTGTCTTGTCCTTGTGGAAAACTCAGATGGATTTCTAATGTCTGCCTGCCTCCCCAGGGCTGTGCCAGGAGTCCTTCTAGATTTTATTATTAATCCTTCTGGGTTTTATTCTTTATCCTCATTCCACCACCCAATTTCATTCCAAACAAGATTCATTACATCAATCTGAAGGTGTTTTTGCATCCTCTGTTGGAGGAGCAGTCAGAATGAAGCTGAGGAGAAGAACCCAGCCTAGAGCCAGTAAATAGGCAGTCAAGCTCAGGAAAATCTGGATTAAAATAGTGTGTGAAGGGCTCTGCCCTCTTAATGCCATGGAAGAACCAGTAAAACCAGTAAAACTGAGGATGGACTTAGGCTGGATGAGCCACAGGTCACAGAACAAACACATTTAGGTGTGGTTTTCACACTGCAGGAAAATCTGGAAATCTTCCACAAGGGGAGGAAAAGAGCAGCAAAGTCACAAAAAAGCCCCAATCCCAAAGGCCATCCAAAACCACCTCAGGGATGAGCTGTTCCATGTGGAATAAAACTCGTAAGGAACTTGGAAATGGATGTAAACCCCCAAATTTGAGGTTGTGTGAGCAGAAGATGGGATGAACTTGGGAGGATTTCAATCCCTCGGTCAGCACTGCAGGTTTTTTCTTGGCAGACAAAGGCAGCAGGAGGATGAGAAGGGCTCAGCCATTCCCAGCCTCCTGCCTCCCACACAGTCCCTGCAGGGACATCAACCTCCCCCAGAGCAGCAGGAGCTCCTTCACCCCGTGACCCCAGGAGGAAAAGGGACAGCAAGCCTGGGGCAGCCCAGCTGTCCCACACAGCCTCATGGAATCCTGGAATTGTTCAGGTTGGAAAAGCCCTCCGAGATCAGCCGCTCCAAGCACGGCCCCAGGTGCCACATCCACGTGGTTCACCAGGGACAGGGACTCCACCACTGCCAGCACAGTTTTATCAACCCTTTCTGTGAAGGATTTTTCCCAAGTATCCAACCTAAACCTCCCTCAGCACAACCTGAGGCTGTTTCATGGCATCCCTCACTCCCTGGGAGCAGCCTCCTCTCAGGCCCCCCTGAGCCCCTTCCCAGCTCCCTCAGGAATTCTCCAGCCCCTTCCCAGCTCCCTCAGGAATTCTCCAGCCCCTTCCCAGCTCCCTCAGGAATTCTCCAGCCCCTTCCCAGCTCCCTCAGGAATTCTCCAGCCCCTTCCCAGCTCCCTTAGGAATTCCCCAGCCCCATTCCCTCCCCTGGACGCTCCAGCCTCTCCCCTTCTCCCATCTCCCGTTATCTCAGGGATTGCAGGGCCAGGGCTCAGTGCTGCCACCCGAAGATGTCACTGTCACACCACAGACCTGGCTCCAGCTCCAGCCTGGAAATGCTGAGAGGCTCAGGCAGGAGGGAAAACAGGCACGGGGAACCTGGCACGGTGGGGAAAAGGGGAGTGAAGATCCTGGAGTGTCACGAGAGAGGAAATCTCTGGGAAGAGGAGAAAAACGCCAGAAACTGCGAGGAAACGTGGGATCCAGGAAAGCACAAAACGCTGACCCTGAACAAGCACAGATGTTAATTTTACTGCTCAGTGGAGGTGGAATCCCTTGGGAGCTGGCTCTCTGAAATAGCCCAGCCCCACACTGGTGTCACACACATGGCACAGGACAGCGAGGAGATTGTCCCTGAATCCATGGAGTTATCCATGGTAATATCCCCAGAGCTCCAGGCAAGCAGGGAAGTACGTGGTGGCTCCCAGACAAGATCACAGCAGGCGCTACAAGGGAACCATTCATCTCCAGGATCCCACATCCTGCTTCCAAAAAAGCTCCAAGTTTTATTATTCCAGCTCTGGAAAGCATCCGAAAACTTTTGATGTCACCCTTGAGAAGGGAGGGAGATCAAAGGAACGAGTGAGATTTCAAGGAAAGTTATTAATCCACCAACCCCCAAAAAAATCAGGAAGAAATTCAGGACAGTGACCGACATTTCCTGTAGGAAATCTTGCAGGGCAAGACTCCACTGGGAATCTCCATCCTGGTGGATGGGCAGGGGTAGGACAAGCTGTTTGTGCTATTTCTGCACTTCTTTGTGTCATTTTTCCCCAAAACATTTCAATAACTGGAGCCTTTTCTGCCTGTTGCCAATCTCCAGGGATATAGAGTGGCCACAGAGCTGGAAAGAGAGGAAAATACAGAGAAAGGGCTTTGGAAGTGTAATTAGAAGTGGGACTATGAAGGGGCTGATGGAAGAGTTTATTTATGGAAGTCTGAGCTGGATTGTGGCTGTCCCTGGATGAGTCCCAAGCCAGGCTGGAGCAGTGTGGGACAGTGGGAGGTGTCCCTGCTGATGGCAGGGGTGGGATGGGATTTAAGGTCCCTTCCACCCCAAACCCTCTGGGATTCTGTGAACACTCATCCCTGAATAAACCTGACCACCAAAAGCTCCTGGCTTGGGTTCAAGCTTCACCTGTGTTTTATTTTATCCCATCCTGCTCGGAGGCAGAGGTCAAACTCTGCCTGGAAAATGTCTCTGATCTGGTGCCATTTCACAGGGACAGCGACTGCTCTGGAGCCTGGGAATGCTCCCTGTGCAAACACAGCCAGGGATTTTCCCCCAGAGGGTGCAGATAAACCCAATTCCCACAGCTCTGGCAGGGTCAGGACACCCCTGCAGCCAGCAGGGCACCGAGTCCAGATCAAGGAAAGGTGCGAGGGCAGGAGAAAGGGAAACAGATCACTGGCAACAATCCCAGGGGTTCAGGCCACTGAAGCACTGCCCACAGAGCCTCCCAAAGAGCAGGAAAAGCAATTACCATCTTTTTCTCGCTCTAAGAGTATCTCTGGAGGGCTGTGTGCTGCAGCACGAAACCAGCTTGGCAATGGAAGGGGAAAAGCCAGGAATTGGTGAGAGATCTGCAGAGGAGGTTCCTGTTCTGCTCCAGAACCTGCCCAAACCTGAGCCCCTTCTCAGCCCACAGCTGGCTCCTCACGGCCCCCTCGCTGGAGTAACTCAGTAGTAACTACAGAGCAAACTCCCAGCCCCCATTTCCTTTTCCAGGCCACCTCGTACCTTTCTCCTCTTTTTTGAAGGCTCCTCAGCCTGGCTGATCTCATCTCCTCCACGTGCTGCTGCTGCCCCCTCCTCCTCCTCCTCCTCCTCTGGAATGAGGCTGTACTTGGTTCCTCCAGGCTGCACAAAACACTCCTTGGCAAAGTGACCTGGAGAAAAGGTGTTGGAAGGAACAACCCAGCCTCTTTTCCTTCTTTTTCTTAATAAATTCTTTTAAATAAATTCTTTTTTTAAATAAATTCTTTTTAATAAATTCTTTTTTTTAATAAATTCTTTTTAATAAATTATTTTTTTTTAATAAATTCTTTTTAATAAATTCTTTTTTTAAATAAATTCTTTTTAATAAATTCTTTTTTTTAATAAATTCTTTTTAATAAATTATTTTTTTTTAATAAATTCTTTTTAATAAATTCTTTTTAATAAATTCTTTTTTTAATAAATTCTTTAATAAATTCTTTTTTTAATAAATTCTTTAATAAATTCTTTAATAAATTATTTCTTTTAATAAATTTTTTTAAAATAATTTTTTAATAAATTCTTTTTTTAATAAATTCTTTTGAATAAATTATTTTTTAAATAATTTTTTAATAAATTATTTTTTAAATAAATTATTTTTAATAAATTTTTTCTTTAATTATTTTTTTAATAAATTCTTTTTTAATAAATTTTTTAATAAATTTTTCTTTAATAAATTCTTTTTAATAATTTTTAATAAATTATTTTTAATAAACTCTTTAATACTTTTTTAATAAATTCTTTTTAATAAATTCTTCTTTTTAATAAATTCTTTTAATAAATTCTTTTAATAAATATTTATTAATTTTAATAAGTTCTTTTTAATAAATTCTTTTTAATAAATTCTTATTAATTTTTTAAAAAAATAAATTATTTTTAGTATTTTTATTTTTTTTTAATAAATGCATCTGGCACACCTGAAGTGCTGCTGAGGCTCTTTTGATTATCAGCCACAAGGAAGACAATCCACACTGGACATTTTTTTATCCTGAAATTTGAACGTGCCCTGATGAAACAGGACAGGGAACACAACCCAGGTCATTCTGGAGGGATCAGTCAGGCAAGAAATAAAACATCCTCGTGCCAACAACCAAAAATCTGTCTCTGCAGGAGCTGGATCAGCCCAGAAAAGAGTGGGGGAAAGGTAAATGGGTGTGACTGGCACCTGGAAAATGAGTGAAGCCACAAGGAGAGGGAAATTGAGCTCTGCTGGTTCTACCCTTTCTACTCTGGAGACATCAAAGCTGACCTACTCAGAGCTGCAGTGGAAATCTGGAGAGCTGGCACCTGCTGTTAGGAGGAGACACCATTGTTAAAAAGCAGAAAATAGAAAATAGGCAAAACCCTGGTTTGGGGGTTCTTTAAAATAGTGTTTTATATATAATAGTTCTTTAAATAGTAATAATTCTTTAAAATGGTATTTTAAGGACACTTCTGTGCCATGGGAGAGCCCACACTCATCATTAACCTCCTCCAGAACAGCACGAGCCCCATTAAACATTTCCTCCAAATAACACAAGTAGGGCACAGCAAAAACTCCTGCACAAAAAAAAACCTACTTTGTGCCTCAGCTGATGCCTGAGGTTTTAACTTCTGTATTTTCCAGAATCTGATTTATTTATTTTTTCTGGTATTTCCAGATACTGCATTGGTGCATAACTCTGAAGGGCTTTTTAATAAAATTTAATTTAATAAATCCCCACTTGACTCCTTTAACTCTGCCCAGCCTCTGCTGCAGGGAGCCTCTCCAGGTATAAATAAATCTACTGAAAGGCACCACAGAATCGTTTTCCCATTGCTGAACCTGGCAGAACATCATTTCAGCACATCACCAACTTTATTTGAGCTGCAAATTAATTAAATTTATTTGAACTTTATTTGTCCAGCTGAGCTGGAGCTGATGGACACTCAGCTCTGGCTGACCCTGGAACTCTTTTAATCTGTTTTTCTCTCACTGATTCTGCTGCTCTTCTTCCCTCTCCTGGATCTCTCAGCTTCTCTGAGCTCCTTTGGGACAGTTCCTCACGGGGAGTCGCAGTTCTCTGGCTCTGATGAAAACTCCAAAGCTCGTTAAGATCTCGTTCCTCGGGTTAATTAAGATGTTATCACAAAGCTTGGAGGGCTTTCCAGACTTTTTACACAAGTTTAAATCAATAAAACCTGGCAAACTTTGGGCTCTGATGGCACCAAATGGTCATTATATTATATTGTATTATATTATATTATATTATGTTATATTATATTATATTATATTATAATATGTATTATAATAAATATTACATTACAATATATTATATATTATTAATTATATATTATGTTATATATTATGTTACATGTTATATATTATATATTATATATCACATTATATATTATTTTATATTATATATTTCATTATATTATAATATAATATATATTATAATAAATATTACATTATATTATATATTATATATTACTCATTATATATTATGTTATATATTATATGTTACATGTTATAAATTATGTATTATATATTATATATTATTATATATTATATATTATTATATATTATATATTATATATTATTACATATATATTAAACATTATATATTATACATTATATATTATACATTACATATTATATATATTATATATTACATTATATATTATAAAAATACATCTATTTTTACCCTATTAACTATAGACACCTGTATTGTTTTTATACATTAACAAATAAGTTTTCTCTATCTGCTTAAATAACTAAAATTGTGACTTTCAACCAATCACTCTTTGTGTTCCTAAAATTTGCAGGATCATGGAGGAGAAGGAAGGAGAGCTAAAAACCACACTTCTTTTCCCTCAATCTTTACTCCATGTATTAAACACTCTAAAATCTATATTTTTTATTTCAGTGGCAGACTAAACATTCTACTGCTTCCTACCTGATTTTTTATAAATCCTGGCTCACCCAGGGATATTTGGGAAGCTTTTCTGTCAGTGACAAATAGGATTAATGCATTTTTGGAGAACAGGACAAGGAGAGAAATTCTCCATCTCCGGATTCCTCCACCCCTGGCAGTGCCCAAGGCCAGGCTGGATGGTGGAATTTGTCCCTGGGGGTTGGAATCCAGGGGTTTTTTCCTGGTTGGAATCCAGGAGGATTTACGCTCCTTTCCAACCCAAACCGTTCTGGGATTCCAGCCATGAGGCAGACACTGCTTCAGCCCCACCAGGGTCCCTGCCTGGCAGGGACACAGCCCCACACCCACCTTTGCAGCCACATTTCTTGCACACCGTGTTCAGGACGGCCTCCAGGGTGATCTTCTGGCTGGTGTAATCCCTGAAGGTGCGTCTCTTCCTCTCATCCTGCCTGGGAGGACAACACCAGCTCATCTTTAATCCCTCATTTTCTCATTCACACCTTTAATCCCTCATTTTCCTACGAACACACCTGACCACGAGGCTTTTAAAGGTTGCTCTCCATGTAAAACTTTCTAAAAACAAAGAGCAGAGCTGGCCTTGGGCACTGCCAGGGGTCCAGGGGCAATTCCAGCCCCTTCCCCCCCCTCCCAGGGAACAATTCCTGCCCAAAATCCCAAAATCCCACCCACCCCTGCTCTGCTCAGATTTACCCACTCAAGGGAAACGTTGTTGGGATCCAGGTCCTTCCCCGTGCCTTGGTGAACAACCTTCATGGAGAGGGAGAGCTTCAGTTTCTCATCCTTCACCTGCAAAACACGGAATTAGCGGGACTAACGACCCCGGTGCTAATTAACACACGGGATATTTGATTGGAATTGAGGTCACCTCCTTCCCAATGAGCTTCACCCAGACTTTGTCCCCGACATCGACCATCTCGGAGGGTTTGTCCACACGGCAGGAGGACATGTGGCTCCTGTGGACAAGGCCTGGGGTTGGGAGAGACACAAAAACAATCCTCAGATTTGCCTCCCAGGACAGCAAAACTCCCAAATTTGGCACAGGAAATCCCATGGGGTGTGGAAACAATGTGTTGTTACACCATTAATAAATAAAATTTTGAAGCTGATAGTGTTTATTTCACTAGTTCATCCCTTTTTTTCAGTTCTATACAGACAATTCTGCACTGAGCCTCGAATTTCCAGTTTCCAAAGTGGGTGCAGAAAATCCCTTGGGGTGTGGAAACAATGTGTTTTTTACACCATTAATAAATAAAATTTTGAAGCTGATAGTGTTTATTTCTTTAGTTCATCCTTTTTTTTCTGTTCTGTACAGACAATTCTGCACTGAGCCTCAAATTTGTGGTTTCCAAAGTGGGTGCAGAAAATCCCTTGGGGTTTTATTTATTTAATTAATTATTCATTAATTAATTTAATTAATTAAATTTAAAAATTAAAAATATCAGTTTTGTTTTAATCTTTTTTCCCCCCACTCACTGACACTGACCATTAAAACAGGAAATTGGGCAAACCACCTAACTGCAGATTAAACAGTCTGCCATTACCCTCAAATGATTCTCTGAATCAAAAACCTCCACTAAAATATTCTGAAGTTAGCAAAACCCCAAAATATCCAGAATTTACCAAAAAAAACCAGCCCAAAGATATCCTGAGGATACCAAAACCCCAAAATATCCAGAATTTACCAAAAAAAACCAGCCCAAAGATATCCTGAGGATACCAAAACCCCAAGATATCCAGAATTTACAAAAAACCCACCCCCAAGACACCCTGAAGTTACCAAAATTCCCTGAGTCTTTTCTGGCAATCACACAAAAATCCATCACCTTCAAAATGCTTCCCAAGAACTCCAAATTTCTTCCTAATTTAGGAAAAATTCCTTTTCTGAGCTTTTGCTAAAAGCCTTTAACCCTGAGGTGACTGCTTGCCTCGGACACAGCAATGAGAAACAACGGCAGAGACACAAACCTTGCTTCCTGCAGCCTGGGATTTTGATAAATGCCCCAAAATCTGTCACTGCAGCAACCTGGGGAGAAAAAGCACACGAGAGCTGAAGCCTTTCCCAGGGGAGAAGCTGCACAATGAACCTGCACAGCTCACCTGAGCTGGGATCAGCAGAGGGTCAGGGAATGCTTGGGTTTGGAGGGATCTCACAGCTCCTTTTCTGCTCCTTCTGCCACGGCAGGGACATTCCCACTGTCCCAAACCCATCCAGCCTGGCCTTGGGCACCGCCAGGGATCCAGGGACAGCCACAGCTGCTCTGGCAATTCCAGCCCAGCCCCTCCCCACCCTCCCAGGGAACAATTCCTGCCCAAGATCCCACCCAAATCTCCCCTTTTCCAATCTCAAGCCATTCCCTGTGTCCTGTCCCTGCAGGCCTTGTCCCCAGTCCCTCTCCAGCTCTCCTGGAGCCCCTGCAGGCCCTGGAGGGGGCTCTGAGCTCTCCCTGGAGCTTCTCCTCTCCAGCTGAGCACCCCCAGCTCTCCCAGCCTGGCTCCAGAGGGGCTCCAGCCCTGGAGCAGCTCCAGGGGCTCCTCTGGGCTCTCTCCAGGTGCTGCTGATGTTGGAATTCTGTTGGAATTCCGAGCTCTGCAGGCGGGAATCACCTGAGCGGGGCAGAGGGACCGAACTCCCCCTTTTCCTGCTGCCCCCGCTCTGTGGCTGTGCATGAACACAGCCAGAGGTGTGCGCAGTGCAGAGCTGCACAAACAGCCAAACACCAAACAAACAGCCAAAAATTAAACACCCAAACACCAAACAAACAGCCAAACATCACACAAACACCCAAACAGCCAAACACCCAAACAGCCAACACCAAACACCCAACATACTAACGTCGAACACACACCCAACACCAAACACCCGACACCCAAACACCCAAACACCACACAAACACCCAAACCTCTCCCGGGATAAACCCCCCCAAAGCAACACAAGGAATCCCGGCAGAGCGGCCCGGGCTCCCCGCACCTCGCCCTGGAAGATGGAGAAGAGCTCGGGCAGCGGTTCCATCGCTCCCAGAGGCGCCGCTGGATTCGCGTCCCGCAGCTCCTGTGGGGCGGCCTGAGGGGAGACAGCGCGCAGCACGGAGCCCTCAGGGCTCGGCCGCGTCAGGAGCGCGGGGAAGCAGCCGAGCGGAATCTGCAGGACTGGCCCAGAGCCCTGTGGTGGGACGGCCCGGCGGGGGCTCCTCAGCGCCCGCGGCAGCAACACCGCAGCGCCGCCATGGCCTCAGCGTCCCCCGCCCGCCGCCGCCATGCCACCCTGACACCAGGGTGCCGCGCTCTCGGCCAATCACAGCGCGCAATGCTTTCGGGTCTTTAGCTCCAGCCAATCACTGTTACCCATGCGAACCAGCGCGCGCTCTCCGCCAATCAGAGCGAGGCGCGCCAGAAAGCGCCGCTCTCCCCACACTATGCTTGCCGGCGCGCCGGCAGCCTTCAGGGGGGCGGGACATCCGGGGCGCTCCGCCAATCAGCGCGGAGGGCACGGCGGAGGCAGCCAATGGGGCGCGGGGGGCGGGGCCGGGCGCCCGCCATGATCGAGCAGCAGAAGCGGAAGGTCCCGGGCCCCGGGCCCGGCCCCGGCCCCGCTCCCGCTGCCCCCCCGGGCCCCGCCGCCCCCGGCACCGCCCCCGCGCCCGGCCCCGACCTCCCGCTCGTCCCCGTGCCCGCCAAGCGGCCCCGCCATGACCTGCCGGGCGCGCCGGGCACGGGCGGGGCAGGGGGGCAGCCTCCGGCCGGAGCTCTGCTGCAGGCGGTAATGGGGGAACCGGGCCGCAGGGCGGGGAGAGACCCGGGCTGGGAGGGAGACGGGAGGGAAAAAGGCCCGGGGTGGTTCCAGTAGGAGGGAAGGGCCAGGAGCTGGGCAGTGCTGGGACATCTCCGTTCAGGAGGGATCGGAACGAGTTCAGGGCAGGGAACGGAGCTGGAAGGGGCTGGAGAATTGCTGAGGGAGCTGGGAAGGGGCTGGAGAATTGCTGAGGGAGCTGGGAAGGGGCTGGAGAATTCCTGAGGGAGCTGGGAAGGGGCTGGAGAATTCCTGAGGGAGCTGGGAAGGGGCTCAGGCTGGAGCAAAGGAGGCTCAGGGGGAATTTCTGGCTCTGCACAAGTCCCTGGCAGGAGGGGACAGCCGGGGGGGTCGGGCTCTGCTCCCAGGAACAGGGACAGGAGGAGAGGGAACGGCCTCAGGCTGGGCCAGGGGAGCTCAGGGGGGACAGCAGCAGGAATTTCCCCATGGAAAGGGGATCAGGGCTTGGCAGGGGCTGCCCGGGGAGGTTTGGAGTGCCCAGCCCTGGAGGTGCCCAAGGAAAGCACTCAGAGCTCAGGGCTGGGCACAAGGTGGGCATCGGGCACAGCTCAGACTCGGTGATCCTGGAGCTCTTTTCCAACCTCAGTGATCCTGAGATTCTGGAATTGTGCTGGGATGTGCTTTGGGAAGGTCAGGATGTGGCAGGGGTGGCAGGCTGGCCGTAGCCTGGCCTTGTCCCCTGTCCCCTCACGGTGTGTCCCGTGTCCCCAGGGCCCCCCGCGCTGCTCCTCGCTGCAGGCCCCCATCATGCTGCTGTCAGGACACGAGGGGGAGGTTTATTGCTGCAAGTTCCACCCCAATGGCAACACCCTGGCCTCGGCTGGCTTCGACAGGCTCATCTGTGAGTGCCACCGCTGTCCCCACACGGGGCTGCTGCGGGGTTTCGGCTCAGCCCTCACCTGGCTGCCTCCTGAGGGTGAATTGCATCCCTGGGGGGTGCAGGGAGCTTTGCCCAGCTGCTCTGGCAGGTCCCATCCTGGAAATGTGTCCTGCTGGGCACAGCTCTGTGTCCCCCTCACGCAGAGCTCTGCAGAAGTGCAGGGTTGATGAAGCAAAGATTATCTGTTTTCTTAATAAATCCACCTTAAACAAGAGCCTGAACCAGCTCTGCCCCGGGGCTCACACTGTGAATTATCCCAGGGGGGTCTCAGCAGCGGGGCTGGTCCATCCCTCCCTGCTGCAATCCCAAAGCTCAGCTCCACACACAGCAGGGAGCTGTTCCCGTGCATTTCCCGTGCTCATCTCTCCCCTTGCTGTCCCCCAGTGCTCTGGAACGTCTACGGGGACTGCGACAACTTTGCCACCCTCAAGGGGCACAGTGGGGCCGTCATGGAGCTGCACTACAACACGGATGGCAGGTGAGACACAGAGAGAGAGCCTTCCTGCTGCTCAGACACCTCTGAACCTCGGGGAATGGGGCTGGAGCCCCAGGAGGGGCTGAGGGAGCTGGGAAACGGGCTGGAGAATTGCTGAGGGAGCTGGGAAGGGGCTGGAGAATTCCTGAGGGAGCTGGGAAGGGGCTGGAGAATTCCTGAGGGAGCTGGGAAGGGGCTGGAGAATTCCTGAGGGAGCTGGGAAGGGGCTGGAGAATTCCTGAGGGAGCTGGGAAGGGGCTCAGGCTGGAGCAAAGGAGGCTCAGGGGGAATTTCTGGCTCTGCACAAGTCCCTGGCAGGAGGGGACAGCCGGGGGGGTCGGGCTCTGCTCCCAGGAACAGGGACAGGAGGAGAGGGAACGGCCTCAGGCTGGGCCAGGGGAGCTCAGGGGGGACAGCAGCAGGAATTTCCCCATGGAAAGGGGATCAGGCCTTGGAAGTGCTCAGGGAGGTTTGGAGTGCCCAGCCCTGGAGGTGCCCAAGGAATTCCTGGAGGTGGCACTGAGTGTCCTGGGCTGGGGACACGTGGGGATCGAGCACAGCTGGGACTGGATGCTCCTGGAGCTCTTTTCCAACCTAAACAATTCTGGGATTGTTGCCCTTGCTCAGTCCATGGACACCAAGTCCTTTTACTGTGGCTTTTCCAGCGTGGGCAACAGCTCTGGGGGCACCTGTGAGCCATTGATGCATTTTTGGGGAACAGAGGGAAGTTTTGGGAGTCACTGGGATGGGAGAGAACACGTGAGATGCTGGTTCATTCAAAATTCTGTCCTACCGTTGCTGCTGAGCCTTGCTGCTCGAGGAGGCAGAAAAACAATTTCTAGCAGGGCTTAGAGGGGGTTTGTCCATTCAGCTGCTCCTCCAAACCACCAGACAGGGGTGGTTCTTCTCCCCCTGGTTATCCCTGGAGGAGGGATGTGCAGGGAGCCGGGCCCTGACGGTGGCTGTCCCCTGCAGCATGCTGTTCTCAGCATCCACGGACAAAACCGTGGCCGTGTGGGACAGCGAGACGGGCGAGAGGGTGAAGAGGCTCAAGGGCCACACGTCCTTTGTCAACTCCTGCTACCCGGCCAGGAGGGGACCCCAGCTCGTCTGCACCGGCAGCGACGACGGCACCGTCAAGGTCAGCCTGGGGAAAACCTTGGGGGGGGAAAAAAGGTGGAAAAGCTTTGGGGATCTTCACATTTATCTGGGCTGAATTCGGGTTTTTTATTTGTGTCATCGCTCTGAGTTCAGAGTCAAAAATGTGACATCAAATTTCACTGCTCCTTTATTCTGTAATTCTCAGGGGGATGAGCTGCTCAGCTGGGATTTTTCTGCTTCTCTGGATTAGCAAATAATGAGAAAACTATTCCTGAAATCTGAGCTGGCCCCTTCTTCTCTTTCCTAAAATCTCCTGTGCTGGCTCCTTTTTCCCTCTCCTGAAATCTGAGCTGGCCCTTTCTTCCCTGCCTTCATTCCTGTGCTGCAAACACAGCAGATTTAACATTTTTTATAAAGATTTCCAGACTGGATGTTTTTATAATGATCTCCTGAGATCCACAAAGGGATTTTGGGAGAGCAGTCTGAACCTCTGCCAATATCTCTGCAGCTCCCTGTGATTTTGTTGTTAAATATCTGTGCCCACCTCTTAAAAACGCCACGTTTCTTTCCAGCTGTGGGATATCAGGAAAAAAGCTGCAGTCCAGACATTCCAGAACACCTACCAGGTGCTGGCTGTCACCTTCAATGACACCAGTGACCAGATCATCTCTGGTGGCATCGACAATGACATCAAGGTAGGAGCCCGTGTCCCTTCCCCGCTGTGCCCACCTCTCCCATCCTGTCACACCCTGCACTGCTCAGGGACAGCCACGCTGAGTTTCACATCCCAAACTCCCCCTGGATCTGCTGTGTCTGTCCCTGCTGGTGCTGCAGGGACAACAAAGTGTCAGGGAGGTGGCAGTGCCAGCCTGGCATCCCCGGAGTGCCAGCACTGCCAGTGTGGAATGCTGTGACGAGCCAGGGGTGAGGGGAACTGGAGAGAATGTCACATCCCCCCTGTGCCCTGTTTGCAGCTCAGCCTGGCACCTGCTGCTGTGGAAAGTTCTTGTGGAAAAGCTTTGGGGCTTTGAGCTCACTCTCAAGAGTGAGCTCAGCATTTCCTTCAGCCCTGCTGGCTGCAGGGCTCAGGCTGTCCCTGTGCCCCTGCTCCAGCCTGTCCCCAGCCTGTCCCTGCCACCAGGGCTGTCCCCAGCCTGTCCC
>NW_005087615.1:849594-867635 GCF_000331425.1 Pseudopodoces humilis | reverse complement strand
CAGGGCTCGGATGGGACAGGGACAGGGACGGGAGGTGACACCGCCCTGCTCAGGGCTCGGATGGGACAGGGACAGGGACGGGAGGTGACACCGCCCTGCTCAGGGCTCGGATGGGACAGTGGGACAGGGACGGGAGGTGACACCGCCCTGCTCAGGGCTCGGATGGGACAGGGACAGGGACGGGAGGTGACACCGCCCTGCTCAGGGCTCGGATGGGACAGGGACAGGGACGGGAGGTGACACCGCCCTGCTCGGGGCACAGCGTTCATTCACTGACTCGGCAGCCTGGTGGTGCTGGGACAGCTGCGCTGCTGCCCAGGGCTGTGCCAGCCCTGGTGACAGTGATACAGGACATGGGGATATCGGGATATTGGGATATCAGGACATCAGGATATCAGAACATCAGTCTTTCGGACTATCGGGATATCAGGATATCGGGACATCGGGATATCTGGATATTGGGACATCGGCATATCGGGATGTCGGCCTATCAGGCTTTCAGGCTATCAGGATATTGGGACATTGGGATATCAGGATATCTGGATATTCACTGCTGGCAGCTCTCAGGCCGGCTCTGCCCAGCTGCTGTCGCGTGTCCCTGGCCCACCCCGCGCTCTCTGCCCCGCGGGCACGCTCAGGATGCTGCGGCTGCTTTTCCTCGAGCCGGCTCCTCCATCCCGAGCCGGCTCCTCCATCCCGACCTGGCTCCTCCATCCCGACCTGGCTCCTCCATCCCGACCTGGCTCCTCCATCCAGAGCCGGCTCCTCCATCCCGACCTGGCTCCTCCATCCCGACCTGGCTCCTCCATCCAGAGCCGGCTCCTCCATCCCGACCTGGCTCCTCCATCCCGACCTGGCTCCTCCATCCCGACCTGGCTCCTCCATCCAGAGCCGGCTCCTCCATCCCGACCTGGCTCCTCCATCCCGACCTGGCTCCTCCATCCCGACCTGGCTCCTCCATCCCGAGCCGGCTCCTCCATCGGGCCGTGGCGATGCCCGTGCCCGCTCGCTGGGTGGGGACAGGGGCGCTCCGTGCTCCCACCTCCGGCTGGCACAGTCGGGAGCCGCTTCCAACCGGGGTCTCGTTTTTTTCTTTGTTTCTCTCTTCTCCTTTAATTGGCTGGAAAAGCAGAGCTGGGTTGGCACCTCCCGCCTGCCGGAGCCTGCCAGGCTGGCGGGACCCCGCTCCTGCGGCCTTGGGGTCCAGGAGAGGGGCCGCGGGTCCGTCCCGTCTTCTCCCCGAGCCCTGGGGTTTGCTCGGGGCACCGGGAGCCTCTGGAATGTGACCCCCGGCTCCGAGCCTGGAGAAGGAGCTCAGGAGTTCGGCTTCACGGGGATGGGTGGAGGGAGAGGATGATCCTTCATCCCCCGCCCTGCGCGACCCCTCTGCACCCCCGGGGGCTCCGTGGCCCTCCCGTCCCCTTCCGTCCTCCCTTCCTGCTCTGATTTCCCTGGATTTGGGCAGCACCGGGAGCACCGGTGGGAACCACCCTCCTCCGACGTCTGCCGGCATCTTTTGTCCTCGGCTGGCTCCGGGACCCCGGGGCCGCCCCCGGCCGCATTCCCCCCACCCGGAAAGGGGGAAAGGAGCCCGGGCTGAACTCGGGATGGAGGTTTTCAATTACACAATTAAATGCACAATTAGGTGTAATTACCAGCGCTCAGAAGGTGCGACTGTTCATAATGGGCTTGTAATCTACTGCCGCCACTGTTTGTACTGCTCCGCTCCGCTCCCTAATGATTATGGAAAGCTTTCCCATTTGCATGGTTGCCATGGAAATGGGGGGCTGGCAGGAGCGCGGGGATGGCGAGGGGAGCCCCGCACTCCCCTGAGCCCCCTCGCAGCCCCACATCCCCTCGCCGTGGGGTGGGAGCGACCCCTGCGGCTCAATGGGGTCACAGGTGCCGGCATGGAGGGATCCTCCAGGGATGAGATCCTCCAGGGATGAGGATCCCCCATGGATGAGGTCCTCCAGGGATGACATCCCCAGGGATGAGGATCCCTCAGGAATGAGATCCCCAGGGATGAGATCCCTCAGGAATGAGATCCCTCAGGGATGAGATCCCTCAGGAATGAGGATCCCCCAAGGATGAAATCTTCCAGGGATGAGGATCCCCCAAGGATGAGATCTTCTAGGGATGAGATCCCCAGGGATGAGGATCCCCCATGGATGAGATCCTCCAGGGATGAGATCCCCAGGGATGAGGATCCCTCATGGATGAGATCCTCCAGGGATGAGGATCCCCCATGGATGAGGTCCTCCAGGGATGACATCCCCAGGGATGAGGATCCCTCAGGAATGAGATCCCCCAGGGATGAGGATCCGCCAGGGATGAGGATCCAGAGCAGGCCCCAGGGTGGGAAATGTGGTTTTAAAGGCTGAGAACCCCCAGTTCAGCTCGGCCCGGCTCAGCCCAGCTCGGCCCAGCCCAGCCCAGCCCAGCTCAGCCCAGCCCAGCCCAGCCCGGCCCAGCCCAGCCCAGCTCAGCCCAGCCCAGCCCAGCCCAGCCCAGCCCAGCCCAGCTCAGCCCGGCTCAGCCTCCGAGAGCCCGGGAGCCCGGGGCTGTGGGTGGCCGGGGAGAGGCATCAGCCAGCTCAGCCCTCCGCGTGGATGAGCATCCTCCGGCACATCCACATTCCAGGCAGGGCTGTAAAGGTTTATTGACGCGTGTTTGGGAAGGCAGAGCCTCACAGCTCGCAATTAAAACCGCGATTAAAGAGCCGTACGTCTAAATTTGCAGGACCGGTTAATGTGCACCCAAGAGGATTAACGAGGCCGCCTGAAGAACTCCCTAAATCATTCATGGCGGTTCTTAACAGAGCTGGGAGCGAGGGGGACTGCAGAATAAATGTCTCAGAGGGCCGGGTTGTAGAGAAAATAAAGAGGATGGGGCTGAAAGCAGCCTGGGCTGACAGCGGAGCTGTCAGAGCCCGGGAAGGAAAGGCTGATGTGAGCGGGAAAGCCTGAAACAGGTGGGATCACGGAGAGCTGGGAAAATGTGTCTTGCCCAGCCAAACCCGGCTCTTGTTTCTTCTTGAGCTCACAGGTTTGGCTGCTGGAAGGGGCTGAGCTGCCCCAGCAATGTCTGGATGCTGATAAACAATTTGATTTAAAGAATTTGGTTTAATCCCAGGGGGCTTCTGTTAGGAAAAAAAAAAATTAGCGCTACACAAAATCAGTGATGCTCATTTCAGGACTAGGCAGAAAGAGGGAATAAAATCATCGCTGGAGAAAGGTGTGGGACGAGGGGATGGTGGTGAGCAGAGCCTGGCACGGGAGACTCCCCCTGGAAGTGAATCCAGGTGCGTGTCCCATCCCAAAATCTATTGCCAAGCCATTGGGAGGGGGCTGGGAAGAGGAACCCGAGGATGGGAGATGTGGCAGAGCAGCCTCTTGAGAGGCTCAGGGTCTGTGGCTGCTCGGAGGGAACATCACAGACGCTGGATGTTCGGATTTGGATGGGAAAGGACCTCAAAGCCCATCCAGGGCCATCCCTGCCATGGCAGGGTCACCTCCACTGTCCCCGGGTCACCCCCCACTGTCCCAGGGTCCCCCCCACCGTCCCAGGGTCACCTCCCACTGTCCCAGGCTGCTCCAGCCCCAATGTCCAGCCTGGCCTTGGGCACTGCCAGGGATCCAGGGACAGCCACAGCTGCTCTGGGCACCTGTGCCAGGGCCTGCCCACCCTCAGTGTGAGAAACTCCTCTCTTTATCGGATCCAAATGATTTTATAAATGAGCTGGGGCTGCCTGCAGGACATGCTGGGGTGGGAATCACCCAAAGGGGGTTTGGTCACAGGAGGGGACACCCCGGGCCCACCCCCGGCTCTGTCCTGGCAGAGGGCACCAGAGTCCCCCGGGGTGCTGAGCGGTGACAGTGACACCGCAAAGCCACCGTGTCCTGTCACCCCCTGAGCCTCCCTGCCCTCGCTGTCCCTGAGCAGGGCCGGGGTGGCGGCTGAGCTGTCACACACAGGGGACACTGCCCTGCTAATTACCTTGATGAGGGCTAATTAGCCCTCTGGGATCGATAGCGAGGCGCTTTCCCAGCACGGATGTGTGTCCTGGGAATGGGCACCAGGGAGCGGAGAGGAGCCGGAGCAGGGAAGATCGGCCTCCCCTCGTGCTGGGGCAGGAAAACGTGGAAGTTTTGGTGGATTTGGGATTTGGGAAGGCAAAGGGCCGGGGTTGCCTCAGTGACTGTCCCAGTTTGGGAGCTGTGGGAATGTCACTGGAACGGTGGCACTGCCCCCGTGCTGCCCCACGGGGACTGCCAGGAACAAACCCCAGAGGGAAATGGGGGAGCTCAGGGTGCCCGGGATGAGTGAAGGGTGCTCCGGGTGAGCCTGGGGGATGCTCAGGGTGGGAGTGGAGGGTCCTTGGAATGCTGAAGCTCATGGGAGCCCCAGGGAAACCCTGACGTGCTCTGAGTGGGAACAGCCCGGGTCAAGTGTCACACTGAGAGTCCTTGTCCCACCCACAGGCCCCAAACCATCTCTAGGGTAAATCCTCAGCAAGAATGAGGATTTCCATCTCAAAATGTGGGGGCAAGTCCCGGCCCAGCAGCACCCACGGCCTGGACACAGGCCCGATGCTCCCAGCACCTTTTGGGGTCCCCTCCTTCCATGGGGAATGCTGCTCCAGGCTCTGTGCCTGCCCCATCCCCTCCTCTATCAGGGGGCTGCTGACCCCACTAATGACCCCAACCCTACTAACGACCCCATCCCCCACCTCGCAGCAGCCCCAGGCCCTAATTATTTTTAATCCAACCCCCTCCCCCCCCCAGCAGGAGCTGTGGGTAGGGTGGCACTTCCAGGACAAAGCAAACCCGGCCCTAACAAAGGGCCTTGAATTATACATGGGGCGAGGGCTCGGCAATTAATGGCGCCCTCCTTAGCGGGGTCTGGTGTGGGGCTGGTGTCCCCCAGCCCACAGGGAACACGTGGAGAGCTCCAGAGCCCCATTGCCCAGGGCTGGGGACCCCACGGGGGGACCCCACCGAGTGGTGGGAGCATCGTTCCTATGTCCTCGTCACGGGGGTCCCACACGGGGAGTGACCCCAGCCCCGTGTCCAGGCCCTGGTGCTGCTGGGTCGGGTTTTCCCGAAATGATTCCAGGTGGAAAACCTCATCCCTGCCGTGGGTGTGTCCATGAGGGGGATGGGCTGGGACAGCACCCATCACCCCGCTGGCAGAGCCATCCCTCGGGGTTACAGCAGGAAAACCAGTTTTGGGGGGAAAATCCCGGTTTCCCCAGTGTGGGATGCCAGGGGGATGGGCTCAGTCCCTGTCGGGTGTAGGGTTTGGGATGTCACCAGTGTCCCATCATGTCCTTAAGGGATTCATCGAAGAGGGAGGGCCCTGGATGGATCCAGCCCCTGGAGCTGCTCCTCCACGACCCCCATCAAACAAAGGGGCTGGAAAAACCCATCCCAAAAAAACCCATCCCCAAAAAAAACCCATCCCCAAAAAAACCCATCCCAAAAAACCCATCCCAAAAAAACCCATCCCAAACAAAACCATCCCAAAAAAAACCCCATCCCCAAAAAACCCATCCCAAAAAACCCATCCCAAAAAAACCCATCCCAAAAAAAACCCATCCCAAAAAACCCATCCCAAAAAACCCCTCCCAAAAAAAACCCCATCCCAAAGAAACCCATCCCAAAAATACCCTCCCAAAAAAAAACCCATCCCAAAAAACCCATCCCAAAAAACCCATCCCAAAAAAAACCCATCCCAAAAAACCCATCCCAAAAAAAACCCCATCCCCAAAAAACACATCACAAAAAAAACCCCGTCCCCAAAAAAACCCATCCCAAAAAAACCCATCCCAAAAAACCCATCCCAAAAAAAACCCATCCCAAACAAACCCATCCCAAAAAACCCATCCCAAACAAAACCATCCCAAAACCCCCTCCCGCAGGCGCTGGGGATGGAAGGAGGGAGGAGTAATTAATAAAAGCAATTTCTCCGGCTGTGGAAGGAGTCCCTGATGCGCTCCCGAGCGCGGCGGCCGCCGGTGGCTGCCGTTAATGACGGTTCATGCCCGGCACAGCCTCCCCGGGATGGACGGGAAAGGGATGGAGGGATCTGCGGCAGGGGGATCCGTGGGATCTGCAGGGAAGGGATCATTGGGATCTACAGGAGAGGGAACATTGGGATCTACAGCAGGGGGATCCTTGGGATCTACAGTGAAAGGATCATTGGGATCTACAGGAGGAGGAACATTGGGATCAACAGTGAAGGGATCCTTGGGATCTGCAGCAGGGGGATCCTTGGGATCTACAGGAGAGGGATCCTTGGGATTTAGAGGAGAGGGAACATTGGGATCTACAGTGAAAGGATCATTGGGATCTGCAGAAGGGGGATCATTTGGATCAACAGTGAAGGGATCATTTGGATCCACAGGAGAGGAATCCTTGTGATCTACAGGAGAGGGAACATTGGGATCTACAGGAGATGGGACATTGGGATCGACAATGAAGGGATCATTGGGATCAGCAGCAGAGGGATCATTGGGATCTACAGGAGATGGAACATTGGGATCGACAATGAAGGGATCATTGGGATCAGCAGCAGAGGGATCATTGGGATCTACAGGAGAGGGAACATTAGGATCGGCAGCAGGGGGATCCTTGGGATCAACAGTAGAAGGATCATTTGGATCAGCAGCAAAGGGATCCTTGGGATCTACAGCAGAGGGATCCTTGGGATCAGCAGCAGAGGGATCATCGGGATCAGCAGCGCTGGCTCCTTCGCTGAAGGAGTTATTCCAAATATTCCGGTTCCATTAGGGCAGCGCATCCCTTTGGACGCCTCCCCAGCTCCTGCAGTCGGGAAAGGCCCGGGATGCCGGGTGGTGGGAATGATGGGAATGGTGGGAATGGTGGGAATGGTGGGAGTGGTGGGAATGGTGGGAATGGTGGGATGGTGGGAATGATGGGAATGGTGGGAATGGTGGGAGTGGTGGGAATGGTGGGAATGATGGGAATGGTGGGATGCTCTGGTCCTGGGGGATCCTGCCTGGATCACGGTCCCACTGCCAGGGCAGAGGGGCTCCACTCCAGGAAGCAGGAGCAGGGATGGGGGATTTTAGGGATTTTAGGGAAAATGTTGATGGGATTGTTACTGAATTCCTCCATGGACACTGAGATGTCCTGGGCAGATTTTTGCACCCCAAGAAGCTCCTTGAGGGCTCAGGAAACACCGCAGCCCCTTCCCTGCCACTCACCACTCCCACCCCCCCATAATTTTCTTCCATCCCATGGAAATCGGGAATTTCTCTCCCTGCCTTGGGTGCATCCAGTGCCTTCTCCTTACAGGCTGCTCATCCAGCCAGGAGGAGACCCCCAAACCCTCCAGCTCCCATTATCCAATGGTGAAATAAGAACCAATCTCCAATTCTCCAAGGAATTCTCACCCATGGGGGGCTGCTCCCATATTTAAACCCAAGATGCCCCATATTTAAAATACAAGTCCCCCAAATTTAAACCAAAGGTTTCCCATATTTTATTCCCATAAACTCTCCCATATTTAAACCCCAAATTTAAGCCCAAACTCTCCTAAATTTAAGCACAAAAACCCACCAGATCCAAGGCCAAGATGCCCAAATTCCAGCCCCATTTCCCCCAGGATTCCAGCCCAGGATGGGAGTGGGCAGTGGGGGGTGGCGGTGGCCCTCACCCGGAGTCGAGGGTGCCCGTGGCTTGTGGAATTACCCCGAGGAGAGGGAAATCCACCAGGCTCATCCCATAAATCCCATTTGCGCCGGCAGCTCCCTCCTCTCCGGGCAGCCTCTCCCTCAGACCTGCGTGGTTTGATCCTGGATTTTAAAGCTAAAAAAACGGGATAAACGCTGGAAGAAACACCCACACCCACCGGGCTGGGTGGGCGCACACGGGGACCACCTCCAGCTGTCCCCTTCATCCCTCCAGGATGTGGGAGCATCCCTTCCTCCTCCAAAACAATCCCAGAAAAATCAATATTTTGGGAGCCGTTTCGCCTCCCCACCGGCTGCCGCCGGCTGCTCCTTTGGCGGCGACAGCGCTCGCAGGGATTATTTTTGCTCCCCGGTTCATTAACGGGGTTGTTACCAGGCAGATTTCCTCACCCGAGCTTCTCCTTCCCATTCCGTGGGCCGTGGGAGGAGGGAATGCCGGTTTCCATAGCGATGCGCTTGGCTTTAATCAGGGTTCCTTCCCTGGGAGAATTGATTACGGAAAGTGGCGCTAAATAAGTCAGTAAATTGGATTTATATATATATATATATATATATAAATTTATATATAATATATTAATTCTTTTCCCCCTCCTCTTTTGGATTGTATTAATGTTGTCTTGAAAGCACTGGTTGAGATTTGGGGAATAATACCCCTGGCTTCTCCCAGAAGTCGGGATAAAGAACGGAACCGGGATAATGAGCATGGGAATTGCCTGTGGCTCAATCCTTGTCCACCACTGGCCGGTGGGGGCATCTCCTCCAGCGTCCATCCTGCCCCATCCCGGTGGGCTTCGGAAAATTTTTGGAGCAGATTGTCCCATTCCTTTGCTCTTCCCTGCCCGTTCCCCTCCCGTGTCCAGCCCCAGCCTTTGTCTGTGGCTCATTCCCAGAATTTGGGATTTAGGGAGTCGGGCTTTCCACAGCTCTCCTGGTTTCCCATCCTATTCACTCTGTGCAGTGCCCCAAAGTCAAACCCAGGATTCCCAAATTTGAGCCAAGATCCCCCCATATTTAAGAACAAAATCTCCCACACTTAAGCCCCAAATCCCACAAATTTGAGCCCAAGATCTGCCAAATTTAAGGACAAAATCTCCCCAATTTAAACCCAAATCCACCAGATCTAACCCAAGCTCCCCAAACCCTAAACCCAGATTAAAGCACAAGATATCCTAAATCTTGGATTCCAAAACGGAGCCCCAGCTCCCCCAGATCTCAGCCAATGATTCCCCAAATTTAAACCCAAAACCTCCCAAATTTAAGCCCAAATTTCCTCAGACCCAGGCCCAAGATCTGCCAGGTTTAAACCCACATTTCCCTACATTTCACCCCAAACCCACAGATTAAACCCCGCGATCCCCCAGGTTTCAGCCCTGAGCGATTCCCCATTTGCTTGTGGGGTTTTTTAGGGATTTTTTCCTTTATTTTAATTAATGCTCCGCCTGTCCGTGGTTTCTGCTGGGAATCTCTAACGGGGCTGGTGGAATTCCGGGATTGATCCCGATTTTCTTTGCCAGGCTGGTTGGTTTGGGGGCCGATGTCCCTGGGGATAACAAATTCCTCCAGGGCTGAGCTGGGGCTCCAGGGCCGGGGGATTTCTTTGCTTTGGAATGGGATCCATGGGATGGGATGGGATGGGACGGGATGGGAAGGGATGGGATGGGATGGGATGGGATGGGAGGGGATGGGATGGGATGGGATGGGACAGGATGGCTCTGAGAGGGATAGGATGGCTCTGAGGGTGTCCTGAGGCTCTCCAGCCACCCCAGAGGTCCCAGCCTTGCTCCCGTGGGTTTGGAGCAGCTCCCAGCTTGGTGTTCTCCAGGCATGGCATTTCTCCGGGGCTGGAGCTTCCCTGTGCCCTGCCGTGCCTCAGTTTCCCCTAGGAGCTGCTCCGATGGAGCTGCTCCCCCTGGTGTGGTGCAGTGCTGAGCAGGAATCAGGCCATTTTCCAGGGAAACTGAGGCACAGCAGGGCAGGATCACCAGCTCAGCCTCACTGGAACGCCGGGTCCCGCTGTGGTCACAGCCCTGTGCCTCAGTTTCCCCTCTGGGCTGTTCCCGGTGCACATTCCCCTCTCTGGGGACACTCCTGGCACCCTCTCACCCCCTCCCACAAGTGCCACCACCCCATGTCCCCCCAGCAGGGCACCCGGGGCTTGCCAAGGTCACGGCAAGGTGGCCCCAGGGGCACGGGGAGCGCAAGGCCGGGATTAACGGGATCACGGCGGCTCCAGAGGGGATGGAGCAATTCCCTGTGGGAACATCCAGCCTTTGCGGGGGGAGGGAATGGAGCTGCTTCGGTCGAGAGTGGAAAACTCTCCTGGCCGGGAGGGGAAAGGGAGCTCGGGGTTTGTGGGATCTCGGGGTTTGAGGGATCTCGGGGTTTGAGGGATCTCGGGCTGTGTGTGATCTCAGGGTTTGTGGGATCTCGGGGTTTGTGGGATCTCGGGGTTTGTGGGATCTCGGGGTTTGAGGGATCATGGGCTGTGTGTGATCTCGGGGTTTGTGGGAGCTCGGGGTTTGTGGGATCTCGGGGTTTGTGGGATCTCGGGGTTTGAGGGATCTCGGGGTTTGAGGGATCTCGGAGTTTGTGGGATCTCGGAGTTTGTGGGATCTCGGGGTTTGAGTGATCTCGGGGTTTGAGGGATCTCGGGGTTTGTGGGATCTCGGGGTTTGAGGGATCTCGGGGTTTGAGGGATCTCGGGCTTTGTGGGATCTCGGGGTTTGAGGGATCTCGGGGTTTGTAGGATCTCGGGCTTTGTGGGATCTCAGGGTTTGTGGGATCTCGGGGTTTGTAGGATCTCGGGCTTTCTGTGATCTCGGGGTTTGTGGGATCTCAGGGTTTGTGGGATCTCAGGGTTTGTGGGATCTCGGGCTGTGTGTGATCTCAGGGTTTGTGGGATCTCGGGGTTTGTGGGATCTCGGGGTTTGAGGGATCTCGGGGTTTGTGGGATGCTCTGGACGGGTTTGGGCTCGGAGGAGTGTCCTGTCAGAGCTCAGATGTTTTGTCGGGATAAATCAGCTGGGCCAGCCTGCTCCCCGGAAAATCGGGAATTTGTGGGGTTTGCAGGGGGAAAAGGAAAACAGCCCGAATTCCCAGGATTTATGGGGATATTGGAGCCAGACGCAGCCGGAGCTCGGGAGCTGATGGGGCTCAGGGATTTGTTTGGAGGGAGTGAAGGAGGAGCTTCCTCCTGAGCTGTGAAGCCTCGGGAGGGGTCATGGAGCATCCCCTCTCCATGTGGGAACACCGAATTCCCTGGATTTCAGCATTCCCAGAATCTCAGAGCACCCTGAACGTTTGGGGGGGGTGGGGGGAGAGGTCTCCCTATGCCGTGCCTCAGTTTCCCTTTCCTGTGATGGAGCCAGAACAGGAGGAGCCAGGCTTGATCCTCTACAGTTAGGGGAAATACAAATATAAATATAAATATAAATATAAATATAAATATAAATATAAATATATAAATATATAAATATATTATATATAATTATAGTATTATATACACTATATATAATATATATTATATAATTATATTATACTTTATCTATTCGATAGAATATATGTTATATAATTATATTATGTATATTACATGTAATATAATTATATATTATATATTATATATTATATATTATATATTATATATTATATATTATATATTATGTATTATGTATTATATATTATATATCATATATCATATATCATATATTATATATTATATGCTATATATTATATATCATATATGATATATCATATATCATATATAGTATAATATAATTATATAATATATATTATTATATCTAAAATTATAATATAAATATAACAGTATAAATATAGTAATACTACTGATGATGATGATGATTATTATTATTATTATTATTATTATGGTTATTATTATAATTATTATTATTATTATTATTATTATTATTATTATTATTATTATTATTATTATTATTATTGTTATTACTATTATTATTATTACTATTATTATTATTATTGCTGCCGTTGGCCACCCCCAGGCCGCATTTCCCAGCGCTCCCCGCTGGAATCCTGAGGGATGGACAGAGGCAGGAGCTCGGATGTGGGAGCGGGGCTGGGGCTGGGGGGGCGCCCGGGGGTCCCAGGGAGGCCAGGAGAGGAACATCCCCCCTGTTCGGGATCCAGGGCCAGCTCCGGGATCCCGAGTGCTCCGGGAACACAGAGGAGGCTCCAGGGAGAGCTCAGAGCCCCCTCCAGGGCCTGCAGGGGCTCCAGGAGAGCTGGAGAGGGACTGGGGACAAGGCCTGCAGGGACAGGACACAGGGAATGGCTTGAGATTGGAAAAGGGGAGATTTGGGTGGGATCTTGGGCAGGAATTGTTCCCTGGCAGGGTGGGGAGGGGCTGGGCTGGAATTGCCAGAGCAGCTGTGGCTGTCCCTGGATCCCTGGCAGTGCCCAAGGCCAGGCTGGATGGGTTTGGGACAGTGGGAATGTCCCTGCCCATGGAATGGGAAGGGTTTCACAGGTCCCTCCAACCCAAAGCACTCCGGGATTCTCCGGTTCCAGGAGGAGGGGGAGCTGCCGGGCAGGAAGGCTCCCGGTTTCCGAGGTTCTGGGTCTGGGGTGTTCATCCAGCGCTCCCCCCTTGGCTGAGCCGGATTTCCAAGCTCAGCTGTGGGGAAGGAGCTCCCTGGTGTCCATCCCTCCCGTCCTCCTCACGGGCATTAAGGACTGGGAAAACCTGGAGTGATGGGATGGGTCTGGAGAAGGTGAGGGTGCCAAACCCGACGGGTGACTCAGGGACAGATGAGCTCCTTCCCTCTCAAATTTGCTGCCAGCACGCCGGAAAAATCCCATTTTCCTGCATCTCCCCGAGCCCCGGCTGAGCCCTGCAGCTCATGTCCCCTCCTGGCACCGTCCCCACCACGAGTGTCCCCTCCTGGCACCGTCCTCCCCACGAGTGTCCCCTCCTGGCACTGTCCCCACCACGAGTGTCCCCTCCTGGCACTGTCCCCACCACGAGTGTCCCGTCCTGGCACGGTGCTCCCCTCACCCGCCGATGGAGCTCGGTCTCCCCTGCCTCAGTTTCCCGGTGGAAATCCCTGCGGGCAGCGCGCTGGAGCGAGCGGGGCGCGGTGCCCGCCCCCGGTAATTGATGTGATTTGCTGCAAAGAGAACTTTCGGGGCCGATCGATGAGCTCGTGAGTGTTTAATTAAGAGGGAGCCCTAAAACTCGTTGCATTGATCAGCCGCGGGTTTATCTTAATTAGCAGTGGGACGGCGTTTGCATGGCAGAGCGGCTGGAGCTGGGAGCGGGGAGCGTCCATGGGGCCGGGGGTGCCCTGAGCACCGGGAATTCCCGTTCCAGGAGCTGCACGGCCTGGGGAGGATGCTCTGAGCCCCACGGAACAGTTTTGGGGTGCCGGATGAGGCTGGGAAGTTCTGGGGGGGCCAGGGCTGCGGTCTCTGAAGGGCGGGGGGTCCTGAAGGTCCCTCCCAGTGACATTGGATCCCCAAAGGGCCGGGCCGATGCCCCGGGGGCTGGAGCAGAGCACTGAGCTGAGCCCCACAATCCCCGTGCAGGGGGCACCACGCCCGGAGTCTCCCGCTGGAGATCGTGCCTCAGTTTCCCCAGCTGTGAAAGGCGTGGGGCTGGCCCTGAGACACCCCCAGGATGTCCCTGGGATGTCCTTGGGGTGTCCTTGGAGCACCCCTGGGATGCCCTTGGGACACCCCAGAATGTCCTTGGGATGCCCCTGGGATGTCCTTGGGACACCCTGGAATGCCCGTGGGATGTCCTTGGGATGCCCTTGGGACACCCTTGGGACACCCCTGGGATGTCCTTGGGACACCCCTGGGATGCCCCTGGGATGTCCTTGGGTCACCCTTGGGACACCCCTGGGATGCCCCTGGGATGTCCTTGGGATGTCCTTGGGATGTCCTTGGGACACCCCAGGATGTCCTTGGGATGCCCTTGGGACACCCTGGGATGCCCCTGGGATGTCCTTGGGATGCCCTTGGCGGGCAGTGAGAGCTGTGGAGCTGCAGCCACGCTGCCTCTGTGCTGTCCCCGTCCAGCTGCATCCCACCAGGATGGAACAAACCAAGCTCTGCTCTTCCCACGGAGGGAAAAGCTGGAATAACGCTGGACCTGCTGGGGGGCTCCAGCAGAGCAAGTGCAATTAGCAGCCTCTGCTCATCTGTGGGGAAACAGGATCATTTATCCCCAATTTTGTCTCTTGAGGATGGAGAAGGGTTTGGTTCAAGCAGGGCTTTCCCAGCTTCTCCTCTTCCAGGCCGTCCCGGCTGGAATTAAGGAGCCACACGGGTGTGGTGCTTCACTCCAGCTCCATGGATGCCCTCAGAGGCTTCTCCCAGCCCCATCCCTCAGCTTGGAGCATCCCTGGTACCCAAAACTCCCCTCAGCTCCCTCTGAGCAGCTCTGCCGACAGCCCCCAGATGGATGGGTGGCCATAAAAGCCCGAGCACGGCGCTCCCTGTATCATTTATTATTTACATTCCTCAATTTAGGAGATTTACAGCCCGGCTGTGAGTATTTCCAGAGGCTGTTTCCTCAGAGAGTTTAAACAGCAGGGAAGTGAATTAAGTCCCAGTGCAAACAGCCTTGTCCCGGCCCCACGGATCCAGGGGCTGCTGCTCTGCGGATTTCCATCGCCTTTAATCGAAATCGGGGTCCTGCTGGCACTGATCCAGCAAATCCCACCCCAGGGATAGGGTGGGAGATGGGAAATCGCAGTCCCAGGGTGGAGCTGGGCTAAAATCGGCGGGAATTGGAGCCCTCACAAAGGAAATTCCACGAGTACTTGGAGTTTTATGGCTGGGGAAACTGAGGCACAGCTGGTGGATTCACATCCTTGGGAAAAACTCAGGCAGGGGCTTTCCCCACCTCATTAATTCCCCCAATAATTAAGGGGGGATGCTGCCTGGGACCCCCATGGCTTCTCCCCTGACTCCAGACCCCTTTGGGAGCTGCTGGTGAATGGAGGGGGGGATGCAAAGCCCTTCCTTCCTGTGGTTCTCAGGATAAACTCCCCCTTTCTCCAGCAGGAAATTGGGGAATGGGGCCGTGGGGAGGACAGGGGGCCCTGGAGCTCTCAGGGTGAATCTGGGGCACCTCAAAGAGCGACAGGACAGGGCTGAGTAAGACAAATGGAAAGAAATTCGGGGTTTCCAGCTGCTGCTCACCTGTCCCTGCACCCTCAAGTTCCCTAAAACTTCCTTAAAAGTTCCCTAAAAAAATACGGACTCATCCAAAATCCCCATTTTTTGACTTAAACCCGTCGCTGAATATTCCAGAGCTCCCACCTCGCCTTTGCTCGCCCCTTCCTCGGGGCTAATCCTGTAATTAAGAGTATTCGAGCCCGAGGCGGCAGCGAGCGGAGCCAGAAATCAGCGCTGGGATCAGGGCGGGATCCTGGCGGGGGGATTTATCATGGATTACAAATGGTGATCCCGAGATCCAGAGAGGATGGGCAGGAAATCAAAATCCGGGAGCTGGAGGCGTTTCCCATCATAAATCATCCTCTGGGATGCCCGAGCGATGGGGAAACTGAGGCACGGAGGGTGATGTGGGGTTACACCTCCTCGCATTCCCCTTTTTGCTCCAAATGCCCCCGGTAACCCCTGTCCTGCTGGCGGCTGCATCTCACGGGCATTCCAGCCCATGATCCAGGGAATTCCCGGCCTTTTCCAGCCGCGTTTTCCCTTCCCCTGCTCTGTTCCAGGTCGCGGCGCTGGAGAGGCAGATCTTTGATTTCCTGGGATACCAGTGGGCCCCCATCCTGGCCAATTTCCTGCACATCATGGCCGTGATTTTGGGGATTTTTGGGACGATCCAGTACAGATCCAGATACCTCATGATGGTGGGTACCGCCCTGGGGGCGCACGGGGGGCTCAGCCCGGGGACAGAGGAGCGGCGGCCGCTCCATCCCTGCAAGTGCCCAAGGCCGGGAGCGGCACGGTGGCAGGTTCAGGATGAACTCTAAGGTCTCTCCCACCCCAAAGCTGTGGTTTTGTGTTTCCACGAGGGTCCCAAAGCTGTGGTTTTATGTTTCCACGAGCACCCCAAAGCTGTGGTTTTATGTTTCCACGAGCACCCCAAAGCTGTGGTTTTGTGTTTCCACGGTCGCGGGGCGCTGCGGGGGCTCCATGCGCTGTCTCCTCTCGCAGTACGCGGTGTGGTTGGTGCTGTGGGTCGGCTGGAACGCCTTCATCATCTGCTTCTACCTGGAGGTCGGGCGCTTGTCACAGGTACCGCCCCCACCTTCCTCTCCTCCTCCATCCCTCCACCCTCCTCCTCCTGCTGCTGCCCCCCGAGCCCGCGGGTGACAGGAGCTCTGTGTCACCCCTCCTGTCACCCGGGCACCGCCCGCTGTCCCCGGCAGCAGCACGGGAGGGAATCCCACAGCCCGGAGCTGCTGCCTGGGGGTGATGATCCCCTGCCCGGATCATCCCCGCCTTGGGGAAACCCATTCTGTTGGGAAGGTAGAATCAGAAAGGAATTATAAATATGACTCCTTAGCCAGAGAGGCTAAGGAAGAAATACAAATGAAAACGGTTTGAATAATTCAAAGAAACCGGGCTGGTGGGCCAGAACACATTCTGTCCCCCAATAAAACTGAGACCCCTCTCCCCAGCCTCATAAAGAAAAGTCTGAAGGACCCTGAGGTAATTAAAAATATGCAAAAGCGGCGATTTCTATAGGTCGCACACAAATGTTACTGTATTAGTATGCTTAGAAAGATTGGTTAGTAAAGGAATAGAATATTCAATGTATAGATTATATAAGTGATTGTAAAGGAGAGCTCAGCCTCTTTTTCCAGCTCTCTCACTTCTGTTCTGTTTCTCTCTTTCTTGAGTCCTAAACTCGTGTATTCATATTTTACCCCCTTTTGTATTGTTCCCTCTGAGCCTGCTTTGAGCTCTATCTGCTGGCTCTCAGCAGGGCTCTGAACCCTGAAATAAACTCCTGACACCTAACTCTGCTGTGGAGGTCTCTGCCGTGCCCCAGACCATCTCTCACACCATTCCCTGTCCAACCCTCCTGCCGAGAGCCTCGGACCCACCGCCTGTGCCTCCTCCTCCTCCTCCTGCAGGACCGAGACTTCATCATGACCTTCAACACGTCCCTGCACCGCTCGTGGTGGATGGAGAACGGCCCTGGCTGCCTGGTGACCCCGGTGCTCAACTCCAAGCTGGCCCCCGAGGACCACCACGTTATCACGGTCAGCGGCTGCCTGCTGGACTATCAGTACATCGAGGTGCTGAGCAGCGCCACGCAGATCTTCCTGGCGGTGAGGGAGCCTCTCCCCTCGGAACCGGGAGCGGGGTCCGGCTGGAGGGGTCCCCATCGCACATTTCTGTCACCCAGAGGGGAGCAGCCGGCACCCAGGGGTGCTGCCCGCCCCGAAACTCGTCAGGTTGAGGGCTGGATGCTGCGGGGAGGGAGGAATCACTCGCTGGGAGGGATGTCCCCCCCTTGTCGGTGACCGTCACCCCTGTGGGGAGGTGGCAGAGGAGCAAAGCTGCGGGCAGAGCTCCCTAAAACAGAGCAACTGAGTCCCCAGAGGGGCTTCCAGCCCTGTGGGGGGCTCAGAACACCCTGTGGGGGGCTCAGAACCCCCTGTGGGGTGCCAGCCTTGGCCCCTCCCTTCTGCAGCTGAGTCCATCCAACCCTGCTGCACCCCAAACTGCACCAGGACGGGCTCTGGCTGCTCCCAGCACCCCCAGTTCCCTCCCAGTTCACTCCCAGTGCACCCCCAGTTCACTCCCAGCACCCCCAGTTCACTCCCAGCATTCCCAGTTCACTCCCAGTGCACCCCCATTCACTCCCAGCACCCCCAGTTCACTCCCAGTGCACCCCCAGTTCACTCCCAGCATCCCCAGTTCACTCCCAGCACATCCAGTTCCCTTCCAGCACCCCCAGTTCACTCCCAGCACTCCCAGTGCACCCCCAGTGCACCCCCAGTTCCCTCCCAGTGCACCCCCAGTTCGCTCCCAGCACCCCCAGTTCGCTCCCAGCATTCCCAGTTCACCCCCAGCACCCCCATTCACTCCCAGCACCCCCAGTTCATTCACAGTTCACTCCCAGTTCACCCCCAGTTCTCTCCCAGCACCTCCAGTTCCCTCCCAGCCCCCCCAGTTTGCTCCCACTTCTCTCCCAGCCCCCCCAGTTCTCTCCCAGCCCCCCAGCCATGTCCCCTGTGTCACCAGGCCAGCTGTGCTCCCCATCCCCCATAACCAGCCTCTCCCTGCCCGCTGTTTCTCCCCAGCTCTTCGGTTTCGTCTACGCCTGCTACGTCAGCAAAGTGTTCCTGGAGGAGGA
>NW_005087615.1:817971-837772 GCF_000331425.1 Pseudopodoces humilis | reverse complement strand
CCCACTGTCCCAGGGTCACCCCCACTGTCCCAGGCTGCTCCAGCCCCAATGTCCAGCCTGGCCTTGGGCACTGCCAGGGATCCAGGGACAGCCACAGCTGCTCTGGCAATTCCAGCCCAGCCCCTCCCCACCCTGCCAGGGAACAATTCCTGCCCAAGATCCCACCCAAATCTCCCCTTTTCCAATCTCAAGCCATTCCCTGTGTCCTGTCCCCCCAAGCCCTCGTTAATCTCTCTCCACTTTTCTTGTGGCTCCTTCAGGCACTGGAAGATCACAGTTTGGTCCCCCTGACATTTCTTTTCCAGGCTGAACAATCCCAGCTCTCCCAGCCTTTCCTCCCAGCAGAGCTGCTCCATCCCTCTGTCCATCCTGGTGTTTTCCCCTGGATTCTCTCCATCCTGTGCTAGAAGCCCATTCCCCCGGGAAGCAGGGGCAGGCACTGGCACTTCCCCGAACACAAGGAGGGAACAGCGGGAGCTGAGCACCCCCAGGACACCTCCCAGAGCAGCTTTGTCCTTGCACTGGGGACTGGGGACTCCCTGCACGGCTCAGCACAGCCCTGAGCCCAGCTGGTGGGTGGGAGCTGCTTAAAAACTTTAATTTTGGGGGGCTCTATTCTCACGAGGAAAAGCAGCTCTGCGGCCAACACGAAACTCTCAGACCCCGCTGCTGCCAGGTGGCTCCACAGCCAGAATTCCCTGCAGCTTCCCATAACCACAACATTTCAGCAGCTGCTTTTAAACTTGGCTGGGACTCCTTTAAAAAAAAAACCACCCATCTGCTCTGGGTGCCTCATCAGGAGTGTGGAGAGAAACCCGTGGGCGAAAGGTGTCGGTGGAGAGCAGGGCTTTATCTGATGGCTCAGAGCTGCTGCAGAGCCCAGGGACATTCCCCCGCTGCTGCTGCTGCCAGCTCCAGCTCAGGAAGCGTTTCCATGAAGGTGACACCGGGAAGGTCCCTGATTTCAGGTGTCAGAGCTGCCCAGCTCTGGCCACTGTGGCTGTCAGCTGTGGCTCACGGTGCCGGGCTTTGACGAAACGCTGCCCCGGTGATGCAAATCAATGATGCACTTGGCTTCTCGAGGGTTTCTTGGTCAAGCCAGCACACTCTGAAAATATTCTGCATAAAGACCTCAGCAGTTTTTGGCTTGGTTTGGGAAAAGTTGAGTCAGTGGATTTTTTAGATTTCTTTTTTCTGGTGGCCAAGGAGATGTTGGTGCTCTACACAGAGGGAGATCTTCTTTCCTTCGGTTTAGCTTTTAACTGCAGGCATCAAATTGTCGCTGAAATAAAAGTCCTGGATGTCCCAAGGCTGGGGACAGCCAGGCCTCCCTGGGGCAGCACCGAAGCCACTTTTAGGAGCCCCCAATGTGTTTTTTCCCCAGGTGAACCCCCTGTCCCGTGCAGGTGTCTCCCTTGGGGAGCTGTGGGAAGCTCTGCTCCCAGCAGGATGAATCACGGCAGCAGAGCTGGGTTGGTTTGCTCTCAGACGCCTTCAAAGAGAAGGTTCAGTGGTGCTGGGCATGGTGCCACCAGGAACAGCATCTGGGCAGAGCAGGGAAGGAGGGTTTGGATTTGGGCAGTGGGTCAGGATGTGGAATTTTGATGCTCGGTGAAGATCACCGTGGATTGAAGCCCCTTCTGTGGGGAACAGAGGGAGAAAAGCCCTTCCAGTGAGTCACTGGGAGGTGGGAGGACAGCAGTCACCTCCTGGAGGTCCCTTTTTCCTTTTGCAGATGAAGACGTATCCCAGGATAACTCCTGTCAGGACTGGGCTGGGGTCAGCTGGGGCAGCTCCTGGTGGCCAACGGTGCAAGGAAGATCAGAAGGACATTTCCACCCCCAGAAGGTTTCTCCTGTGGAGGTGGAAGTTATTTCACTGCCTGCTCCTCTCACTCTGGCTCTGAAGTTTTTGGATCAGCATGTTCTCCCAGTGGGAGACTTTTCCATGGATGGCAACAAGCTGGGAGCTCGGGCAGAAGAGAGGATGGCAGCGGTGGGAGGCAGGAGAGGCTGTGGGAGGGATGGAAGTGCTGGAGATGAGACCCAAACTCCCCCTCAGCCTCACAGCCGCAGGACTTCTCCCTAAATCCAGCAAAATTCACCGGCAAATGAGGGTTTGAACCACTCACACTCCATCCCCAGCAGGACTCCTTCCCTCCCCCTCTCATTCCAGCGGCGTAACTGTAATTATCCCAGGTCTAATTAACAGAGAACACGTTTCCAGTGTCAGCAAGCAGCCTGGGTGTGTGCTGAGCCCACCTGGCAGGGGGGCAGCGCTGGGGACAGCGCAGGGACAGCCAGCCGGGGTGCTGAGGGTGGCAGCTGGCAGGGACAGAGCCCAGCAGTGACCAGAGGAAGCGCAGGGACACCCCAGCCCTCTGTGCCCGGTGAGGACAGAGTGGGAAAGAGCTCCTGTCCCCTTTGCAGCCCAAATCTCTGTCACCCAGGGGCCATGGCTGGTATCAGCCCAGGGATGGGTGGCACCACAGGAGAAAGCTGTGCAGGCAGATTCAGCTGCTCCAGCTCCCACACGACACAGTTCCACCTTTCACATCGCCTCTCCCGCACCGCTGGCATTCTGGGGACACTGCATGGACCCCACAGAACCATGGAACCGTTCAGGTTGGAAAGGATCCTCTAAGATCATCCAAACATTAACCCAGCACTGCCATGTTCACCACTAAACCATGTCCTCAAATGCCACATTTACGTATTTTTTGAACGCTTTCAGGGGTCAGGGCTTCACCACCTGTGCCAATGCCTGATATCCAAATTTTTCCTGATATCCAACTCCTTGGCACAACCTGGGTCTATTTCCTCTCATGTTGTTCCCTGGGAGCAGAGCCCGACCCCCCCGGCTGTCCCCTCCTGCCAGGGACTTGTGCAGAGCCAGAAATTCCCCCTGAGCCTCCTTTGCTCCAGCCGTAGCCCCTTCCCAGCTCCCTCAGGAATTCTCCAGCCCCTTCCCAGCTCCCTCAGGAATTCTCCAGCCCCTTCCCAGCTCCCTCAGGAATTCTCCAGCCCCTTCCCAGCTCCCTCAGGGATTCTCCAGCCCCTTCCCAGCTCCCTCAGGAATTCTCCAGCCCCTTCCCAGCTCCCTCAGGGATTCTCCAACCCCTTCCCAGCTCCCTCAGCTGCTTCTCACAGGACTCCCTCTGCAGCTCCCTCCCCTCTCCCGGGAATTCAAGACACAGCAATGACCCAGAAGAGCTGTGTCCACCTCTCAGCCACTCGTGTCTCAGCAGAGCCGAGCCCAGCAGAGCCGAGCTTATCCCAGCAGGGCTTGGCCAGGTCACAGAAGCCGGGCTGCTGCTGGCCCAGGACGCTGCTGTGTGTCCGTGCAAGGCTCGGTTCCAACCCCAGGCTCCGCAGGGAAAACCTTTGCTCGCTGTTTTATCTCGACCCTTGCCTGTCACGCCCGGCCTGGGGCGTTCAGCACCGAACCCTCCAAGCCGCGTTTCCCCAGGTTTTGGGGGTCGATCCTGCTGCCCCCCAAGGGAAGGGCACGCTGGAAGAGGTGGTGGAAACACCCATCCATCGCCCCGCCAGCCCATGGAGCGGGGAATGGATGCAAGGCACGGCTGAAGCCAGCTTTGCACGTGTTTTAATGACTGAGGACCCGCGCTTGAAGTGACTTCTTGTACCCTCGCAAGCCACAAAAGCTGCGGGAGCCGCCCGTGCTGCGGGCTCTGTGCCCCAGGGCCGGCCGGAGCCCCTGGAGACAGCGGCTGCTCCTCTCTCCTCGCAGGTGAGGGCACGTCCGGAGCTCTCCCAGCTCGGGCTCGTCCCTCCCGTTTCCCTGCGTGCCTGGAGAGAGAACATTCCATGAGCGCATCGAGCGCTCCATCCCCCCAAAGGCAGCGGGGCAGGAGGGGCACGAAGGCGCTTGGCCACGGGCTGTCCCTTGAACATGGAGGAGCCGGGGCAGAACTACCGCTCCCAGCGTCCAGCGCCGCCCGCCCTGCCCGGGCTCCGCGCCCGGCGCCGCCCGCCGGGGGCTGTAGTTCCCCCGCAGCCCCGGCTCGGTGCCCGCGGCACATGGCGAGGGGGAGGCACCCAGGGGGAACCACCCCAAAATTGTGTTTGGCTGTTGGTGGAGGGTGAGGAGGCGCCGCTGGGTGCCCCCGGGGCGGTTCTGGGGCGGGAGGGGCATCCCCGCTGCTGGGGGCTCGGTGTGCCAGGGCTGGGGGACTCCGGAGTAAAGCTGGGGGGCTCGGACGGAGAGCACTCGGGGTGCCCAGCCTGGGGGGCTCAGGATGCCCAGGCTGTGGGGGGCTCGGACGGAGAGCACTCGGGGTGCCCAGCCTGGGGAGCTCAGTGTGTCCCGGCTCGGTGTGCGCAAGCTGGGACCGCCAAGGCTGGGGGACGTGGGGTGTCCAGCGGGGTGCAGAGCGGGGTTCAGGATGCCCGGGCTAGCGGGGAAATAAGGGTGCCCGTGCCGGGGGGGCTCAGCCACATCCCCGGCCGGCCAGCGAGCGCTGCTGACGGTGCCAGCGGCAGCGCGGGGCTGAAAGCGGGGCTGTGCCCGCACCCCCGGCCGGGGCAGGGGCCACGCTGGGAGGGCGCTGCGGGCTGACCGCGGCCGGGGCGGCGCGGCGGGGTCGGGGCACATCCCGGTCCGGCCCGTCCCTTCCCGCTCCATCCCGTCCCTTCCCGGTCCGGCCCGTCCCTTTCCGCTCCATCCCGTTCCTTCCCGGTCCGGCCCGCTCCATCCCGTCCCGTTCCGGTCCATCCCGCCCTGTCCCGCTCCATCCCGTTCCATCCCATCCCATCGCGCCCCGTCCCGATCCGGTCCATCCAGTCCCGGTCTATTCCGCTCCATCCCATCCCATCCCGTCCCGTTCCCTCCCGTCCCATCCTGTTCCATCCCATCCCGTCCCGCTCCATCCCATCCCTTCCCATCCCATCCCTTCCCATCCCATCCCGTCCCGTCCCGTCCCGTTCCGTTCCGTTCCATCCCGCTCCATCCCATCCCATCCCTTCCCATCCCATCCCATCCCGCCCCGTTCCGTTCCGTTCCATCCCGCTCCATCCCATCCCATCCCTTCCCATCCCGTCCCATCCCGTCCCGTTCCGTTCCGTTCCGTTCCATCCCGCTCCATCCCATCCCATCCCATCCCTTCCCATCCCATCCCATCCCGCCCCGTTCCGTTCCGTTCCATCCCGCTCCATCCCATCCCTTCCCATCCCATCCCATCCCATCCCGTTCTGTTCCGTTCCATCCCGCTCCATCCCGTCCCTTCCCTTCCCTTCCCATCCCGCCCCGTCCCGGCGGCGCTGGAGCGGCCTCGCCTTCCCGTGGTGCAGCGCGGCCGCGGCCCCGCCGCGCCGCCATGTTGTCGGAGTGAGCGGCCGGGGAGAGGCAGCGGCGAGCGGCCGGGGGGGGCCCGGCATCCGTCTGCATCCGAGCGCTCCGCCCGTGAGTAGCGGCCCGGCGCCGGCCCCGCCGCGCCGCGGACCCCCGCGGACCCGCCCGTGGGCGCATATTGGCGGGGGGCGCGGGAGGAGAGGCCCCAGGCCGCCCCGAAGGCGAGCGGCGGCGGGGGCGCTGCGCCGGCGCTCCCGCCCCGCTCCGTGTCGGGGCCGCGGCCTGGGCCCATTGTTAGCGGGGAGGGGGCGCGGGGGGACCCCCGGGCCCCGAGCGCGGCCCCGCGGGCGCTCCGGTAACGGGGACGGGGGTTATTGTTGGGGGGGCGCGGGCCCATCCCGGCCCGCAGCCGCCTTGCCCCGGGCCCGGCCCCGCCGGCCGCTCTCCCTCGCTCCGTGGGGCTCCCCCTTCTCCCGGGGAGGGTCTCCCCCTCCTCCCGCACGGCTCTCATCCCGGGGGGCTCCCCCTTCTCCTCGGGGCTCCGTCCCGGGGGGCTCTGTCGCTCCGGCCGAGGCCCCGCTTTGTTGCCCCCGGGGCTCCGGGGGGTGCTTGGCTTCCTTCCCCTCCGCTTTTGGGGGGTCTCGGAGCTTCGGGGGGTCCCTGGGAGAGGAGAGGGTCGGGGCTGGCGGCGGGAGGGAGGAAAAAAGCTCACGATCCTTTTAGATGTGCTGGGTGACCCCGGGGGTTTTGTGTTTGGGGGTTTTTTTTTCCCCCTTGTTTTTATCTCGTGCTCACATAACAACAGCTTCTGCCCTTGTGAGCTGCAAAGTTGGAATTTTAAGAGCCTCTCGCCCCAACCTGAGAAATTCTCTGGGTTTTTTTTTTTTGTTGTTGTTGTTGTTTGCTTTGGTCAATGTTTAATAACTTTGTTCGGAGCAGAGATTTTTACTAGGCAGATCATGAGTAAGGAATTTCCTTTCTGAGGAGGGACGGAGGTGGGGTAAGGGGGACCGTGGGTCCTTTTGGGGTTTTTAGTGCTGGTTTTGAGAATCCCGTGGGTCAGGAATTGAGCGCTGCGTCTCCCCAGGATTCCAGGAAAACACAGGGATAACGTTAAAAGTTCTGCTAGGCCACACCGCTCTCAAACAATGGCTCTGCTTTCATTCCCACTGCAACTTCCCCCCAAAAAAAAAGTAAACCCACCCAGCCCAGACTCCTCTGCTTTGGGGTTGAACTTTTTTGAAACGCTTTTTTTGTCATAATCTGTGATTTTGAGGGGAATAGGGAATCGGAGCCGTGAGGATGTGGCTGTGGAGCCGGGCTCTGTGCGGATTAAAGCTCTTTTATTCAGCGTTGTCACCGCCGGTGATTCAAACTCGCGGGGAGATTCCTCGGAAGTTTTTTTGTTGTTTGCGGAGCGTCCCAGAATCGGAAGAATTGTGAGCACACGGAGCAGTTCATTCCCGTGCCGAGTTCTCATCCAGGGAAAAGCAGAGCCGCCCTCCCTGAGCTCGGCACCGAAGCCTTTGTTTGCAAATCCGGCCTTCTGCCCACCTGGGAAAAGTTGATGCTCTATTTTTAGGAAGAGTTTGGGAATGAAAGAGGCTCGGGAGGCCCCGAGCAGCTGCGGCTTTGCCGTGTAGGTGACTTCGTGCAGCCGTGAGTGACAGGATTCAGCTGTCCCGCTGTCCGGATCGCGAAATTCCCATAAAAACCCGGCTGGGAGCTGCCCCCGAGCTGCCCGCAGCGCTCCCTTGCAAAATGTCTCCTGTGCCAAGTTCGCCTCTCGTGTTCGCAGCAGCAGAGGAAGCGCCTGGGAGCAGCCTCTCCTTAATCCACTCAGCTTTTCTGGAGCCTCCCGATTTTCACCATAAACACCTTGATTCAATTAATTGATTCAATTAATTGGTGGACGGAGGGACGCGCGGCCTTTTGAAGGAGCAAAGGCTGCGGCAGTGCAACTTTGTACCTTGTTTGGCACTGGGAATGGGCTGGGACAGTCTGTAGATACTGGGAATTTTTTTGGTGGGGATTCATAGTATCTTCCTTTGTTTGGTTGTTTTTTTTTTTACGGTCTGCCCTGAGATAACTTGTAACTTCCTTTGGAGGGGCCCGCTCAGATTTCATTGCTGCAGTTAGTGCACACCTCGTTTTGATGATAAATTAAATTCTTACCATTAGTTACTTAATTTTTTAAATTCTTTTTGCATAGAGGAGCTCGAGTGCTTCATGTGATGTTACTGAAAGATTTTGATATTGTTTGCTAAAAGGAAATCAGAGGAAAAACGCCATTAAACCGAATTGCAGTCTTAAAACCAGTCAAGATTTAGTCATATCGAGTTTCCAGTGTGTTTTTAACTATGTGGGGAAGGTGGTGATTTCCAGACTCTGAAAGCTGGAGGAGTGAGTCCTGTTGGATGTCCGTGGTATTTGAGTTGTGAGTGTATAAAAAGCCCTGCGGAGTGGCCCTGGGGGCTGTGTGTGTGCAGCACCAAGTGATGTTGGAGGTGCAATTAAAACAACCTGATGTCTGCAGTTTTTCGAGTCGTTTTCCTCCGAATATTAACCTCATGCTTCACTCGTGCTGACAAAGTCTGGTCAAAGACACGACTCAGATCTTTTATTTTGGTCTCCCCACCGTTTGTAGGGTGTTTGTAGAAGTTGTTTGTAGTAGTTGAGTGTTGTTCAGGGCTACTACGAGGAGCAGGGAGGGAACAGAGCCGTCTTTCAGACCCTTGGGGCTGCTCTGCCAGGAGCTTCCCAGGGCTCCACCACCCCAAATTCATCCTCAGAACTCTCTGTGGGGCTGCTTTTAGGTACCTTAAATCATAAACTATCAGTCTTTTTAATAAAGATGACTTCAGACTGTCCCATGCCTTTAAAAAGGAATTGGGCTCGTCGTGTGAGTATTACATAACGGGGAAAACACTTTGCTGTTCACACCTGTAGTGTCCTTACTGCTCTGATAGTCCTGCCTTAAAATAACAAACAAACTTCTGTGGTTTTGTGCTGCTGGAACGTTATCAAAATATTTGGGGGATAGGAAGTTCGTGAGTTGCTGTCATCTTAATCTGTAGGTTTGCAGGTATGCAAACCATGTGGGGTATTTCATTTTTTTGGGGTATTTTATTGGGGTGTTGTGGGCACTGAAATGTGTTGGAGTTGTGCGGTTTTGCCCCGGTGCCGTGGACAGCAGGACCAGCAGTGCTGGCTGTGCCTGCTCTGGAAAGTTCTGCCGAGATGCCAGGTTTGCTGCTCCTTCTCCAGGGAATTCCATAAAGGATGTCCATGGGTTTTTCTGGTTCCTGAGCACAGCTTGTGAGTTAGCAGCGAGAGCGCACGCTGTGCTTGGGGCTCCATCAGCTGTACAAGCAGAAATCCGGGATCTGAAGTTTGCATTGAAAAAAAAACCCAAAACCCCAAAACCAAAGCAAACTGTTCCTTTGCATGACTGAGGGAATACTTTGGGATACTGTGGGGTACAGGGGGCCTTGAGTGTTCCTGTGGATGGGGGACCCGGCCTCTTTTGCCTGCCTTGGAAGGGAGCAGCAAGTCCTGGTGTCACTGCCTTCCATGGGTTTTTTGGGGGCTGTTTTCCAGTCAGTGTGTTGTCCCTCGCAGAAATTGCCGTTCTGCTGGTGCTTCACAGGCATCCTGTGCATCCTGCTAGCCCCATGGGGCACGGAATGTGACATTTCTGAGCGTTCCCAGTGCCCTCGTAGCTGCTGGGTTCTCAGAGCCAGCGAGTGTTGAAGGAGCCCCGTTTGCCACAGCGGTGTTGCCCTGGCAGTCACAAGATGGGTGTGTTATTTAACACTCAGAGCCGCAGCTGGGAGGATTTCATGTCTCTTTCCCTTCTCTTTCCCCCGTGTCCCCCCTGCAGGTGTTGGTGGAATGAGCGTAGCGTGCGTTTTGAAGAGAAAAGCAGTTCTGTGGCAGGACTCGTTCAGCCCCCACCTGAAGCAGCACGCTCAAGACACAGCCAGCCCCACCATGCCTGTGGTACTGACATCTGGCACAGGCTCGCAGGCTCAGCCCCAGCCAGCTGCAAACCAGGCCCTTGCAGCAGGGACACACTCCAGCCCCGTGCCAGGATCCATAGGAGTGGCGGGGCGCTCCCAGGACGACGCCATGGTGGATTATTTCTTCCAGAGGCAGCACGGGGAGCAGCTCGGGGGAGGAGGCAGCGGCGGCGGCGGCTACAACAACAGCAAACACCGCTGGCCCACCGGGGACAACATCCACGCAGAGCATCAGGTAGAAAACCACTCCCAGCTTTCCCGAGTCAGCCCTGCAGGCTTCTCAGAGACGCTTTTCACGGTGCTCTTCTAAAGCTGGAGCTGGTTCTGGTGGAGTTGGAATGGCAACAGTGGTGCTGTTTGTTCTCTCTTCTTAGGGTGGCGGTGCCCTGGTAGCTCTGAGCTGAAAGGTTTCTGCTCTTGAGGGTGTTGAAATCCCAAATCCCGATCCACTCCCTGTGACAGTCGAATGCATGTTTACAAAATTCATCGCTCCCTTTATTGATTTTTTTTTTTCTGATGTGTGAACCAGCATAGCTGTGACTGCTGCTGCTGCTTTTCAAATGTGTTGCTGTAGTTAAATAATTCTTATGTAACGGTATTACAAAACTGCCAATGCATGTAGGTTGGGCTTTTACCATTCCCAATATTGGAAAACACAGGAGTGGAAGTTGCTGGTGGTACGTTTGAGTGGGTTTCTTTGCTTTGGGGTTGGGTTTTTATGGTTGTCATGTAGAGGGGAAGGTGGTGATGGTGTGTGTAGCTGAAGTGAGAAGAGCAGCCTCAAGAGTGTCACCAAGCAGTGGTTTTAGGAACTTCTTCGAGGCACTCAGAGTCTCTAGAGGGGTGGTGGGCCAGGCTGTTTACTCGAAGTCTTTTCAGCAGTTGCATTGTCACTGGTGCTGCAGTTAAACGAGTGGCTGACTCACTCCACTCTGTCTGACCTGTAGCTCACTCATCAAAGACACACGAGTGCTTCCTCTCCGAGGCAGCAGAACCCGAGTGTAAGCACATTTGAAAGCAGAATGATCCCCACAAATATTGCCAGGGCAGCAGACACAAAGCTTTTGCAACCCTTACGAGCATCTCCTGCCTCCAGTTTCTGGAATCAAAGCGACCGAGCGCTGGCTCCTCTGCTGTGCCTCCCCAGGGGATGTATTGCCAACCAGACCATTTAAAAGCAAACATTGCAGGGAATTTTGCAGCCTCACTGAAGGCAGTGTGTACATCAACAAAGAAATAAACCCAAGTGCCCTGTTAATTTGTTCTGGAAGAAAAATCACATAAAATACTGCAGTATGAGCTAAGGAGCTAGAGAAATATTGTTGTTTTTCCCTTATGGAGAAATGTAGTATTTAGGTATCACTTCAGAAGAAATAACTGCGTTGAAACAGATGTCATTTTTCCGTTTATTACCCGAGTTTTCAGTCACTAACTGTAAAACTTGCTTCAAGAGGCATCACTGCCAGAGATCTTAATGTTTTAAGTTGTGAAAAAAACAATCAGCAAGAATTTCTTCTTGCAGACTTGTAGGTTTTCCAAATCAAAGCCACCACAGAGTCTTGGGGTGGAGATGCCCGGGCAGGGCCTGCTATTGTTTGGGCATTTTGTGGCAAGATGACTTCATGAATTCAAATGATGTCATAAATTCTCAATCCTCTTTTTCTCCAGCTCACACTTTCATCCTCCTTTCACTGCAAATCCCTGGAAGCAAAGACAACAAAATTCACTGGAGATAAGGGGGGTGGAGACAGGGCACTCCAAGCTCACAGTCATTAAAAACTCTGCTAAAAACTTCTATTTATTTATTTAATAATGGGAAGACTTAAACTTTCACTCAAACAAAAGAATCCTGCCTGTTCCAGAGGCTTGCTCTGTTGTCAGCAGAAGTGTTGCTCAGCTTGATTTTCTTCAGTAACTTGTGCAATGAAATGATCCTAATAAATAAACCACTTAATGAAGGGAAAGCTCATTAACTTTTGCTAGTTTAAATGATCTTTTCAAATGCAGCTCCTGTATGGTGTGGTGGCAGGACAGGGGTGAGGAGGTTGTGTGGCCAGATCACACCTGCAGGATGGGGCTCAGAGATGATTCTGTGTGATGCTCTCTGATGTTTCCCCTGAGAGTTCTGCGAGCTGAGGCTCAGGAAATAACCCAGCAGAGCAGAATTAACATTGGGGTTTTTATCTCTTCTGCTTCCTGCTGCCTTGTACTCTGTGATAAATGTGCTACAGCCGTAGTTCCAATGTTTTTGCATTCAGTGCTCATCTCTAGAGCAATCTTTGTGTCTAATTTCTCCCAAGTCAGCTCTGAGGTGGGGCACTAACCCTGTTCCCTGTCTCATTTGATACCGGGTGCTCCAGTGATTGATGGGCATTTTATCAAGAGTTTTATCACTTTTAGCAGGGTTTTATCAGAGTTTGGTGCTCCTGCCCTCTTTTTCCATGGTTCTCTGCTTGCCTCAGGGTTTTACTCCTGGGGAGCAGAGTGCAGGATGTGTAATACTAACACTGCCCTTCTTTTTGACTTGTTGGCCCCCTCCACATCTGCTTCTTAAATTATAAATTCCTTGGAGCAGGAACAAATCTCACGCATGCAAAGTGATTTCATTCAGTTTGGGTTTAGAATTGAATTTGGCCTGCAAAAACAGAAGTGGAAGGAAGTGCTGGGACATGCAGGGTGGTAGGGAATCATTAGGGATGTCTCCCAGCTCTCAGTTTCTTACGGATGCACTTTTATTACTGCACTTTCCATTTTAGACTTTCAAAGATTGTTCAGCCTTGAAGACTGGTTGGGAAACTCAGTAGCTAAAAGATAATGGGAAGTCAGAAAAAAATAATGATAGGCTAATATAGGTTAATGTCTGCCTAGAGCATGGGAGGTCGTAATTAAAGGTAGAAGGATTTTAATTGTTGAATCCCAGATTGTTTTTGTTGGGTGTGTAGACAGACATGTGTCTGTTGGTGATAGCACTGCGGTGGCTTTTACCAAACGATGGCATTTTGTGGTGGCATTAAACAGCCAGGAGTGCTGCAGGAGCCTGCTTTTCCATGGATTTCATTGTGCTGTTTCTCCTGGTCACTTTTCCTACTGGCAGCTCTGGGAATTGAGCTGAGAGTGGCTTTAGCAGGGATGGCCTGAGGAAAAGTTTCTCCCAAGGAAGGGAGGAGAGAAGCTCCTTCCTGGTGGTGTCCTCCTGTGAGCAGCAGGAAAATGCTGTGTCTGTTTGTGTTTTGCTTAGAAACTTTCTTTTCCTGTTGCATTTTTCCCTCCTCCTCTGGAAGGTGTGTGTGGGTTTTTATATAAAATGAAGCAATTAAAGATGTCCCTGTAATTTCAGAAATTTAGGTGTCAAATCTTCACCATCCCCACAAAAAGCTTGTGCTGTAAGGTCTCCTTTGTCCCTGCAGACACTGAAGTGGTGCTGGAATCAGATTTTTGATTTCCTGACTCGGTCTCTCAGATCTCCTGAACAAAATCCCAGGTGTTTGCAGCTGGGATCCTTCATCACCAGACTTCCATGGAGGACACTTAACTGCAGATTTTTCTCTTTTTACCCACAAAAAGCAGCAGGATGAGGTTGAGTGTCAGGGTCCCTGGTAATTTTAATATTTGAGTGTTTAGGCTGTCTGATTGCTGTTGGGCAGAGAGTTGCCCTGGCTGCAGTGGAGTGTTTGTGTGCTTGTTTATCCAGGAAAAAAACCTGGATAGGGATCAGGACATCACGTAGGGAGGGGATGGGATGGGTCCAGGTGAGGAATGGCCCGGGCTGGATCTGCCTTGGTTATGAAAGGTTGCACAGATCTCCTCACAAACCCAAACAGCCTCTGCTGCTCCTGGAGGGAGTGGAAAGACACTCGGGATATTCAGCTGGGACAAGTTATCAACACTGAGCAGGTTTTGAGGAAAATTGGCCGGGTTTTCTTGGCTGGGGTCTCCCGTGGCTCGTGCGTGCGTGTGCTTGAAGTGGAGAGAAGGGAGAGTTGTGTGCTGGTGGTCCCTCTGGAATTGCAGGCAGTGGATATACTTAGACTGTCTGAATTGCACTTGGGTAGTGTGGGAGTTGCTTGGTAGAAGCAAATGATTTTAGGCATTTGCTTTCTCTCAGAGCATGTTTAATTAATAATTGGAGACAATAGAACTCTGCAGGGATGGTCTTGTTGAATGTGGGGAATTTTTCACATGGTGTTGGTGAAGAATAGTGAGCACAACAGGGCTGGGACTGGGGTTTCTGCTCAGTTTTGCCTTTTGGCAGCGTGACCGTGCGAGTTGTTCCCTGGGAGCTGGGATTCAGGCGGAGGCAGAAGGTAATTCTGGCAGCCACCCTCGGAGCACAGCTCCTGCAGCCAGGCTGTTTCCTGCCCTGGGAGCAGCTGGGGCTGGGCACAGCTCAGTGTTGAGAGCTGCTGGCCGGGGCCTGCTTGAGACTTGTGGTCCTCTGAAAAGGTCCTGGGAGCAAAGGCAGCCCTGGTGGTTGTTCTTCAAAAGTGAAATCCTGTTTAAGTGATGCTTGACTCCTTAGGACAGAGAGTTTGTCCCATCCCTGGGAGTGCCCAAGGCCAGGCTGGACAGGGCTTGGAGCAGCCTGGGACAGTGCAAGGTGTCCCTGGAATGAGCTGGGATTTGTGGTCTCTTCCAACCCAAAAAACAATTCCACGATTTCTATGGAAACGTGCTCCCAATGTGTTGTCAGTGCTGGGGTTGAGGGCATGGAGCGAGTCCCTTGTCACACAAACCATGGGACAGCACCTGTGGCTCAGCTCTTGAAGGTGGTTTCTGGCCTTGTTTCATTAAACCTGTTGAGTTTTCATGGGAACTTCCTTGTGTCCCACTGAACTGCTCGGGGCTTTCCTTTCCCTGACACTGGAAAAAAGGGCTGTGCTAATTTGATACCCAGGGAATTTGAAACACAATTCCTTGCTGAAATGAAATGTCTGGTTTGGCTGATCTGTTTCACAGAGATTTCTCCATAGTGGAGGGGTGGCTTGGGAGGGGAACTGGAACATTTAATTTGGTTTTCTGCTTTGTGTTGCCCCCTGAAAATGTCTCGTGAGGTAGAAGGAGCATGAGTAGATTGGCTTAGTTGGATATTTCAGGCTGGAAAATCCTTGTGATATACAGGGGAGAGAAAACACACTGAAACATTCAGAAAGTTACTCTGAGACTCTTTTCCTCCAAATCCATGGATTTTACTGTTCCTGATGGGCAGCTGCTGATAAGATTGTCCAGTTGGGATTGCCCTGGTGTGCTGCTGTTGGGATTTCTCTGTGCTTGTTGCTGTTCTGCTCTGCTTCCTTGTCATGGTGCTCGCTCAGGAGGAGCAAAACCACTTTCACATTCCTGAACTGACAAATTCCAGTGCTTCCAGAAGCCTTCAGGTATTTCAGTGGGTCTCTTGTAGGAGTGTGCTTTGAAAAGGTGTTGATTACAGAACTCGTCCTGCTTGTTTCCTGTTCCCCTCTCCCCATCTTCGCTCTCCGCTCAGCAGCTCATTTATTGTGTGCTGAGTTGCTGTGACCTCCTCTTGCTTCTGCAGAGCAGGCTGTGATCCTGGGGGCATTGTTGTAAAAATGGGTGAAGCTTTTCAGGGGAGCTGAGCCCCACAATCCATCCCCAGTCACCTGTTCCTCACAGCTGCCACAAATTCCAGCTGCTGACCAGAAATCTCCTGGATAAAGAGCTGCTGCAGGGCATTGTAATGAAGATCTGCTGCAGAGCATTGTCTGTGGCTTGCCTGGCTCTGAGAACTCCTCTCAGGTGTATCAGGGGTGATTTCCAGGGGTGATTTCCAGCCCCATTTCCCCAGTGCTGATGTCAGGCTGAACCAACTCTCCTTTGTGTGGCTGCCGTGTGATGCTGCTCCCTCCTCTGGGCTCTCCTGTTACTCCTGCCTTTGTCAGGGAGAACTTCTGTTCCAGGGCAGTTGTTTTCATTGGGAACATCTGGCCGTGGTTCTTGCCCTGCTCAGACTTTGATTCTGGGGTGAAACTCAACTGTTGCTGAACCCTCAGCAAGTCCCTGTCATGGCATGAGGCCACTCTCCTCTGTTCTGACAGAGGGGCCTTGGCACTGCAATTAAGCATTGCTGATTCCCATTTCCACGTGTTTTTCCCCCAGAATTGAAACGTGGGAAGGTCAGAGTGGCAGTGAAAGGAAAAGCCCCTCCCAAGGTCAGATGATAGCATGGCCCCAAGCCCTGGTGCAAGCCCAGAGATCCAGGCACACACCTGGGATGCAGAAGATGCTTTTCCCAAGGTATTGCCTGCTCCAGCAGGACAAAATTACTGTTCTTTCTTCCCTAATCTGGTATTTCTGAATCCTGCACCCCAATATATGCCTGAGACGTGGCAGGGTAACCTAAATTCCACGTTAATGAAGCGCTTCCCTGGGTGGATAAAATGGGAGGAAAAACATAATTAGCTAAGGAAGGAGAGCCCCTGTGCAAGGCTGCCTCTGCTGCAGTTATTTCTGTCCCCTGAATCATTAATCAGCCTGGCCCCATGCCAGGGAAGGCATTAGCCAATCTGCAATTTCAATGGCTTTTTGCTTCCAGTGCTAATGGTAGTAGCAATTCTAACCATGAATCCTTTACTACAAAAATAGTAGTTAAACCACCTAATCCCGCCTAATACTTGTGACTTCAGTTCTTTCTTTACCCACTATTGTTATGGGAGAAGGCTAAAAATAGGGCAGTAATCACTTGATGGAACAAAATATTTTAACCCTGGCTCTGGTTGTCAGTGGCAAACCTGTTGTAGAGCGTGTGATGCTTTCCTTGCTGGCAGCTGGGGAATGCATTTCCCTTCTCCTGGGTGCTGGAAATGTGTCTGAATGCACTCAGAGCTGGGATTCTGTTTTTGAAATAACCTCCTGTGTGAGCTGTTCAAACAAGACAAAGTCAAGCAGCCTCCCCCAGCTGGAGGAGGATTTGTTTCCAGCTGAAATTTGTAAACCTTTAGTTCATTTCAAGGAGCTTTAACAATTGTGAGTGTAGAAATCAAAGTGTTCAGCTGTAGTTTTTGGTTTTCTCCTCTCCATTCTAAGGATATTTCTTGGTTTTGCTGGTTTTTGTTCTTCCAGTCTCAATTCTGGTGTTCTTGTAGAATTGTTGGCTTTTTTTTGAGGGGTGTTTTACTAGAGAGGTGTTTGGTTGGAGTTTTTTGTTGCTTTTTTAATTGCAGATTGAGCAAGACTTAAAATGCAGAGGCCAAATGGATGGAAATGTTACATTCACACTTGCAGAGTGCACAGGAGTTAAAAAGAAATATTCAAGGAATCATCTCCTTTGGAGGTGCTCTGGGTAAGCACCTGGAATGTTCAAACAGAGAAAATTTGGAATCTCTCATCTTGTCACAAACAAAACAAATGCTGTTGGATCTTCCAGCCAGGCTGGAAAGAGATTGGAGCAATTTGGGCAGTGGAAGGGGTGGAATGAGATGGGCTTTAAGGTCCTTTCCACCTCAAATCCATCAGGAATTGGGGGATTTTAGAGCTCAGAAATCAGGACGTTTATTTCTCCGGAGGAATACACCGATAATATAATTTCCCACATTTCTCTGCAGCAGTGGAGGAGCAAAACAAGAGATTCCCCAGCAGGGTGGGACCTCCAGGCCTGGGCAGGAAATCCTGGGGGGCTGCTCAGGCCTCCAAGAGCTGGGCCAGCAGCAGGAGGGAGCCCTTGACATGGCTCTGTGGTGCCAGCAGCCATCCCTTGGCACGCTCCTGTGGCCAGGAGGAGCTGGGGGTGCTTGGCCCGGAGTGCCAGAGCTTATGGAAGTGTCTGTGGGATTCCCTGGAGTTGCTTTGCAGGGTTTGAGGGCAGCACTGGGCCCTGTCATTTACTGCAGATCAAAGGAATATTGAATTGAATTGAAGGAATATTGAATGAAAGGAAAATTGAAAAGGATCCATTTGGGTGTTCCAGCTTTGGGAATCCTGCCTGGGTGGGAGCAGATCCCAGGGCCAGAGGGGGAACTGGGGGAGAGCAAATGCTCCAGTCTGAGGGAGGGAAGATGGATCCTGGGCTAAGGAAGGGCTGGGAAAAGGGGCCACGTGGAGAGCTGGGGCTGGCAGAGGTTTGCTGTGGTTCCCCTCGAGCTCAATTGGATAAATAGAAACTGAACAGATAATTTCAACCTCCCTCAGTCACTGTTACCCCAGCAAATACAGGGATTTGATCTATTTAATGTTCAACATCAAGAAATAAAAAACCATAAAACTGGCTTCATGATGCACTTTTAGAGACAGTTTAGATCATCACTAGAATATTTCTTAGCTCAAATATCTATTAGCAAATATTTTTTTTAGATTCTTTTCCTCCAAAGGAATTTCTAGTTAGTTTTCTATTTTTTTTTTCTCCTGTATGCCTATTTGTTTTATTTCTTTGTTTAATTCCACTTGCCTTTTGCTTCCTGGGAAACAGCTCTTGTATGAGGAGGAACTAAAGAATCCTTTGGGGTTGGGAGTGAAATTTAGCCTTGGATAGTTTGGCTGCCTGTCTGCCCAGGTGAATGTAAATTCTACATAAATGAGGATTCCTTAATATATAAAAAACTGGTGTACAATCCCCCTGGGATGCCTGAAATGTGCTACAGCCCTGCACTTGGAATTTATATGTAAAGGTCATTTTAGCAACCATATTTGCTTAATATAAGGTGCAGTATTAACACAGATTGTTGACATTAATATTTACCTAAAATTACAATTCACTGCTTTGCCAGTTGCTCTCAGGGCATGAAAACCCCCTTGGATTATTCTAGAATAAAAAAACAGGTCCTGGAAATGTGCAAGGTAAATTCCCTTGTTGTTGTCATGCTAATTTGTTGGGTCTTCAGCTCCCAGTTTAGTAATCAGAAGGACAGTTTGGGGCCCTGGCTGCTGTTAATGGAGCTGAGCGCAGAATCCCTTTTGACAAGTGCCATTCCCCCGGGCCTGCCTGGCTGGGATAAATCAGCAGAGTTTGCAGCACCAGCAGTGCCCTGGCTCCGGCCAGGAGCTGCCTTTGGGGAATCCTGGAATGCTGGGGTTTCATGGAATCTCAGCTGGTTTGGTTCTGATAATCCAGGGCCACCCCAGCCATGGCAGGGACACCCTGACTGTCCCAGGGTCACCCCCACTGTCCCCAGGGTCACCCCCACTGTCCCCAGGGTCACCCCCACTGTCCCAGGGTCACCCCCACTGTCCCCAGGGTCACCCCCACTGTCCCAGGGTCACCCCCACTGTCCCAGGGTCACCCCCACTGTCCCAGGCTGCTCCAGCCCCAATGTCCAGCCTGGCCTTGGGCACTGCCAGGGATCCAGGGACAGCCACAGCTGCTCTGGCAATTCCAGCCCAGCCCCTCCCCACCCTGCCAGGGAACAATTCCTGCCCAAGATCCCACCCAAATCTCCCCTTTTCCAATCTCAAGCCATTCCCTGTGTCCTGTCCCTGCAGGCCTTGTCCCCAGTCCCTCTCCAGCTCTCCTGGAGCCCCTGCAGGCCCTGGAGGGGGCTCTGAGCTCTCCCTGGAGCTTCTCCTCTCCAGCTGAGCACCCCCAGCTCTCCCAGCCTGGCTCCAGAGGGCCTCCAGCCCTGGAAGAATCTTTATGACCCCTTTGCTGTGTTGCAGTTTTTCTCCCCAGGGCCTGTTTTGGGGTCTGTGTTGGACCTGGAGCAGGAGGGGTTTGGTCCCAGTCCCTGTGTGGGGGTTGTTCCTCCACTGTCACTCTCCAGGGTGATCCAGACCTGTGGATCTTCAGTGGTGTTCCCAGCCCAGAGCTGTGAGTGCCACATCCTGAGTCCTTCCTTCATCACCCCAGGGCTGGGGACCCCAAACCCGGAGCTCGGGGCTGGCAGCAGGGAGGGGATTGGGCACAGCTGGGACTCGATGGCCTCAGAGACCTTTTCCAACCTCGGTGATGTGGGAGAACGAACGAGATCTGGGGGTCTGGCACTGAGGGGTGTGCAGTGGGAATCCAGCTGTGCCTGAGGGTGTGCAGTGGGAATCCAGCTGTGCCTGAGGGTGTGCAGTGGGAATCCAGCTGTGCCTGAGGGTGTGCAGTGGGAATCCAGCTGTGCCTGGGGGGTGTGCAGTGAGAATCCAGCTGTGCCTGAGGGGTGTGCATTGGGAATCCAGCTGTGCCTCAGGGTGTGCAGCGGGAATCCAGCTGTGCCTGAGGGTGTGCAGTGGGAATCCAGCTGTGCCTGGGGGTGTGCAGTGGGAATCCAGCTGTGCCTGGGGGGTGTGCAGTGAGAATCCAGCTGTGCCTGAGGGGTGTGCATTGGGAATCCAGCTGTGCCTCAGGGTGTGCAGCGGGAATCCAGCTGTGCCTGAGGGTGTGCAGTGGGAATCCAGCTGTGCCTGGGGGGTGTGCAGTGGGAATCCAGCTGTGCCTGGGGGGTGTGCAGTGAGAATCCAGCTGTGCCTGAGGGGTGTGCATTGGGAATCCAGCTGTGCCTCAGGGTGTGCAGCGGGAATCCAGCTGTGCCTGAGGG
>NW_005087615.1:766195-777061 GCF_000331425.1 Pseudopodoces humilis | reverse complement strand
CCTCCCCTCCCCTCCCCTCCGGAATTGTGTGGGATCACGCTGCCATTTCTGTGGAAAACCATTTTTACCTTGTGTCCAGCCCTGCTGCTGCGTTTGTCCTGCCTGGGAACGGTTTCTGCCTCTCCTCCTGTTCCCTCAGCTCAGAATTAGGGAAGATCTTCCCAAGTGGTTAAAAACCAGGATTTTCTCACACAGGTTTGATAACAGCAGCAGTGGTTTGTGGAATAAAAGGGATAAGGAGGGTTGATCTTCAATTTAAATGGTTTTAAAGGGGATGCTTTAAAATACCCGTTAAATTGGGAATAATGAGCTTGGAATACAATTCCTCCTTTTAACCCATGTTCCCTGGAGCTGTGCTCAGCTTCGAGCTGAGGATTTGGTGAGTTTACCTTGGAAAATTTCCCATCACTGTGGCCTTATCAAAAGCACAGGAGGAATAATTTTGGGAAGATCCATGACTTTCTGCAGCTGAATCTTCTCAAAGAGCTGCTGCCCAGCCCACAATAAAATAAATCTGGAAAAGAAATAATGCAAATATTAAATAATGAAGCAGCGCTCATCTGAACCTCCTGCAGTGTTCATTCCCTCATAAACAAACCAAAGAGATTATTTGTTGCACCTGCAGCAGGTAATTTAATATTTCCTCCAAAAATCCACTTGGTTTTGGTCGTGTCGTGAATCTGCTGGGCTTAACAAAACTTCTGCTTCTCCGCCCTCAGCAGACACCGTATTTATCATGTTTATTCCATGCATGTGTGATAAATCCAGTGCTGCCTCTAGCTTAGCTGGAATAGCCATAAATATGATTTTTGGAGATCAGGTTTAGATTTACCATCGTGCCTTGTTCAGAGCTTTAATAGAACTGGAAGGATTTTAACTTTATTTATGCAGCTGTGGAGGCCTTGGCTGACAGTTAAATGGCCACAATAAATTATTCCTGAGGAGGACACAGATCCCAGACCTGGCAGTAGGAAAAAGTTGGTTGCCCCTGCAGGAAAAAAAAAAAAAAATCGTAAAAATTTATTTGGAATCAAAGAATCTTAAGAATTCTTCTGGATCAGAGGAGGATGGATCTGTTTGGGAATAGACTTTGGAAAGAAATTGAAATTAGCACTCCCAGAAATGGGTTACGCTCCAGAGGATCAGTGTGGGGCTTCCCATCTTCCCAAAATCCTCCTGTCCTCGTTCCCTCCGTGCTGGGTGATGCTGTGGCTCAGATCACACCTGGGATAGCTCTGATGTTGGGGGGTTTGACCTCGAAATCCATCAAAAGTCACTTTATTTTTTAAAGTTTCTCTTTCAGTGGTAGTGGAGGGCAGTGGGAGGGGAGGTCTGGCTTCCTGTGGTTATAAAATCAGTTCTGATGGGGCAGAGAGGGCTCCAGGAGAGCTGGAGAAATGAGTCTGAGCAGTGGAATGGTTTGGAGTGGGAGAGATCTCAAATCCCATCCCATGGGGATGCCATGGCAGGGACACTGCCACTGCCCCAGGCTGCTCCAGCCCCATCCAGCCTGGCCTGGGGCACTGCCAGGGAATGTGGCTCACATTCCTGCAGCCTCATTTCCCTGGGGTTCCCCCTGCCCTGCAGGTCCCTGTGGGATCGGGCTGTGTTCCCTGGGAAGGACTTCCAGCCAGGAAAATCCGTGCAGGCTCCTCCTGCACCAGCAGAGGGATCCCGAGCCCTGCAGGAAAGGCAGAAATCAAACCCTCTGCCACGTGCTGAGCCGCAACTGCAGCCACTGCAGCCAGGGGAGAGGCCATGCCCTGTTCCCTTGTCCCCATCCATGCCCTGTTCTCTTGTCCCATGAGGTCCATCCATGCCCTGTTCCCATCCATGCCCTGTTCCCTGTCCCATCCATGCCCTGTCCCCATCCATGCCCTGTTCCCTGTCCCATCCCTGCCCTGTTCCCATCCATCCCTTGTTCTCTTGTCCCACAAGGACCAATGTGATAGATTGGCATTTTTTTAGCTTGTGCTTTAAAAGCACTACACCCATCCATTCCCTGTTCCCATCCATTCCCTGTTCCAATCCATTCCCTGTCCCATTCCCTGTTCCCTGTTCCATTCCCTGTTCCCTGTTCCATTCCCTGTTCCCTGTCCCGTTCCCTGTTCCATTCCCTGTTCATTCCCTGTTCCCTGTTCATTCTCTGTTCCATTCCCTGTTCCCTGTTCATTCCCTGTTCATTCCCTGTTCCCTGTTCCATTCCCTGTTCCATTCCCTGTTCCCTGTTCCATTCCCTGTTCCATTCCCTGTTCATTCCCTGTCCCGTTCCCTGTCCCGTTCCCTGTTCCCTGTCCCGTTCCCTGTTCCCTGTTCCATTCCCTGTTCATTCCCTGTTCATTCCCTGTTCCCTGTTCATTCCCTGTTCATTCCCTGTTCCCTGTTCCATTCCCTGTTCCTTGTTCATTCCCTGTTCCCATTCCCTGTTCCCTGTCCCGTTCCCTGTTCCCTGTTCCATTCCCTGTTCATTCCCTGTTCATTCCCTGTTCCCGTTCCCACCCGTGTCCCGTTGTGTCTCAGGGGGGCTGACGAACGGCAGTGGCCGTTACATCTCAGCGGCGCCGGGCGCGGAGGCCAAGTACCGCAGCGCGAGCAGCGCGTCGAGCCTGTTCAGCCCCAGCAGCACGCTGTTCCCGTCGTCCCGCCTGCGCTACGGCATGTCGGACGTCATGCCCTCGGGCCGCAGCCGCCTGCTCGAGGACTTCCGCAACAACCGCTACCCCAACCTGCAGCTGCGCGAGATCGCCGGCCACATCATGGAGTTCTCGCAGGACCAGCACGGATCCAGGTGGGCATGGCTCTGCTCTCTGCAGTTCTGCTTCCTGCAGTTCTGCTTCCTGCAGTTCTGCTTCCTGCAGTTCTGCTTCCTGCAGTTCTGCTTCCTGCAGCTCTGCTCTCTGCAGCTCTGCTCTCTGCAGCTCTGCTCTCTGCAGTTCTGCTTCCTGCAGTTCTGCTTCCTGCAGTTCTGCTTCCTGCAGCTCTGCTCTCTGCAGCTCTGCTCTCTGCAGCTCTGCTCTCTGCAGTTCTGCTTCCTGCAGTTCTGCTTCCTGCAGTTCTGCTTCCTGCAGCTCTGCTCTCTGCACCTCTGCTCTCTGCACCTCTGCTCCCTGCAGTTCTGCTTCCTACTACAGCTCTGCTTCCTGCAGTTCTGCTTCCTGCAGCTCTGCTCTCTGCAGCTCTGCTCTCTGCACCTCTGCTCTCTGCACCTCTGCTCTCTGCACCTCTGCTCTCTGCAGTTCTGCTTCCTGCAGCTGTTTCCTGCAGCTCTGCTTTCTGCAGCTCTGCTTCCTGCAGCTCTGCTTCCTGCAGCTGTTTCCTGCACCTCTGCTCTCTGCACCTCTGCTCTCTGCACCTCTGCTTCCTGCAGTTCTGCTTCCTGCACCTCTGCTTCCTGCAGCTCTGTTTCCTGCACCTCTGCTCTCTGCAGCTCTGCTTTCTGCACCTCTGCTCTGTGCAGCTGTGTTTTTTGCAGCTGTGGTTTTTGCAGCTGTGTGGGGTTTTTTTGCAGCTCTGGTGTTCTGTCACTATGTGTTGTGCAGCTCTGGATTTTGCAGCTGTGAGTTTTTGCAGCTGTATGTTTTGCAGCTGTGGGTTTTTTGCAGTTGCATTTTGTGGTTGAGTTTCACAGCTGAGTTTCACACTTGTGTTTTGTGGCGCTTCCCGGAGCTGAGGCAGACCAGGGAACAAGCAGGAAAAGTCAATCCAGCGTCACACCTGGAATCCCCAAGGATTCCAATTCCTGCCCTGCCCAGACACCCCAACAGTCCCACCCTGAGAGCGCTGCCCAAGGCTGCTCCAGGAGCTCTCCTCCAAGAGGAGCTTCCCTGCTCTGTGCTTTGCTCACTCATCCCCCTGGCACAGCTTAATTCAGTTTAAAATCCAAGATTCGCTGTGTTGTTCGTTGAGATTTGCTTCTCTTGAGATGAAGATTGCAACATGTGGCCACCCCGATGGGATGGCCGGATAAAACATCTGTGTTTGCACAGATCTGCAAGATGTGGGTCAGTCAAATGTCTTAAATTTGGATATTGAACTTGTAACGGGACTCTGAGGTTAATGGAAGTGCTTCATCTCCCCAGCATAACGGGATTGGTGGTGGTGGTGGTTTCTGGAACACTGGGTGAGGCTTTGGGAGGGGGTGAATGACCGTGGGCAGCCGTGGCATCACTCCAGGGCTGCTTTTCAGGTTTATTCAGCTGAAACTGGAGCGTGCCACCCCGGCAGAGCGTCAGCTGGTGTTCAACGAGATCCTGCAGGCAGCCTATCAGCTCATGGTGGATGTCTTCGGCAATTACGTCATCCAAAAGTTCTTTGAGGTGAGTCTGCCCTCCCCTGCAGGTTTTCCTGGGGTTCCTGCTGGCCTGAGGTGTTGGATAAGTCTGGAAAACCCTGCCCTGAGGCTAAAATCGTGGGTCACTGTCAGCACTGACACCATCTCCTCCCCACAAGCTGCTGGATCTTTTCCTGCTGGGGTGACTGAGGGTGGGACTCAGATTCATCCCACTTTGGGAAGCAAAATGTGTGTGCAGGAGGTGTGAATTTCCCCTGGAAAGTGGAAGGGGTTGGGATGAGCTGAGCCCTGAGGTCCCTTGCAGCCCAAACCCCTGTGGGATTCAGTGAGATGCAGATCCAGCAAAACTTGTCCAGGGTGCTGCGCTGAGCTCTCAGTGCTCCCGATTTGGGAACAGGGAGAGATTTGTGCAGTAACAGCAGCTGCTGGAGAAGTGTTGTGTCCCTGGTGTGGTCTGGTCCTTCACCAGGTGCTCCCGGTGCTTCTGCCCAGTCACTGAGAATCAGAATCACAGAATGTCCTGAGCTGGAAGGGACCCACGAGGGCCCTGCCCAGCGATCCCAGCCTGTGCATCCCTGGGAGCGCTGGCCCAGCCCTCCTGGAGCTTTGCCCTGGCCAGGGCTGGTGGCCTGGCAGGGTCACCCTGCTGCCTGCAGCCCCTTTGGGATGTGCCAGGCAGGCACAGAACAGGTCTGGCTGTGCCAGTGCGCCCCTTGGCCACGGGGCTGATCCTGTCCCCAGGGTGGGAGGGCAGTGGCAGTGGCCAGGGGAGGGGTTTGTCCCTGCAGTGACTTTGTCCTGTCCCAGTTTGGCAGCCTGGAGCAGAAGCTGGCACTGGCAGAGCGCATCCGTGGCCACGTGCTGTCCCTGGCCCTGCAGATGTACGGCTGCAGGGTGATCCAGAAGGCCCTGGAGTTCATCCCCCCAGACCAGCAGGTAATTGTAAGTTTCAATTTTAACTTTCTTCTTGATGTTTGACGTTCCTGAGCCGTCCCCTCCCGTCCCTCCCGTGCCTGGTGTTCCCTGGGTTTGGTTCCTGGCATGTTTGTGGTGCTCCTTGTGCGTGACGAGTCCGTGCCACCTTGCTTGTCATTGTCACCTCCTCGTTCCCCTGCCCTGCCCATGGGGCTGCTTCTCTGTGTAGGGAAAACTGAGAATGAGGGTGAATTAGAAGAGATTTTTAATTCCTTTGAAGGGTTTTGCCTTTAATATTCAGCGAGTTATTGCAATGTGGGTCAACATCCCACACTCCTGCAGGGAGATGGATGAGGAGCTCCTCGTTCTGGCTTGGGAGGGATGTGGCTGATAGCCCCACTCAGAGCTCATTAATAAAGCACATCCTCAAGGGCTTTAGCAGCAATGAATTGAGATGAAAAATACGCTGGGCAGGCTGGCTTGGGAAGGCTTGGGGATGGTTGTAACAGGAATCTCAATGTAGGTTATGAAATTAAAAATATGAAAGAGGTTTTAGGAGCGCTCCTTTCCTTTGGGCTGAGCCTGAGCCAAGTGTGTCAGCAGGGCGGTGCCTGAGCTCCATCACTGCTGCTCCAAGGTTCAGTGTCTCCTCCAGAGTGGCATTTCTGAGTCCTCAGTGCTCCCAAAATTCCTGGCTTTGATTCAGTTATAAAACTGAACTCACCCAGATCTTGTCAGAGCATTAAAATGCCCCAGAATGTCATTTCTGTTTGTGAGTGAAGTGTCCACCCTGCACATGGGTTACATCAGTCGTGGCTGTAAAACCCCAGCAAGTTCCGAGCCCTGTTTTAGTGACAGGTGACCCTGATACCCAAAGAGTTCGTGAACTTTGTGCACTTTAGATCTGCTCCTCTTTGAGGGGAGCAGAGAGGAAAACGGGGGGTGCACAGGAAAGCTGTGGCTCAGTTAGGATTTCTTCAGTTTGGATTCTTGGAAGAGGATGAGCTCCATCTTCCTGCAACCCCAGGATGGTTTGGCTTGGAGTGGAGCTCCAGGCTGCTAAGGGGGTGTCAGGGCAGGGTTTGCTCATCTCCTGGCCACTGGAGCAGCCCTCAGTGGCAGCTCTGGGATGCTGCTGGTGCTTTCTGTTTGCTCTGTGTCCTCCCGTAGAACGAGATGGTTCGGGAGCTGGACGGGCACGTGCTCAAGTGCGTCAAGGACCAGAACGGGAACCACGTGGTGCAGAAGTGCATCGAGTGTGTGCAGCCTCAGTCCCTGCAGTTCATCATCGATGCCTTCAAGGGCCAGGTGAGCTCCTGCCCAGCTCCTGGAACAGCCCCAGGGTGGCTGGGGCTTCATTGGCAACTCTCAGCTTCATCATCATCATCAACTTCTGCAGCAGGGTCGATGCAGCCACGTGAGACAGCCCAGAAACTCCTTGCTCACGTCCCTGTTGCCATTTCTGGGCAGATCTCTCAGAGCAAAACCTCCTTGCCCGAGCCAGTTCTCCTGGAATATTGAGTATTTGTGAGTGATGAGGGAAAACGAGGCTCTCCCTGATCCATCTTCCCAGTGAGCAGAGCTTTGTGCTGCTGAGGTGCCTTAGTCAAGTCTGAGCTTCATCAATTCCTTAATTTTCAGCACTTTTGTAAAATCCCAGCAAGTTCTGAGCCCAGAGCTGATCCCCTTTTAATGGCAGGTGACCCTGATAACCCCAAGAATTCGTGAACAATGTGCATTTGAGATTGGTTTCTCTTTGAGGGGAGAGGAAAATGGGGGATGCAAAGTGTCATTATGATCCTGGTGAGGAATGCTGAATGCTGATTCCCAAGGGCCTCAGAGCAGGGAAAAAAGCAGGAATTTCATCTACAAGTGGGCAATTGTTCTTGATTCTCTTAATTTTTTGCTTTTTTATTGCTGTCCTCTCCTGAATTGATGTCCTGGGTATCAGTTTTGTCTGGCCTCAGCTCCCGGTACAAAAGTGCTGCTTTTTGGGTGTTCCCAGCCTCAATTTAATTGGCTTTTTGCAGGGGCACTCTGAAGTTTTGAGGATTTGCCCCAGGGATGTGAGGACAGGCAGAGGCTGTTACAGCAGGAACCAGGAGCTGGGAGTCCTGGGGAAGTGGGGGTTTGGTTGGTTGGGTTAAAACAAGCGGGATTCTGGCTGGAAGCTTGTTCCTGATGAGAGTTCAGGCTTGGATTTTCCACTGGGAGTTTGGGAAGGCAGAAACATCTCTGGGAGCTCAGCTGATGGCACTGACATTTCCTTGACCAGTTGTCCCAGTTTTATCTGAACCTTCACATGGCAGATTAAACTTAGCACCTCCAGATGATTTTTTTCTGCAGTTAATTGCACTCTAAGCCCTGTTTCCCTGCAGGGTTTACTCACCAGTTATTAAAAATGTGTGACTGTTGATTTAAACTTCAGTGCTTGGATTTGCTGCTGTTGTTAAATCAAAGCAACCAAACGGGACTTGGTGCTTCAGACAGAAAATGGAGCAGCAATAACAAAATGTGTCATGTTCTCACCCACAGATCTGCTAATCCATTAGAAATGAGAAAGATTCTTTGTTGTCACTTCTCCTAAGCACTGTTAAGGCATTTAAACAAATCCAAACAGTTGAGAAAAATCCTTTGCTGGGCATTTTTAACTTTTCTGGCTCATAGCATTTCTTAAATAGCTCAAAATCCGTGCTGGCAAACAATGTGCTGGAATTACTGGGGAAGAATAACCGAGCTTCCAGCAATGCTTGCTTGTTCCAGGGTTTGTTTTTTATGAATCGAGAGGTTTTACCATTTGTTTTTCCCAGCTGGAAAAGCTGAGGCTTCCCCAGGTTGTGCCTGGGATGTCGGTGGGTGTTGGGTGCTGGCATTCCCTGCAGGGATCCTGGAGGGTTTCTGGGCTTGCCAAGGACTGATGGCACCTTGCTGGCCGTCCCCTGTCCCCAGGTGTTCGCTCTGTCCACGCACCCCTACGGCTGCCGGGTGATCCAGAGGATCCTGGAGCACTGCCTGCCCGAGCAGACCCTGCCCATCCTGGAGGAGCTCCACCAGCACACGGAGCAGCTGGTGCAGGTCAGTGGGGACGGGGCTGGGACGTCCCCAGGTCACTGCTGGGGGCATTCCCACCTGGAGCAGGGCTGGGAATGGGTACAGCAGGCAGGAGCTGTCACTGCTGAGTGCATTCCCACCTGGAGCAGGGCTGGGAACGAGCACAAGTGCAGGAGCTGGCACTGCTGAGTGCATGCCCACCTGGAGCAGGGCTGGGAATGAGCACAGCAGGAGGAATGGTCACTGCTGAGTGCATTCCCACCTGGAGCAGGGCTGGGAATGAGCACAAGTGCAGGGCTGTTGTCACCTCCATGTCCTGGTGCTCCATCACTGGGGGGGAGCTGCTTCCTCCAAGGAAAAGGAGGTGCCAAGTGATGGGAATTCTTGGGAAGAGTGGTTTCTGTGCTCACCCCGCTCCTGGCTGCCTTCCCTCCTCCCTGCAGTCCTTGGGAGGAGCTGCTGGGCCAGGCTTTGATGCGGGTTTTCGGGGATAAAGCAGCAAAGCCGCTCCTGCTCCGTTCCCAAATTCCCACTCCAGTGGCGGGGCAGGAACTGGTCCAGTTCCCGAGTCCTGTGTGCTCACTGGGAACTGGGAGGAGGTTGGGCGTGGACATCAGGCCATGGTACCCTGAACTGGAAAAGAAATATCCTGAGGTCTGAAAATTCCCAAGGTGAGAACAGTGAGCCATGGCCAGACCCGCGGCACAGCCCTCCAGGACGTGGGATTGGGTAGGTTCGAACCTGGAGAGAGCAGAAAAAACTGGGAATAAGCCAAATATTGACATTTCCTGTGCAAGGACAGCATTTTGAGTTCTATAAATATTACAAATTCTACAGAAATGCATCATTTTACCACCTGGTACCACCCTAGAACGCGCATTTTTGCAGAAATAGAAAGTATTGAGCTGATTTGTACATTAAATATTAGAATTAATCTTCAGTTGAACTTTTAACTCTGAATGCACTTTGGGAATCAGTTTGCTGGGAATGTTTCTAGTCCATTTATCCACCTTCTGTGACGGTCTGCTGCTGTCTCCCACCCAGGATCAGTACGGGAATTACGTTATCCAGCACGTCCTGGAGCACGGCCGGCCCGAGGACAAGAGCAAGATCGTAGCAGAAATCAGAGGCAACGTGCTTGTGTTGAGTCAACATAAATTTGCCAGGTAGGAATCTCTCCCTGAAGTTTTCCCTCTGGGAGCAGGGACACATGGAAGAGCTGCAGAGGACTTAGGGGATTTTGGGAATCCTCTGAGAAGTGAAAATGACTTTTTCATGAAAAGATGTTATAATGGTTATGAGCTGGGCTGTGTCAGCCAGTCTGTCGTGGAGGAGGATGGAGATGTGGAAGAGCAGCTCTGATCCAAGCTCCCAGATTTAACCAGGAATTCTTGTGTGGTTTGGTTTATCTGATTTATTTTCACGGGGTTGAAGCTGTCACTACCCCGTGGGTAATAAGAACGTTCACTGCCCCGGGATGCTGTGTCCAGCCATGGGGGATTTGGGAAATCAGTGCAGCAGCAATCCATCCCACTTTTCCCAGAGGGATTTCCACTCCCAGCATCATTCCCAGCTTTCTGCTGTGTCCCTCTTGAGTCACACCCAGGGAATCCTCCACGGGGAGCTGCAGCATTCCCAGATGCTGCAGAGCCACACGTGGGTGAAGCAGAGCCCAGGTATTTGTGCTTCCCATGTGTGGGAATCCCTGCTGGATGTGCTTCCAGCCCTTGGAACACGAAGGCTGAGCTCTTCAAAGGCTCAGAATTCCCCCTTCCTCTGATGAGAATACTCATGGACACGAGGGAAGCATAGCATTAATGAGAATCAGGAGAGCGTGGTCTTCACGTTGTTATTTCAGGTTCTTCCTCCCTGCTTTGCCTCCCTCTTTATTCCCAAACTTCTTCCCAGCTGGAGCATTAATTAGTGGAGGTTCCCCCGGGCTGAGCCAGCCCGCTGGTGCTGCTGGGAGCCAGGCAGGGCTGTGGGATGAGCCCAGCTCTCAGTCCCCTTCCACACCCCCCACTTCTGGCTCCCTCAGAGCCCAGGCTGCTCACTGATACATTCAGGAATTCTGGAAATCCTCTGCTTGGCTGGGCTTTTTCATTCCTGAGTGAGCATTTCCGTGTTGTCGTAACCTTGGGTGTCCATTCCAGCCGTGTTCCAGCCTGGAGAAAATCAAAACAGCAACTTGGCTTCTGTGCTGGGAGAGTGGACACTGACCTGAACTGGTCCAGTTCCCAAATTCCCACTGAGATCCCAAATCCTGCTGGGCACTGCTGAGCTCTGGAGCACAAATCCCTTGTAGCAGCACACCAGCTGTTCTTAGGGTTGGATGAAAAGCTCTGAGGAGACATTCTGTGCTCAGTTCCCTGCTCCATTCCCAGTTCCCTGCCCCATTCCCAGTTCCCTGTTCCATTCCCAGTTCCCTGCTCCATTCCCAGTTCCCTGTTCCATTCCCAGTTCCCTGCCCCATTCCCAGTTCCCTGCTCCATTCCCAGTTCCCTGCTCCATTCCCAGTTCCTTGCCCCATTCCCAGTTTCCTGTTCCATTCCCTGCTCCATTCCCAGTTCCTTGCTCCAGTTCCCTGCCCCATTCCCAGTTCCCTGCTC
>NW_005087615.1:735422-747193 GCF_000331425.1 Pseudopodoces humilis | reverse complement strand
GATCTGTCAGGGATCTGTCAGGGATCCGCCGGGGATCCGCCGGGGATCTGTCAGTGATCCACCGGGGATCTGTCAGGGATCTGTCCGGGATCCACCGGGGATCTGTCAGGGATCTGTCAGGGATCTGCCGGGGATCCGCCGGGGATCTGGATCTGTCGGGGATCCACCAGGGATCCACCACAGTTCAACCAGGGATCCGCCAGGGATCCGCCAGGGATCTGACAGTGATCCACCAGGGATCCACCGCAGTTTAACCAGGGATCTGTCAGGGATCCACCGGTGATCTGTCAGTGATCCACCAGGGATCCACCACGGTTCAACCAGGGATCTGTCAGGGATCCACCATGGTTCCACTGGGGATCTGCCATGGCTCTACTGGCGATCTGACAGGGATCCACCGGGGATCCGCTGCCGTTCCACTGGGGATCCACCAGGAATCTGTCAGGGATCTGTCTGGGGTCTGCCAGGGATCCATTGGGAATCTGTCAGGGATCTGCTGTGGTTCCACTGGGGATCCGTCAGGGATTCGGCGAGGATCTGCCGGGGATCTGCCACAGTTCCAGCAGGGATATCCACCGGGGATCTGCCAGGGATCCGCCGTGGTTCCACCAGAGATCCGCTGGGGATCTGTCAGGGATTCACCGCGGTTCCAGCAGGGATCCGTTAGGGATCCGCCATGATTCCAGCGGGGATCTGTCGGGGATCCACCGCGGTTCCAGCAGGGTTCCACCGGGGATCCACCGGGGATTCACGGGGGATCCTCCGGGGAGCGCGGGGGAGGCTCCGGGGCGGCCCCGCGGAGCCGCCGCAGCCGCGGGCAGCGCGGGCCCCTCCGGGCCGGAGGAAAGTAGGTCGTGGCTGTGCTGGCGTGGCCGCCCCGTCCTACATATGGAAATCGGGGCTATTTCTGGCCGCTCCTGACGGGCTCGGCCCCGCTCCGGCCCCGCGGTGCTCGGGGGACGCTTCGGGCCGGAGCTGCTCCCCGGGCTCTCCTGCCCTCCCCTCTCCTGGCATGGGTGGCTCCATCCTGCTCGGCTTCCCAGCGCTTTGGAGGGGATAATTCCTCATGGAAAAATCCTTTTCCAGCTGCGCGTGCCGGTCCGGGAGCCTCGGCCCATCCCATGCAGGGGCTGGGTCTCCCTCCAAGGCTTCCCCCCAAAGCCAGCCCTGGATTGATCCCATCCCCTCCAGGCTGGACTCCAGCTGGAAATCCTGGATTTGGCAGCAGCTTCATCAGCCCCGCTTTGCATTTCCATGGCAACCCCGAGGAAGGTGGGCAGGAACTCCTTCCCGCTGGACACGCAGGAGCTGACAAACACCAACAGCACCTCCCGGGATGGGAGAATCCCGATTAACCACCGGGAGCAGAGGGAAAAGGGCGTCCCCCGGTTTTGAGTCCTGTCTGTGGGGAGGGGGAGCCGGTGTTGATCCAGATCTGCCTGTGAGAGTCTCCGATATGTTCCTGATTAATCGTAATTAGGGGTTCATTAGCAGTGGCTCAGCACCAGGACAGATCCTGGGGGGTCTCCAGTAACGGGACTGGCAGCGCTGCAGGGGCACACGGGTGAGGGTTGGGTTTTGGGGCAGTGACAGCTCTGCCACTTAAACACGGCCTGGACACATCATCCCCACATTCCCGGGGTTTAATATGTTTGTGGGGAGCTGGGAAGGGGCTGGAGAATTCCTGAGGGAGCTGGGAAGGGGCTGGAGAATTCCTGAGGGAGCTGGGAAGGGGCTGGAGAATTCCTGAGGGAGCTGGGAAGGGGCTGGAGAATTCCTGAGGGAGCTGGGAAGGGGCTCAGGCTGGAGCAAAGGAGGCTCAGGGGGAATTTCTGGCTCTGCACAAGTCCCTGGCAGGAGGGGACAGCCGGGGGGGTCCCAGGAACAGGGACAGGAGGAGAGGGAACGGCCTCAGGCTGGGCCAGGGGAGGTTAAGTCGGATATCAGGAAAAATTTCCTCATGGAAAAATTTGTCACAGCCGCCCAGGGAATGGTGGAGCCCCCATCCCTGGAAATATTTAAGGAATTTGGCATTTGGGGACAGGGGTGAGCGGTGACCACCCAGGGCTGGGTTAATGGTTGGACTCGGCGGTCTGAGAGGGATTTTCCACCACCAGTGATTCCAGAATCCCGCTGGTGCGTGGCCTGGATGCTCCCTGCACACCCCAAATGACAGAAAAACCCTTCGGCAGCTTCACGTGCGAAGCTTTTCCAGGGGAATCCGGGGCTGGGCCGACGCCTTTGTGGGAGCTCCGAGGAGGGAGAACCGTAAAGGGGGAGCCAGGGGGGATCTCCAGGCTGATCCATCCGGAGCAGTTCGGGAGGAATATTCCCGCATGTGAGATGGGTGGGGTTTGCACCAAACACCCCAAAACCTGTTCACCCCAGCTCTGTGGGCCCTGACGGGACCTGGCCCCTCTGCCTGCTCCAGACCCCCTTTTCCATGCTGGAAATTCCCCCCAAATTGTGCCGATCCCTTCGCTCCTGAGGCTCGGGGAGGTCCCGGTTCCCCAAAACTGCAGCACGGGGAGGGGCTGGGGAAACTGAGGCAGCGGCTGGGAGGGAGGGAAGCCCTCGGGGAGGAAGGATTTGGGGAAAGGGGGATGATTTGTAGGGCTGGAGGATGGTCCCTCTGCCCCTGGAGCCCTCCTCTCCTTTCCCAGCCCATCCCTGGGGGCTCAGCCTTCCCCTCGCCCCCTTAATGACCACAATTAAGCCGATCCTCGCAAATGAAGCGGCGTTTAAGGATCCAGATAAATTGGGAAACACCCCGCGATTGCTCTCGGTGCTTCTTAAGAGGCTTTTTCCTCCCGCAGCTGCCTCTCCTGCGTCCCCAGAGCCACCCCAGCTCCCACGGGGGCTCCTTTGGGAGCGATCCCGGTTTTTGCTGAGTCTCCTTAGGGGGAAAAGCAGTTCCCGGTGTATCCAGCCCCTCTCGGACAGCTTTGGGGCTGTCTCGGGCTCCCTGCGCTGTGTCCCCGTGTCCCCAAATCCCCCCGTGGCGCTCATGCGGGTCCCGGGGGGCCGAGCCCCGGCTGCTCCCCATGGGAACGCTCCAGGAAAAGCGGCCGGAGGAGCGTTCCCGGTCCCGGTTCCACCGGGGCCGCTTTCCCCGGGCCCAGAGGCGTTTCCAGCTGAAACCTTTCCTTCCACAAACACCATGAGATCATTTTCCTCTCCCCGGCGCACAATGCGCCATTGTCCTGCCCATTCCACTGGAAATCGAACCGGGAATGTGAGCCGGAGCGCCCTGATCCCTCTCCCAGCGCCGAAGGAGCCGGGATGGGGCTCCCCAGCCACCCCAAAGCCTTTTTGGGACGGGTTTTGTGCAGGAGATCCGTGGGATCAAACGGATTCCTGCTGGAATCTCAGCGCCGGGATCGGCTGAGCCAGGGAGGGGTGGGAGGGCCGGGGCTGCGCTTGGCTGGCTCTGAAAAACGGGAATTGCTCTTTTCCTCGCCTTTTGATTGTTCTGCTCGGGGCTCTTATCGGAGCCGGCAGGAGCTGCCGGGATCGGCTCTCGGGGATTGCTGGGAGAGGCTGGAACGAGGTCCGAGGGCTGGGGGACAAAAATCCCGTTTTTGTGGAGCTGTGGAATGATGGAATCATGGAATGGTTTGGGTTGGGAGATTTAAACCTCACCCAGGGCCATCCCTGCCATGGCAGGGACACCTCCACTGTCCCCAGGGTCACCTCCCACTGTCCCAGGTGGCTCCAAGCATTTCCAGGGACACTTGGGCACTGCCAGGGATCCAGGGACAGCCACAGCTGCTCTGGCAATTCCAGCCCAGCCCCTCCCCACCCTCCCAGGGAACAATTCCTGCCCAGGATCCCATCCATCCCTGTCCTCTGGCACTGGGAGCCGTTCCAGGAGAGCGGGGGGGACCTGCCCCCGGTTGGGATCCCCGGGAAGAGGCTCCGGGGCTGCTGCTGGCACCGCCCGGCCGGGACCGTAATTCCCGGTAATCCCTGGAGCCGCTCCTGCCTCACCTGGGCCGGCAGCACCGGAGGGACAGAGCCGGCAGCAATCGGCTTAGGGGATAAACCGGGGGGACAGGGGGACAGGGGACAGAGGGACGGGGGAATAGAAAGGACAGAGGGACAGAAAGGACAGAGGGACAGCTGGAGCCGCTGGCACCTGTGGGCGGGCACTGGGCCATGGGGGCTGGCCGGCAGGTGACCCGGGTGTCCCTGGGGACAGGGGTGGCACCCTGGGGACAAGGTGTCACCTGTGCCCGCCGGGCCGTTCCCGCTGTCTCGGGGCTGCTGGAGATGGATTTTGGGAGCGGGAGGAGCTCCGAGCACCCGAGCGGGGTGGGGACATTTCTGCCCTCTCGGGGTAAAGCCTTGAGGTCCCTGCCCCACCTCACTCCTGGCATCCAGGGGAAGGGTTTTCCCAGAGGGTTTTCCCGGAAGGTTTTCCGGGAGGATTTTCCTGGAGGATTTTCCTGGAAGGTTTTCCCGGAAGGTTTTCCCAGAGGGTTTTCCAGGAGGGTTTTCCTGGAAGGTTTTCCGGGAGGATTTCCCGGGAGGATTTCCCGGACGGTTTTCCCGGAAGGTTTTCCAGGAGGGTTTTCCAGAAGGGTTTTCCTGGAGGTTTTTCCCAGAGGGTTTTCCCGGAAGGTTTTCCGGGAGGATTTCCCGGGAGGATTTCCCGGAGGGTTTTCCCAGAGGGTTTTCCTGGAGGGTTTTCCTGGAAGGTTTTCCTGGAAGGTTTTCCGGGAGGATTTTTCCGGAGGGTTTTCCAGGAGGGTTTTCCTGGAGGTTTTTCCCAGAGGGTTTTCCTGGAGGGTTTTCCTGGAAGGTTTTCCTGGAAGGTTTTCCGGGAGGATTTTCCCGGAGGGTTTTCCAGGAGGGTTTTCCCGAAGGATTTCCCGGGAGGATTTTCCTGAAGGATTTCCCGGAGGGTTTCAGGACACTGTCCCATGGATGTGGGAGCAGCACCCCGGGTGGGATGTGGGGGCAGCGGGGCTGTTCCCGTTTCTGCAGCCAGGTCCTGGCAGGGTTTTGGGGCCGGGGCGAGCAGGACCTTCAGCGCTTTTCCAGCATTCCCACTCCAGGCCTGCGCTGCCAGCCCAAATCCACATTTTGGGCGCGGCCCGCTGTGAAAAACCTTTTATTTGGGATAATTGCAGGTGAGAGTAGGGGACCAAAAAAACACTTAATGCTGGGTTTTATTTTGGGTAGTTTGAGGTGGGCGCAGGGCACAGCGTCTGCTCCACCCCAGAAAGGGGCAGCGCCGTGCCCTGGGGGTTCTCCTGCGCCTTCCCGAAATCCGGGAATGCCGCGAGTCCCGGAGCTGCTAAAAACAGGGAATTTATCCACGGCCCCCTGGGTTTGTGCTTTTTGGGACGGAGCTGGGGTGAGCGCATCGGGGACGTTTTGGGGTTTCCGGGGTCTCTGATGTTTGTAGGGAAGAGCAGAGGAGATTCCCGCTCGTTCCAGAGGTGATTCCTGGGGAAATCGGTGAATCCTCGGCCCCGCCGCGATTGGCTCCGTGACTCAGTTTCCCCCCGGGTGACAAGGGGGTGGCGCCGAGGGTTGGGAATTCCTGGGAAAAGCAGGATTTTCTGTCCCGTTGCTCAGCCAGGGATTGCTCAGCCCTTCCAGCGGATCTCCCTCCCCATCCCACCGGGAATTCCAGCCTTTCCCCCTCCCCAGCTTTTACCACACCCTAAAAGCCCACGGAAGGCAGAGCCCCGAGTTTTCCCGTGCCTCTCCCACGGGGAATTTCATCATTCCAGGTAAAGCGAGTTGTGTTAAAACCCTGCGCCCTCCCCCCGAGCTGAGCTGGGCAGGGCTCCGGGTAATCCCCGCCTGTCGCATCCCTAATCCCAGCCCTGTCCCTCGCTGAACCGGCCCCGGGAGCAGGGATGAGCCTGGCAGGATCCAAACCCCGCTGCTGCCGCCTGAGCAGCGCTGCCAGCCCGGGCTGCAGGAAAAAATCCTGGATTTTGGGAGCTCGGGTTGCTGGAGCATCCCCGGAGCGAGAGGAAGGACCCGGGGGGGTGACAGAGCCCGGGGACAGCGGAGCATCCTCCCCTTTATTCTTGTTTTGGGTTTTAATTTTTGTTTTGTTTTGTTTTGGGGTTTTTGGGGATGTTTTTTGTTGGTTTGTTGGGGATTTTTTGGCTTTTTGGCGGGTTGTAACATTTCTCATCCCAAACTGAGCACACACAATGTTGACATGGAATTGGTTATTCAAATCCGGGCTAACTGTTAATTCCTAATTTTCACAAGGCCTATCCATCTACCTTTCATTTAAACAAGGCCCATCTATTCATTTTTAATTAGCTTCAGCCAAGCTCATCCTTACTAAAAACCTCATCTTCCCTAAAATCCTGAATTCTCCAAACTTTGTGTCTCTCCTGCAAACAGCCCAGAACAAAGAGAGATTTCTCAAGGTGAATTCTGCTTTTTCCCGATTTCCTTTTCCAAAGGAGGCAGCAGCTGGGTGAGCTGGGACCTCTCTGCTCCTCTGCTGAGCACAAATCCGCGCTGCTGCTGGATTTTCCGGGCGGAATTGTGGCAGCAGGAGGATTTGAGGAGGCTGCCAGGGAGAGGCCGGATCTTTTATTAGAGCAACTGATATGGTTGGGGGGAAAAAAAGCTCCAAAGCAGATCAGGATTTTGGGCTCACCAGTCCTTATTCAGGTCCTAAATAGAAACAGCTCAGTCAGATCCTCGGGTTTATTTTAATCAATTTTAGATTTGAAAACCAAAAAAAAAATAAAAAAAAAGAAATAAAACCAGCTGATGAGCTGAAAGCGTTTTTTCCTTTTTTCCTCTTTCTCTGGTGATTTTTTTCCAGTTTTGTTTTTTTTTTTTATTTGTTTTCCTGGGAGCCTCGTGTGTGGTGTTTGGCAGGGCTCAGTCACAGCCCCAACACCCCAAATTTGGGATTTTCTCACTCCTCCAGGACTCCTGTGGGAGGTGGAGGCCAGGACAGCTGGATCCTCTCCCGGATTATTCCAGGCTCCTGGAAAACGCTGCCCAGCTGCTCCTTGGCCTCGTTTCCCCCCTGGATGTCAGGGATGCTCCCAGTGCTGCGTGGGGCTGTCCCCGATCCTGCCCCAGACTCGGTTCTGTGGCCTGGAGCCACTCCCGGGATTTCTCCATCCCTGGGGAATGAGCATCAGCCCCCCTGGAGATCTCCTTTCCATGGGAATCCCGGGGAAATTTGGGATCCTGACCCTCCTGAGAGCCTGCCTGCCCTGCTGGGGGCACAGCCCTGCGCCCTTGGTGGAGTCCAAGGGGCACAAATCCCTCTGCTGCCCCATTTCCAGCAGGAAAATCCCGGGATTTCACCAAGGAGTGACAGAAATATGATGGGACAAGGCCTTGGACCCCATCCCGTGTCCATCCCAGAAATCCAGCTTTTTTGGGTTTAGGTCGGGTTTTATTTTTGTTTTGTTTGGTTTTTTTTTTAATTAGTTTTCTGTTTTGGGTGGGTTTTGGGGTATTTTTTGTTTGGTTTATTTGGGATTTTTTTGGGATCTTTTTGTTTTGTTTGTCTGGGATTTTTAGGGATTTTTTTGTTTTGTTTGTTTGGGATTTTTTTTGAGGTTTTTTGTTTTGTTTTTTTAGGATTTTTGGGGTTTTTTTTGTTCTGTTTGTTTGGGATTTTGGGGTTTTTTCTGTTTTGTTTATTTGGGATTTTTGGGGATTTTTTGGCAGCTCATTTTCCACCTGTTTGGTTTTTTTAAACCCCCGGCAGCAGCAAACTCAGAGAGCTCCATAAAAATTTGATAAATATTTGATAAATCAGCGCCGCCACCCTGACACTCACAGAAAACCTGGAAACGCTTCCCAGCGGATCCCAAAATCCCCCAGATCCCCAAATCCCCCAGATCCCAAAATCCCCCAGATCCCGTGGAAACGCTTCCCAGCAGATTCCAAAATCCCCCAGATCCCCCGGAAACGCTTCCCAGCAGATCCCAAAATCCCCCAGATCCCCAAATCCCCCAGATCCCCCATTCCCCATCCAGACCCCTGGAGTGGGATTTTCCTTCCCTCATTCCCGGCACTGGGAGCCTCCAGCTCTTTCATTTCCTGGGAAAACCGAGCCCAGCAGGGCCGGGATCGGAAACCGGAGCTGATCCCAGACTTTTCCTTTCGGCTGGAAACCCTCGGGATCCCTCGGGAAATAACACAAAAATGGGGCAAAAAATGCTGGAAGAGGGGGGAAAAAGTGGGGGAAAGGGGGAAAAAAATGTTGGAAAAGTGGGGGAAAAAGTGGTGGAAGAGGGGGAAAAAATGGTGGAAAAGAAGGGAAAAGTGGGGGAAAAACTCTGGGAAAAGGAGGGGGAAAGTGGTGGAAAAGTGGGGAAAAATAGTGGAAAACGGGCAAGAGATTCTCACTTCTGAATGAAATTTAGGGCAAAAAAAGGGAAAAGGATGGAAAAATATGGATGAAAATGTAGCTGGGTTTTGGGTTTTTTAGGGTCTTTTAGTGGGTTATTTTTGATGGGGTTTTTTTTAATATTTTTGGGTTATTTTTTGTTGATTTTGGTTTTGGTGGTTTTGTTTTAGGGGTTTTTGTGAGGGGTTTTTGGGTTTTTTGTGGTTTTTTTGTTGTTGTTTTGGGTTATTTTTGTGGGGATTTTTTTTTTTGCTTCGTGGGAGATTTTTGTTCTGGTTTTTTCTTTTTGTTCTGTTGTTTTTTGGGATTTTTTTTTTTATTCGTTTGTTTCTTACTTTTGATTTGTTCGTTTTTAAATCTCATTTTCATTTGCATTTCCCCCCCGTTTTTTGTGCCGAAGGTGAGGTGGGACCTCCAAAGGAGGATTGATTCCATTTCCAGCCGAACAATTCCAGCTCAGGGCAGACAAATCCTGCTCTGGGGCTCTTTGTGCACAAAGAGGAAATTCCAATTTTTTCCCTTAATTTCAGCTCCGGGGAAACTCCCGAGCACCTTTGGAGGGTGGATTTTGCAGCTGGAAAATGGGGATTAAAGGAATTTTGTGCTGCTGGAACACGGAGAACCCGGGAATTCCAGAGGGAGGGAGCGGGATTGGGTTTCTCCTCGGAGAACAAGGGCACCACTGTCCGAGGCACCAAACCAGCCCCGCTCCGAGATTTCCTTCCCTTTTTCCTGCTGCTGGGCTTGGAGGGAAAAACTGAGCCTGGAGAAAGGATTTTTCCATGGAACTCCTGGCTATTGGCGTTTCCTCGGCTGTTGGGAGGGGAAAAATGGGATCCCGTTGGCAAAAAGCAGTGGAAAATGGGCAAAAATGGTGAAAAGGAGGCAAAAAAGTGGAAAGGGATGGGGGGAGATGGTGGGGAAGGTCAAAAAGTAATGGGAAATGGGAAAAAATGGTGGAAAATGGGAAGAAATGGTGGAAAATGGGAAAAAATGGTGGGACAGGGGCAAAAAATGGTGGAAACGGGAGGAAAATGATGGAAAAGTGGTGGAAAATGGGGAAAAAGGGGTGGAAAATGGGGAAAAATGGTGGAAAAGGGGGAAAAGAAGCTCATTCCCGGTGCGAGGCTGGAGAGGGAATATTTCCAGTCCCTCGGGAGCCTCTGGAAGCGCCGGGGTGCCCTGGGGTGACCCGGGCTCTGTAATCAGCCCAACCATCTGCCGGGAGATTTGGGTGCTCCCAGCAGCTCCAGCTGTCACCAAACCCCTCCCGGATCCCAGCAGGGCTGGATTTGGGAGCCTGGAATTCCAGGGATCCACCCCGAGGGATCAGCCGCTCCTCGGGGATGGAGAAAAACCCCCAGGAAAGCGAAATGTTGGGTTTTGCCTTCCTGCGCCGAGAGGGTGCACGGAAATATCCTGAAAATGGGAATAATTTATTCAGATCGCCAAAAAAATCCTCTCAGGGATAATTTTGGGATTAATTAGGACAGAGGAAGCTGCTCCCCAGCAGGTTCTTCCCCACAGCTCCTCCTCAGGATCCGTTTTATGGGAAAAATATTTTTTATTTTATTTTTCTGGGTGTGCCAAACTTTCCATGGAGCTCCTCAGGTGTGGCTGAAAAACTCTGGAATTTTGGGCTTCTTTTGTTTCTGCTTCTGAGACTTTCAGGTGCAAATTTCTGGGGTTTTCTTCCAGCTCAGGAGGGCTGGGAATGAATTTTTTCTCCTCTCTTTGCTGGGAAGAGCCAAGAGGTTCTGGAATCTGGAATTAGAGGGATGAGAAATAAAAAATAAACATTAAAAATAAAGGGAGAACTGGGGAAAAAAGCATTAAGGAAAGGAAGCAGGTGCATATCCAGTCCCAGGAATGTCTGGGGACAGGGAAAACAGGGAAGCGTGGACGGCACGAGGGTTTCCACGTTAGGAAGTGTTCCCTGGGATGGGAGAGGAGCCGCTCCCCGTTCCCAGATCATTCGCAGCTCTTTTCCAGGAGAACTGAGGCTCGAAGGGATTTCCTTCTCCCCCTGGGCTCCTCTGCTCCCTCTCAACTCTGAATTCCCAAAATAATCCATTAAAAACCCTTCAGAATCCGTTTTTCTTGTCCATGTCCGTGGCCTGGGTAGGGAGCGCAGGAGCGGATTCCCTCGGCTCCCGGAGGAGCTGGAAAACAGGGAACGTGGGAATCCCTAAATTCCAGCACCAGCCCGGGGCCGTCGGGATTTAACCGGCAGCGCCATCCCTGATCCAAGAGCTCCGGGAATGTCCATGGATATAAATTCCCGTTTGGAGCTCGTTGGGAAGCGGAGCCGGGAGAGCTGAGGGAGCTCGGGAATGAGCCCCGGTGGAAGGTGAGAAAAGCCCGGGACAGTTCTGCACGTTAAGCTGCAATAGGATTATGGAGCAGAGCAAATTAAAACAATTCCGGAATGAGGAGGAGGGGAATTCCAGCTGGGATGGCGGCTCGGGGAGCCGGGAAGGGAGGAAGGGATGGGGCAGGGCAGGAATGGATGGAAGAGGAGCAGGAACGGATGGAACAGGAATGAATGGAGCAGGGACAGGAATGGATGGAACAGGAATGGATGGAGCAAGAATGGATGGAACAGGAACAGGAATGGATGGAACAGGAACAGGAATGGATGGAACAGGAAAGGATGGAACAGGAACAGGAATGGATGGAACAGGAAAGGATGGAACAGGAACAGGAATGGATGGAACAGGAAAGGATGGAACAGGAACAGGAATGGATGGAACAGGAAAGGATGGAACAGGAACAGGAATGGATGGAACAGGAAAGGATGGAACAGGAACAGGAATGGATGGAACAGGAAAGGATGGAACAGGAACAGGAATGGATGGAACAGGAAAGGATGGAACAGGAACAGGAATGGATGGAACAGGAAAGGATGGAACAGGAACAGGAATGGATGGAACAGGAAAGGATGGAACAGGAACAGGAATGGATGGAACAGGAAAGGATGGAACAGGAACAGGAATGGATGGAACAGGAAAGGATGGAACAGGAACAGGAATGGATGGAACAGGAAAGGATGGAACAGGAACAGGAATGGATGGAACAGGAAAGGATGGAACAGGAACAGGAATGGATGGAACAGGAAAGGATGGAACAGGAACAGGAATGGATGGAACAGGAAAGGATGGAACAGGAACAGGAATGGATGGAACAGGAAAGGATGGAACAGGAACAGGAATGGATGGAACAGGAAAGGATGGAACAGGAACAGGAATGGATGGAACAGGAAAGGATGGAACAGGAACAGGAATGGATGGAACAGGAAAGGATGGAACAGGAACAGGAATGGATGGAACAGGAAAGGATGGAACAGGAACAGGAATGGATGGAACAGGAAAGGATGGAACAGGAACAGGAATGGATGGAACAGGAAAGG
>NW_005087615.1:697997-719828 GCF_000331425.1 Pseudopodoces humilis | reverse complement strand
ATCCCGATCCCGATCCCAATCCCAATCCCAATCCCAATCCCAATCCCGATCCCGATCCCAATCCCAATCCCGATCCCAATCCCGATCCCGCTGGGTTGGGGTGAGCCGGGGTGGGGATCAGGAGCTTTTTGCCGCTGCCAGGGCCGGAGCAGATCCCGGGATGGGATCCTGGGATGGATCCAAAGCGGAGCATCCCCATCCTCCTCCCCCTCATCCCTGTGGAGGAGCCTCAGCCTGCAGCACCCAAACTTTTTATTTTTATTTTTATTTTTCCCATTGTTTCGATATCTGGCTAAAAAAACTCCCGATGCTTTCCACTCCCCGTATCCCAGCGTTTCTCCCAAGACCTCCAGGGTGCCAGGGATTTTTCCTGCAGGAATTCCCTCTGTTGAGGGAATTCACCCCAGCCCGGCTGACAATCAAACCAGACTCCCAAAAAACAGGAATCCATTGCAGTTTGATAGGAAAACTTTTTAAAATCCCCCCCTTCTCTGTCACCACCACATCTCCAGGATAAACCATCACCCACTGCTCCTCCTGTAAATAAACATCAAACCTTCTTGTATAAATTAAAAATAAAATAATTTTAAAAAAAGACAAAAAAAAAAAAAAATCCATCGATAAACATCCCAAAAATGAAATTGAAAAAAATAAAATCTCCCTTTCCAGAAGATTGAAGTAATTCCAACTTCACTTTTTTTTTTGGAGCTGATTTCCAATCCCAGTAGGAGAACAAAACAAAGACCTGGAACGCTGCAAAATGTTGGAGCTTTCAATGAATCCGGGAGGGAAAAAAAAATGCATGTAAATATTTTTAATAGGAGACATATCTTAAACAGAACTTTTTTTTGTATGTACATAACTCTCCTAGAGTTTAGTACTGAAATGGCTTCATAGTGTCTGTTTGGAAAAAGGAAAGGAAAAGAAAATGTTTGTTAATTGTTTTTGTTCTTACTCAATGGCCAAAACTTTAAAAATAATGACAAAAAAAAAAAAAAGGACAAAAAAAAAAGACTCTAAAAATAATCTTTGCCAATGGATCTAGCACTGTAATGGTACTGTCTATTTTTTTTAATTATTTCTGTGCTGTGCCCATTTATAAAATGAGGAAAAGATAAAAAATAAAGTCATTTAAACATTGTCTGAGTTCTTGGTGCCAGGGTCTGTGGTGTCCCGGGAGCTCAGGGAGAAGGTTCTGGACCCGGCAGGGTGGGGGCAATGAACGGTTCCCATGGCAACTGCAGCGCTGCTGAGGAGCCTGGACCATCCCAGTACAGCCCTGGACCATCCCAGTACAGCTCTGGGTGATCCCAGTACAGCCCTGGGTGATCCCAGTACAGCCCTGGGTGATCCCAGTACAGCCCTGGACCATCCCAGTACAGCCCTGGACCATCCCAGTACAGCTCTGGGTGATCCCAGTACAGCTCTGGGTGATCCCAGTACAGCCCTGGGTGATCCCAGTACAGCCCTGGGAATGTTCCCCTGGAGAGGAGAAGCTCCAGGGAGAGCTCAGAGCCCCCTCCAGGGCCTGCAGGGGCTCCAGGAGAGCTGGAGAGGGACTGGGGACAAGGCCTGCAGGGACAGGACACAGGGAATGGCTTGAGATTGGAAAAGGGGAGATTTGGGTGGGATCTTGGGCAGGAATTGTTCCCTGGCAGGGTGGGGAGGGGCTGGGCTGGAATTGCCAGAGCAGCTGTGGCTGTCCCTGGATCCCTGGCAGTGCCCAAGGCCAGGCTGGACATTGGGGCTGGAGCAGCCTGGGACAGTGGGGGTGACCCTGGGACAGTGGAGGTGACCCTGGGGACAGTGGGGGTGACCCTGGGGACAGTGGGGGTGACCCTGCCATGGCTGGCGTGGCCCTGGGTGGGATTTAGGATCCCTTCCCACCTAAACCATTCCAGGATTTTGGCTGAGCTGTTGTCACCCCACATCCCACCCATGTCCCCATCCCCACACGCCGCCAGTGTCCCTCAGAAACCTCTGCTCCAAGTGCTCCATCCCCCAAGGAATTCAGCAGCTGGATATTCCAGCAGCAGGGACAAATCCCATCCTCCTGGGAGCAGCTCAGGATCCCTCCTTGGATGGCCACAGCCCCAGAGCCCCAAATCCCTCCCTTTTCACCCCATTCCCAGTGTGGGGCTGTTCCCCTCAGCCCCTGGTGCTCCCTGCAGCAGTGGCTCAGCATTCCAGGCGGGAATTGGGATCTGGGCCCATCCCAGCCCCAATAATGACCCCACTGTGCCGTGCTCCCGTGTTTGGCACAGCAGAAATGAGCCAACGCCTGCCCGAGGTGTTGGAATTTGGGCTGAAGGCTGGGAACAGACTCCGATTATATCCCAATCCCCGTTTTATTTCCCCCTCCCCAACGGCTCTTACAGGAATTTTCCATTCCCGCTGTTGCAGACCCCAGGATTTACCAGGACAGCCCCAAATGTAGTTTATTCGGAATCTTTGGGCACCCTGTGAATCAGCTTCCATAAATCTCTGTGGTGTGAGCAAAGGACCCAGAAAAACCCCATCAGGATTGGGATTTCACCTGGAAAACGAACGGCCCAAAGGCACCAAGCCCGTGGTGGTTTTAGGGATTTTAGGGATTTCAGGGATTTTGGGGATTTCAGGGATTTTAGGGAGCAGCCACACCGGAGTGGCCAGGTGACCACGCTGGGGACACACAGCTGGGGACACACTCAGTGCCAGCCCTGAGCTGTGCAGGGTCCTCAGTGGGTCCCAAATCCTCCCTGAGCTTTGCTGGATTCCCCAAATGGAAAGGATTTATCCCATGCTCCGACTGCTGCTCCCAAGGCTCACCCCTCTGCATGGACACGGCGAGTGCCCTCTCTCCTCCCTGGAAAATCCAGGTGCTATTTCAGAATCCTCTGCATTCCTGGACATAAACAACCCCTCCCCACCCTCATTCCCATTTCTCCCACCCTCCCTCTCTGCGGCTCCGCAAATCCTCCTCACCCACGCGTCCTCACGTGTTTCATCCCACCTTTTTTAGCTCCTGGCTCCTTTCCCTTGCTTTCCAAGGACAGGAAGCCCTTTAGGACAAAGAATGCTGAAATCCCAGCGGGAATGGCCGGAATCAACTCCTTGTCCTGCTCCGGAGGCCTGGTGGGAGCGATGGATATCTGGGGACGCTCCGAGGATTTTCAGGCATTGTTCAGGACTGGAGGCCAAGAGCAGAATTCATGCTCCAGGAATTCCAGCATTTCCTGAGCCCCAGTGGTTGTTCATAGCAGCTGAGCCAAAATTCCCTCTTATTTACCTGCTCCAGGACAATTGGCAGCGGGAATGCACCTTTGGGAATTGTGTCCCTCCCATTCCCACCTATTTCCTGTTTTTCCTGGGGCTGAATCCATCCCCGTGCCGGGGACAGGACAGCTCGCCCCGTGTCCCTCATCCCAGAGGACACAGAATTCCCTACCAAAATATTTCCCACGATAGAAGCGCTCCGTGTTTACCCAGGACTGCTGGAGCCTGGACATTTGGTGCCTGGATTTGCATTCCGTGAGGAATGGTGCCCGGCTGACGGATCTGTGTTCGATCTAACGAGGAACAAAGCCAATTAAAAATAATGGGGAGCCTGAGCTGCCGCCTGGAACAAAACCATGATAATTATAATAGAGACAAAACCCATCCCAGAATTCCCACTTAGATCAAATCCAAACCTTCCCAGCAGATCCTGCCTCCCTCATTTTTTTTTTGGAACCCTCTCCCATCGCCACGGAGTGGCTGGGAAAGGGGAACTGGAACAGCTGCTCCTGATAAAGCTCCCACCCCATTTCCTCCCTGGCAATGAATTCCAGAGGAAAACGTGAGCGCTGCTCCCACCATGGCTGGGGATTGCTGGCATTGCCATGGGATTTCTCCCTGCATCTGGCCGAGTCACAGGGAGGCTTTGAACTGAGAGCAGGGCTGGATACTGGGAAGGAATTCCTGGCTCTGAGGGGCTGGGCTGGAATTCCCAGGGCAGCTGCGGCTGCCCCTGGATCCCTGGAAGTGTCCGAGGCCAGGCTGGATGGAGCTGGGAGCACCTGGAATGGTGGGAGGTGTCCCTGGGTGGGACTGAATGAACTTTAGGGAGCAGCCCAAGCCAAACCACTCCACAATTCCAAGATTCCTGTGCACCCTACAATATCCCAGGGGAACACAAGCCAGGGAATGCCGAGGAGCTGTGGGAAACAAATAAAATACACCAGGGGCAAAAAACATCTGCCCCAGCAGGAAAAACACAGAGCAAAACACTCTGCTGCCTGCAAATCCAAACAGCCTCTGGAAGAGAAGCAGCTGAATTTATCTTTATTTTGGCAATAAAGATGAGGCTAAAATTCCTGTTGAACGTTATCCAAAAAGGCAGATAATGCCCAGGTTACATCTCCAAAGTTCTATCGCCTTAAACTGGAGGAGAAAGGGAAATGGGAGTTCCTGGGGAGGGAGATTTGGGTTCCAGGAGGGAGATTTGGGTTCTGGGAAAGGAGATTTGGGTTCTGGGGAGGGAGATTTGGGTTCTGGGGAGGGAGATTTGGGTTCTGGGGAGGGAGATTTGGGTTCTGGGGAGGGAGATTTGGGTTCTGGGGATGGAGATTTGGGTTCTGGGGATGGAGATTTGGGTTCTGGGAGGGAGATTTGGGTTCTGGGAGGGAGATTTGGTTCCAAGGAGGGAGATTTGGGTTCTGGGGAGGGAGATTTGGGTTCTGGGGAGGGAGATTTTGGGTTCTGGGGAGGGAGATTTGGGTTCTGGGGATGGAGATTTTGGGTTCTGGGGAGGGAGATTTGGGTTCTGGGGATGGAGATTTGGGTTCCAGGAGGGAGATTTGGTTCCAAGGAGGGAGATTTGGGTTCTGGGGAGGGAGATTTGAGTTCTGGGGAGGGAGATTTGGGTTCCAGGAGGGAGATTTGGGTTCTGGGGAGGGAGATTTGGGTTCTGGGGATGGAGATTTGGGTTCCAGGAGGGAGATTTGGTTCCAAGGAGGGAGATTTGGGTTCTGGGGAGGGAGATTTGGGTTCTGGGGAGGGAGATTTGGTTCCAAGGAGGGAGATTTGGGTTCTGGGGAGGGAGATTTGAGTTCTGGGGAGGGAGATTTGGGTTCCAGGAGGGAGATTTGGGTTCTGGGGAGGGAGATTTGGGTTCTGAGGAGGGAGATTTGGTTCCAAGGAGGGAGATTTGGGTTCTGGGGAGGGAGATTTGAGTTCTGGGGAGGGAGATTTGGGTTCCAGGAGGGAGATTTGGGTTCTGGGGAGGGAGATTTGGGTTCTAATGAATCATTAAAAACCGATATGACCACAGACAAAGACCCTTTAACTAATTAAAGTTAAAGAGGGGTATGTTAATTCACCGGTGGGCGGCACGGGAATCCTCCCTTAAAGCTGTGACCACCCCGAGCAAGGTTCTTTTCCTCTCTATTTATTTCCCAAATTCTCCCTGATCTTTCCCAAACTGAAGGGTTCTGTGATTCCACGACACACGGGAAGGAAATCCCTGAGAACCAGCTCGTTTTTCAAGCTTTTTCACAGATTTTGGCTGCTCTTGCCTTGTTCTGCACTCCAAGGGCTGGGCCAGAACCGCGGCAGTTCCCTGGGGGACAGGAATGTGGATTCAGCCCCAAACCCGAGCCCCACTGGGCACAAGAGCTCGGCTTTAACTCCAAACCATCCCTGCCAAGAGGAAACCTCCGGCTCCAGCTCGGGGAGCAGCAGGAGGAATCGTTCCCATCCCCAGCTGCATCCTCCGCCCATGTCAGGTGGGAAAATATTGGATTAGGGGGATTGGAGAGAAATCCCTGTCTGGGCCTCAGTTTCCCAAAGAAACAGCTCAGCCCCAAAGCCTAAAACTCACAAAAACTCCTGGTTCCAGCAGGATTTTAGGATTTTGCCTAAAAAATTCCCTCTCTTTACCCCAAATTCCTTCTCTCCCCCTTTTCCAGCTGCTCCCTGGGGCCGCTGCGGGTCCCTCCCAGGCTCTCCTGTGACCCAGGTGTGGCATTTGTCACAGTCTGGGCTGATGACAATCAGCCTGTCATTATCCAATTACCCTGAAATCGCTTTGAGCCGCGGCCAGTGCAGGAAAATGCAAATCAAGGTGTTAATTCCCGGCGTCTAAAAATAGCCGGCAGAGCCGGGATGTGTGCAGGAGACACAGGTGAGGGAATAAAGGGGGAAAAAAGCACATTTCAAACAGGTTCAGTCACTGGAATCCCAGCCCATTCCCTCTGGATATCCTGGATATCCGCCAGGATGATCCAGACAGGGCAGCGGGGGGGAAATCCTGATTCCTCCTCCTGCTGCCCCTCAAATTCCCTGTCCTGGCGGGGGATTCTGCCCATTCCCAGGGGATTCCATCCATGGGGGGTTTCAAAGGGATCAAGTCCCCGATTTATGGACCTTGAGCTGCAAAGCTGTGACATTCCTGGCAAAAATCCCTCCTGACCTGCGGGAGGAATATCCCACGGATTGTTTAATGCCAGGATTGGCAGGAGGGAATATTTCCACACAGAGACCTCATCTCACGTTCCCAAAATGAGCTCCGGCCCCATTTAAAGGTGCTGGGAGGGGATGGGATCCAGCTGGATCCAGGGGGTGCTCCTGGGGTCCGGCAGGCGGCTCAAGCACTTCCAAACTTCTCCAGAGGTGAAGATTTCCATGAGGGGGAAGATCCCTGGGAAGGGAAGATTTCCATGAGGGGAAGATTTCCATGAAGGGAAGATCCCTGGGAAGATTTCCATGAAGGGAAGATTTCCATGAGGGGAAGATCCCTGAGAGGGGAAGATTTCTATGGAGGGGGAAGATCCCTGGGAAGATTTCCATGAAGGGAAGATTTCTATGGAGGGGGAAGATTTCCATGAGGGGGAAGATCCCTGGGAAGATTTCCATGAAGGGAAGATCCCTGGGAAGGGAAGATCTCCATGAGGGGAAGATTTCCATGAGGGGGAAGATCCCTGGGAAGATTTCCATGAAGGGAAGATCCCTGGGAAGGGAAGATCTCCGTGAAGCTCCTCCAAGCCAGCCACAGACCTGTCCCAAACCTTTTGGCTCTGGAAGCTGGAATTCACCTCTGGAATTGGCTGGGCTGGAATTCAGGATTGAGAAGGAGTGGTTGGTGCAAGTCCAGAGCATTCCAGGCTTGAGGAAGATGAGGATGATGATGGAGCAGCCTCCTCCAGGCCCCAGGATCCCTCCCGGATCCAAGCCTCCTGCAGAGCCGGCGGCAGGCCCTATCCAGAGGGGAATCCCATGGGATGTGTGCTCAAGGAGCGTGAAGGCGGCTGGAGCCAGGCTGTCAGCGCTGCTTTGTCACTGCCCCCGAGCTCAAACACCTCCTGCTGCTTTTCCCTGTCCCCTGCGGTGGGAACTCATCCTGTGGGAGCTCCGGGGCCGATTTCCACGGAGAACACGGCCCTCAGGGTGTCCTGAGGGCCGGCACAGCGTGGATGATCCCGGATTTCAGATGTCCCTCAGCGGGAAAGGAATAGTGCTGGAATGACTCCTGGGATCAGCTCCTCCCCTGGCTCACCTGGCTGCTCCCTGCCTGCTCTCATCTTTTATTCAGGATGTTGATTTCCTGCTCCACTTTCACCAGAGGACAGCCCCAAACCATCCCTGCAGTTTTCCTTCTGTGGGATCCAGGATTTTCCATCCTCACCCTGATATTTCCACGTTTCATCCCCAGGATTTCCTCAGAACAAGGATGAGAACTTGGATTTTCAGAGTTTTCTCTAACTGACATTTTCTCAGTTACTTTCAGGATGTTTCAAAGTGTCATTGGTGGGAATTTGATGGGAATTTGATGGGAATTTGATGGGAATTTGATGGGAATTTGATGGGAATTTGATGGGAATTTGATGGGAATTTGATGGGAATTTGATGGGAATTTGATGGGAATTTGATGGGAATTTGATGGGAATTTGATGGGAATTTGATGGGAATTTGATGGGAATTTGATGGGAATTCTGGGAACTGCCCAGTCCTATCCAGGGAGAGAACAGCAAGAATCCCCTCTGACCTCAGAGCAAGCTCAGGAAGATCTCTCTGGGAATGTCATCCCAGAATCATCCCTCAGTTCCTCAGGGGTGAGAATTTAAGGGAATATTTCCACCTCTGAACAGCCCCCAGGAGAGGGTCTGGAATATTCCAGCAGGACATGACCATGGCCTCACCTGCTCCAGGTTTTAATGGGAAAAACCCCTTTGGATCCACTCTGGGCATCCCACATCCCTCATTCCATCCCCTGGAAAAGCCTTGGCAGAGTTTTGGGCAGGGGATGGTTAAAGCTCAGCCTGGAAATTCTCCCAAACTCATCCCAAGATGTTTTTCCCCTTTCCCTTCCTCAATCAGGACCTGCTGTAACTGGGCTGAGGGCGGGATTTATTCCCGGCCTTTAAGTGTGACCTAAATCCAATCCCGCTCCTCATCAGCCGCCTTTGTTCTTGGGCCGGGTTTAATCACTCGTCTCGCTAATCCAGACTGATTGTGCGCTGCCTTTCACACAGTCTTCCTCAGAGCAGGCAAAGAAAAATCCAGGGAAAAGTTGTTTCCTTGGAATTTATCTTCTTGTGTGGCGCTGATTTCCCACCCTGGTTGCTGTGGGATGGTTCCAGGGTCCCTGGATCGGTTCAGTGTTGTTAAACGGGGATCAGGAGCCATTTTTTGTCCCTTTTAATTTCTGGATGATCTAAATTAAATGAATTAAATGAATTAAATGAATTAAATAAATTAAATAAATCTGCAGGACTCGGCAGCGGCGCTGGGCAGGGCTCATCCCTCCCCACCTCGGCCCGACAAAACCGGGTTTATCCCAGCCCCTCTCGCTGAAGGATTCCAAGGAATTTCTGAGCTGTATTTTGGGATGGGGAAGAGCTTCTGGAAGGTTCCAGAGCCACCTCCAACCCCCCGGTATTTCACAGGACCTCCCTCAGCTCCTGGGAATTACACAAATCCCTTCCCATGCCTGTCTGAGCAGGATGTGGTGGTCCAATACCCGCTGGAGCACGAACTGATCCATCAGTGATTTTGGGATTCAAATATCCAACGTTACCCCTCAGCACTTTATTGGAAAACTGTTCAGAATGCCGTAGGAAAATGGGGAATTTTGGCTGCCTGGATGCAAAGCCAGCCACGGATTTTTGTCCCCGTGTCAAACGATTGTCCTTTGTCACCGTGGCAGTGCTGGGCTCTGCTGGAGCGTGCCTGTTCCAGGAGGGAGCCCTCCCAGAGCTCCAGATCCAGGATATTTCAATATGGATGAGCTGATGGAAAGCAGCCGTGAAGGGAAGAGCGTGGCTGATGAGCCAGAGTGGGAATTTGTTATTCCCGAATTAATCGCGGCAGGAGATGAGGCAGACGCAGGAATTGCCTCCCTCCCGGAGCACTTGAATGGAAAATCCTCCAAGATTCCCTCTGAGTCTCTTCCTCCCCTCCCTGCCCTGCCCTGGCTCTGGCTGTGCTGTCCCTGTGTCTGCTTTTCCTCTTTCCAGACATGTTTTGGGATTTCTTTTGCTCTCATTCCGTAACTTCCCCCCTCTATTCCTGCCTGGAGCTCTGAGGTTGTTCCAGCACTCCCCAGATGTTTCGGAAACCAGCTGGGACGTGATCTGGGACATTCCCACAGCATCCTGCTGCTCTGGGGGGACATCCTGGAGGTCTGGGAGAACCAGTTCCTCATCTCCCAGATCCCCTTGGATGGATGGAGCACATGGAAAATCCCCCTGCAGCACTGACGGGCTCCTGCCCCACTCCTGCTCCCCCAAGGATCTGGGAGCCCTTCCCAGCCCCAGTTCAGGGCTGCCCACGGGTGGTGGCACCTGAAATCCATGGAAAAAGCGGCTCCTGCCTGGAATGGGCAGCACTGGGAAGGCAGGATAGGCGTCGGCCAAGCTGGAATCAGTTTCCCAAGGGTTGGAAATCACCTGGAAAAGACAGGAGCACGTGAAGAAAGGGTTGTTGCAGCTGCCACCAGGCACTGGGATGCACTGGGATGCACTGGGATGGACGTTCTGCCATTCCTGGAGCTGGGAAAATCATGGATTCAGACCCCAACCTTCCTCCCCTCCCAGTGAAACACGTGAAGGAAAACCCCGCTGTTCCCTTTTCAGCTCCACCGTGACCTTTCCCCGTCAGGGTTTTTCTCCATTTCATTTTGCAGGAGTTTAAAGGAATGCTTCAAATCCCAAGGAAATCCATTCCTTTTTAATTTGCCTGGTGGGTTTTTTTCCCCCTGATTGACCTAAATTCAGTTTCCTCGTCACAAATTCAGTTTCCTCGTCACCCCTTGCCCCAGATTTTTATTTTCTTTGCATGGCAAGAAGCCAAAAGAGAGAGAGGGGGAAAAAAAGAAAGTGGAAGAAAAAAAAAGAACGAGGAGAGATCTTCACAAAGCTCCGTTTCTTGAATTTCCTGGAGGAGCCTGATCCAAGCTCACCTGATTTTTATTCCCACAGAATCCAGGTGTGCTTTTCCTTGCTGGCCTAATTGGCTCCTAATTGGATCCATCAGGATCGCGGATGGGAGCGTGGCAGAGGAGATGGGAGGTTGGAAATGGCTTAAAAATCCAATTGTAAAATCATGGAATATCCCAGGGCGGGAGGAATTCACAGGGATCATCGATTCCAACCCCTGGCCCTGCACAGAATCCTGGAATATTCTGAGATGGACAGAATTCACAGGGATCATCAATTCCAACCCCTGGCCCTGCACAGAACGCCCTAAAATTCGGGTCAGCCAAGCAGGAGGGCCATCAGGATCACGGATGGGAGCATGGCAGAGGAGATGGGAGGTGGGGAATGACTTGGAAGTCCGGTTGTAGAATCATGGAATATTCTGAGATGGACAGGATCCACAGGGACCATCGAGTCCAACTCCTTCCCTGCACAAAACACCCCAAAATTCCATCATCTGCAGAACCTGGGGCTCCTGTAAGGGAAACCTGTCAGGGAATTCTCTACTTCTGTAGGATGCAGATTGCCCATTGCACATCCCGGGATTAATCCTTCCACAGCTGCTCTGGGAATTCCATCCCAGCCCCTCACCACCCTCACAGGGAGAATTTACCCTAAACATCTTCATCCTGATCCTCAGAGGGAGAATTTACCCCAAACATCTTCATCCTGATATTCACAGGGAGAATTTACCCCAAACATCCTCATCCTGTTCCTCACAGGGAGGAATTTACCCCAAACATCCTCATCCTGATCCTCACAGGCGGGGAATTTATCCTGAACAAAACCATAATTAGCGCTCTGCAGATCAGCGGAGCCATTTCTACTTCAGCTCCGATTTTTCCCTTCCCTCCCCTCCAATTACGGAATTAGAGGCAGAGAAAAGCAGGGGTGGCCCTTGGGCTGATTGCTGCTGGAGGTGCCCGAGCGGGGGAGGGGGGTAATTGATGCTAATTAATGCCTAACAACCTGCCTGGCATTCCCAGCTCGCTTCATCTCCCGTGTGGAGCCGGAGCATCCCTCCCTGCATTCCCAAACCTGGGAAAATTCACCTGTTGGCAGCAAAATCCTTTACGTGTTCAGAACCACCTGTTTCACTCCAAAATCTGCCCGGAGCCGCGGCGAGGAGCTGCTGGAATTTCAGCCTCTGAAGGGCTCCAGGCTGCCTGAATGGATCCCAAATATCTTCATCCTAATCCTCTCAGGGGGGGAATTTATCCCCAGATATCTCCATCCTAATTCTAGAACATTCCGATCCATCCCTGTCCTGTGTCCTGTGTGTCTCTGCCCTCCTGAGCTGTGTTCCTGTCCCTCAGCCCTCCCTGCTGCCCATCCAGCCCCCTGCCGCCTCAAGCTGTCTCCAAAGGGATGCTCATCCTTTAAATCCTACTTTTTAGTGGAAATTTGGCATCTTCCAGGGATTATTTTGAACAGCTACAGAGAGGAAAAGCTCAGGAGAGGAGCAGGAGTGGGAGGTGTGAGGTTGTTCAGGGGCTGCACCCCTGTCCCTCACCCTTCCCTGCTGCCCATCCAGCTCCCTGCCGCCTCCAGCTGTCTCCAAAGGGATGCTCATCCTGTAAATCCCATTTTTTGGTGGTTTGGGATCTTCCTTTTAGTGCTGCTCTGAACCCCTGAGCTCTGTGAGAGGCCGGGGTGAGCAGGCACCAAAATAGAGGAGGAGGAGGAGGAACACCCACAACCAAAATCCAAAACAAAACCCAAAACATAAAAAAAAAAAAAATCCAAAATCCAAACAAAATCCAAAACAAAATCCAAAACAAAATCCAAAACAAAATCCAAAACAAAATCCAAAACAAAATCCAAACAAAATCCAAAACAAAATCCAAAACAAAATCCAAACAAAATCCAGACAAAATCCAAAACAAAATCCAAAACAAAATCCAAAACAAAATCCAAACAGAATTCAAACAGAATTCAAACAGAATTCAAACAGAATCCAAAACAAAACCTGAAACAAAACCCAAAACAAAATCCAAAACAAAATCCAAACAGAATTCAAACAGAATTCAAACAAAACCCGAAACAAAACCCGAAACAAAACCTGAAACAAAATCTGAAACAAAATCCAAATCAAAATCTGAAACAAAACCCAAAACAAAATCCAAAACAAAATCCAAACAGAATTCAAACAGAATTCAAACAAAATCCAAAACAAAACCTGACAGAATTCAAGAAACAAAACCCGAAACAAAACCTGAAACAAAATCTGAAACAAAATCCAAATCAAAATCTGAAACAAAACCCAAAACAAAATCCAAACAAAATCCGCCGCGCCACTGCGTCCCGCCTGCAGCATCCATGACATTAAACACATCCGCCATTTTTTCCTGTATCATGTGACCGTGTGGATGCCGCCATGTTTATCTGGAAGCATTAAGCACCGCCATTTTCCCGGAAACATGTGACCGGATGTGCGCCGCCATATTGTTCTGGGAGCACGTGACCACATGGGCACCGCCATTTTCCCGGAAGCACGTGACCGGATGTGCCACCATGTTTTCCCAGAAGCACTAAGCACCGCCATTTTCCCAGAAGCACGTGACCGGATGTGTGCCGCCATATTGTTCTGGGAGCACATGACCACATGGGCACCTCCATATTTTTCTGGAACCACACGCTCCTTCATCCCAAGGGGATTCTGCTGGATTCCTGCTCCTTCATCCCAAAGGGATTCCTGCTGGATTCCTGCTCCTTTATCCCAAGGGGATTCTGCTGGATTCCTGCTCCTTCATCCCAAGGGGATTCTGCTGGATTCCTGCTCCTTCATCCCAAAGGGATTCCTGCTGGATTCCTGCTCCTTCATCCCAAAGGGATTCCTGCTGGGTTCCTGCTCCTTCATCCCAAAGGGATTCCTGCTGGGTTCCTGCTCCTTCATCCCAAAGGGATTCTGCTGGGTTCCTGCTCCTTCATCCCAAAGGGATTCCTGCTGGGTTCCTGCTCCTTCATCCCAAAGGGATTCCTGCTGGATTCCTGCTCCTTCATCCCAAGGGGTTTCTGCTGGGTTCCTGCTCCTTCATCCCAAGGGGATTCTGCTGGGTTCCTGCTCCTTCATCCCAAGGGGATTCTGCTGGGTTCCTGCTCCTTCATCCCAAGGGGATTCTGCTGGATTCCTGCACCATCATCCCAAGGGGATTCTGCTGGGTTCCTGCTCCATCATCCCTAGGGAGTTCCTGCTGGGTTCCTGCCCCACTATCCCCGGGTTCCTGAAAAGTTCCTTTTTCCAATAATTTTTTGGTGTTTAGGCACAGAATGGAATCTCTGCTCCATTCTGTGCGATGGCTCCCAGAAAATCTCATTATCTGCTTGTTTATTGAACTAAAGGAGGTTGGAATGCTCTCCTGGTCCTCCTGGCATTCCTGCAGGATAATGGGAAGACGTTTGGAGCAGTTTTAGTTATCTGTGCAGAAAACCTTAATGCTTTGGGATGTGGAACTTGGAGTCCAGGAGCGTCCTGTCCATTAAGCTGGAACTCAATTAGCCAAGAAAATGGAGCCTAATGAGGATCTGGGGCTGCAGGGAACACTGGGAGATAATCATCCTCATTCCAGGATCTCAGGGCTCTGTCCTGCTTTTCCAGGATCCAGGAGGACTTGTTGTGGCACAGGAAGGGGGATGGTTTGAAACCAGAGGAGTTTTGTTTTAAACTGGGTGCAAGGAGAGATTTTTTGTGATAGGGGTATAAAACACAGGGAAAACATTGTCCCTCCATCCCCTGTCCCAAATCCCTCTCCAGCTCTTCTGGAGCCCCTTTAGGTAAAAACCCCAACCCTGGAGCATCAGTGGGGACAGACCCCAGCTCCATACACAGCCTGTCCTGCTGGAACCATTCCTGAATCCCTCCAGCCCAAGCTTTTCCCTGTTTTTTTCTTGCTTTTCCCTCTCTAGATCCTCCTTAACCTCCTCGGTTCATCCACCTTTTTTTTCACCTCCATTTTGATTCTTCTGGCAGCTCCACGATGCTCCTGTGGCCCAGTTGTCAAAAAAACAACTTTCCCAATAAATTCTGTTTGACTCCAGAGGAATCCATTCCTTGCACCCAATTTGCCGCCTCCTGTCACAGTTCCTGCACGGTTCAAATAAATTTGAAATGGAAAATGATTTGGAGAACAATGACAATTTGGGCCTTTGAAAAGAGATAGGTTTGGCTTTGAAGGTATTATTTCCAGGGAATAAACAGAATCCTGGAATGGTTTGGGTGGGAATGGACCTTAAATCCCACCCAGGTCCACCCCAGCCATGGCAGGGACACCTCCCACTGTCCCAGGGTCACCCCCACTGTCCCCAGGGTCACCCCCACTGTCCCAGGGTCACCCCCACTGTCCCAGGGTCACCCCCACTGTCCCAGGCTGCTCCAGCCCCAATGTCCAGCCTGGCCTTGGGCACTGCCAGGGATCCAGGGACAGCCACAGCTGCTCTGGCAATTCCAGCCCAGCCCCTCCCCACCCTGCCAGGGAACAATTCCTGCCCAAGATCCCATCTAATCCAAACCTTCTCCTGTCCTTGCATTCCCTTGTACTTGAAATAAATCCAGGAATGGTTTTGGAAGGAGAAAAGTTTCAGTGAGGAGCTCTCCGAGGTCTTCTCCTCCTGTATCATTTCCCAGCCTGGAATTGCAAGCTGGGACCCCCCACCCTCCCCCAGCAGTGAAAGGTGTCAGAAAGGGGAATAATTCCAACTTCTGCTGATTTCCACTTTGGATCCATCAGGAAACCTCCCCAGGAGTGTGGGCATCACGCCCAGGCTTTGGGAATCGTGTACCTCTTACTGCTGGATTTGGGAATTGTTTGTGGCAGGAAACGTTCTGTCCGCTCACCCCACACGCCCTGGCGGAGGGGAAATCCTCCCAGTGGAGTTCTCTCCATGGATATTCCCTTTATTCCCTCACAAACACTGCTGGTTTCGAGCAGTCCCCTCCCCGTGCCGCTGTTTTTCAAGTCAGGCCCCAGAAAACATCCCCAGCGTTTTTGTGGCTGGTGTTCCTTCATCCCTGCTTTTCCTGCCACCACCACTCTTCTTTCTGGGACAACTGCATCCCATTCCTGCCTCCCAGGGAGGGCATCCTTGCCTTTAATCTCCGGGGTGTCCCACTGGAAATGTCTCCACTGCAGGGAGACAAAGAGACCAACTCTGCAAATTGCCTGAAAGGGCTCTTTGTTCTTGCTCTGGCTGGGCCTGCAGCGCCATTTCCAGCCCACTTCAAGTATTCCTTTTATTTTTTTTTATTCCTTGGAATTCAGTCATTTTAGCCATTCCCAGCTCCTTGCGGGAACTCTTCTGAGTGGGGAAAGTTTTCAAGCTGATTTTCACCCAGGAGCTCTGGCCCAGCCATGCTGATTTTTCATCTTCCTGGATTCCCGGGAGAGCTGCAGGACACGGAATGAGTTCCAGAGGTGTGTCAGACTCCAAAGAGGTGTCAATAACCCAGATCTTGCTGCTCTGTCCCCTCAGTTGGGACTGGTGAAGGACTCACAGGAGGACGCTGAGGTTGGGATTAAAATCCATCAATAATTTTTGTTCTTTCCTCCTTTTCTTTTGTTTTCCTTGGAATTAGGTCTGGTAACAAGATTTGATTCCTGCTAAGCCCTGGGTGTCCTGTTGCACCACATTCTGATGGATTTATGGTGAATTCTGTGCCAAATCCTGTGAAATGAGCTTGGGGGCTGAGCTGAGCTCTCAAAACGCTGGGGAGGCATCACACAGGGATGGCGCCTGGGGATTGTGCCAAGGCCTCTTCCAGGCCAAATTATCCAATATTTTCAGCAATGATCTGCAGGAAAATCGCTGCTGATAAAATCATGGAATCATCAAATCACTGAGGTGGGAAAAGAGCTCCAAGGTCATCCAGTCCTGGCTGAGCCCGATCCCCACTGTGTCCCCAGCCCAGAGCCCTGAGTGCCACATCCAGGAATTCCCTGGACACCTCCAGGGATGGGCACTCCAACCCTCCCTGAGCACTTCCAAGGCCTGATCCCCTTTCCATGGGGAAATTCCTGCTGCTGTCCCCCCTGAGCTCCCCTGGCCCAGCCTGAGGCCGTTCCCTCTCCTCCTGTCCCTGTTCCTGGCAGCAGAGCCCGACCCCCCCGGCTGTCCCCTCCTGCCAGGGACTTGTGCAGAGCCAGAAATTCCCCCTGAGCCTCCTTTGCTCCAGGCAGGGATGTGCCAGGCCATGAAATCCAAGGAATTGAGGATTCCCGAGATCTCTGGGATGGATCTCAGGTTCTCCCAGCAGTGACAGCGCAGGGATTTCAGGGGGCTCAGCCCCGTGTCCCACATCCCACCCCGGGCTCCTCATCCCCCGATCCCTCTCGGCTCCAAGGAAAGGTCCGGGAGCCGTTTTGGGGTGAGATTCCAAGGACTCGGCGTTTCCAGCCTGGGATCGCTCCTGCAGGCGCCTCCTTCCCCCTCTGCTGGTGACACTCTGCTGTATTCCTCCAGGCAGGAATATTCCCCTGGAAAAGGGGGAAAAGCGCGTTTGAGATCAACTTTTAGGGCAGGGACCCATCCCAAATAAATCCCGCTGTAGAAATCCCAGGGGAGCAGCTTGAGGGCAAAATCCAAGGAAGAGGAAAACCTGGATTTGCCGGAGTCAGGAGGGATGGAACCTGAGGAATCTCTTCCAGTCAGGATCGGTAATTGTGTCGTTAATTAGCCATTGATTTAATGAGCTCGTGGTGTCACCACTTGACTCCCACTGCCATTCCCGGGCTCGGTGACACCGGAGCTGCTCCATGCGGGGATTTGGCCTTGCCAGGGATGGCTCCAGGCTGGAATTCCTCACAATTCCATGCGAACACAGGGCCCTGCGGCATTGCCAAGCTCATTAGGGCCCCTGGACAATGCGATATTTTTATCCGAGATAATTAAGTAATTATTGCGTGTAATGGAGAGAGGGGTCTCAGTTGGACCGGGGCTGCTTCCATTTCCATTGTGGCAGGAAAAATGAATATTTCCATGGATTTTCTCTTTTCCTTTCTTTCCCATACAAATCCCTTTAATTAATTATTGGCACCTGCCAATTTAGCGCCCAATTAAGCTGGGCAGCACCAAAATCGCATCAAAATCAGAGGAGATAGAAGCCCATGAATTGAGGTTTCACTCCTGGGCCGGCACACAATTCCATATTCCAGCGGGATTATCGATTATCGATTCCCAGCGGGAATATCGAATCCATCCCCGGCCTTTCCCGGATCCTCGGGTTGTTCCCGAGTGTCCCGGGATGGGGAGGATGCTCAGCCCCGGTTCCCACTCCCAGGCAAACCTCGGGAGCCTCCCGGGTGTTTTCCAGAGCTTGGATCTCCCTCTTGTGGCTGCGGCTCGTGGATTCGGGATGAACATCCCGGCCTGGATGGTTTCCTCAGAGGTTTCCAAGGAGAGGGGCAGCAGCTCCCTGGGCCCCCGGAGCTGCTCGTGCCCTCATCCATGGGAAAAATCCATGGAAAAGGGGCTTGGAATTATTTTAATTCAAATAAATTCTAATTTTTACCGGAGGAGCCAAGAACGGAGCTGTTCCTACGGGAATGGTCGGGCTCTTCCACAGAGGGAAAACCCCAGGGCCTGATCAGCCAAATCACGTTTTTATGATTTTTAGGGATCAAATAATTTCACTGGAGATCAGATTAATCTTAGACAGGCACAGCTGGTGCTGCCAAGGAGCTGGATAACCCAACCCAGCTGGAATTCTGCTCCCCCCACCCAGCATCGCTTCTGTCCTTGAATCTGCAGGAACAAATCTTGAAAATCCAACCAAAAACAGCCGTGAAAAATTCCCTCCTCCTCCCAAAACCCAAAAGTTTTTGGAGAAAAGTGGAGAAATCAGCTGGTTGATGATATCAGTGCTTGTGGAATTGGGGCAAAATAAATACAGAGATAATGAGGGAGGGATGAACTGGAATTCCTAAAGCAAATGGGAATTAGGAGGGGAAATTTATTGGATATTTGGAGCATTTCTGAGCTCTGTGTTCTTTTATTTCCTTAAAAACAAATATCCAGGGTTTGCTGCACTCCCCAAACACAGCCTGGAGGAATTTCGAGCTCTTAAACTGCACCAGCAGAACCCAACCAAGAGCTGGGACTTCTCCATGAGGAAAAAACTCATCCTAAACTTTCTCTGGCTCATTCATCCCTAAATAAATCGGCTTTGGGGATTTTCCTGCAGATTTAGGAAATGATTCTTTCTCATCTTCTCCCCCCCAGAATGGTGATTATTTTGTGTCCATAGAGAGTTCCTCGGTCCAGTCAGCAGAGGGAATACTTCCCTCAGCAGAGAGGCCGCTGGGATCAGGGCTCATGGAAAAGGCTGGAATTATCCCAGATTTTGGGATTTTGGGAGCTTTCCCCCTTGGCTCCAGCTGTGCTGGAGACCCCCGGGGCTGGGGCAGCTTCAAAGGTTGTGGCATTTCCCAGATTTCCAACCCAAAAGCAGATCTGGAAATCCTGCATGGGAATTCCTGCTCCCGCTGGAAGGAAACAGACTGAAAGATTGGGGGGACAGAATGGAATTTAATTTAATTTAATTTATTGATTTTTAACATAGATTTCTCCTGGATTTTCCAAGTTTGAGAGCTGCAGCTCAAGAGGCAGACAAAGGGAATGGGAAAGGGAATGGGAAAAGGATTGAGTGACATCAGAAATAGAAGATTCTAGGGATTTTTCATGGATTGGAGGGTGCCTGGAATAACAGGGAGAGTCCTGGACACAGCAAAATTTTCCTGCAGAAAACAGGGATTTTGGAATTGTCTTTCCACAGTCACTTTTTATGGAGTGGATTTGTTTTCCGTGTGCTGGGAAGAGCAGACGTGTCCCATCCCTGTCCCCACGTCCCTCCATTCCCAAGGAGGGGCAGGAACGAGAGCCCAGGCTCCGGGAATGAGGTGGGAGCCAGCCGGAGCTTGTCCTCCTGCAGATTCCCAAAAAAACATCCCAGGGACAGCTCGTCCTCCCAGATCCAGGTATGCCATGTTTACATTTAGTCTGGAATTAATTCAGTCCTGCCTTTCAAATGCAAATGGCCAGGGAAGAAATAACCCCAGATTTTTGGGGAATGTGTGTAAATAACAGATATAAATATATATGTATATGTATTTTCCCCTTAAGGAATGGGTTGTGCTGGAGCCTGTTTGCAATCCCTCAATGCCACAGCATTCCCAGGTGAACAGGACATGGAAATGTTCCTTTTTCTCATCTTTAATAAATATAAATAATTAAAAACTGGCACTGGTTGAAGAAAATTCTGTTTTAAATGCTGCCGTTTAGTCCCGTTTTGATTTTTCCTGGTGAGCTTCCCAAAACCCAGAAATGCTGAGACAGAAGGATTCAGGAATCGGCAGCACTGGGAAAACATTCCAAAAATAGGGCAGGATCTGCTAATTAGCCATTTTTGCACCAGGAGCTGAATGCTCTTGGCTTTTCCCACCAGAGCTCACCTGGAATTTCTGGAGGCTCACCAGCATTTCCTTCCCATTGGATGTGACATTTCCCATCCTGATTCTGCCTCAGGATGTTCACATCCATGGAGAAACCTCTCCTTCGCTCCTTTCTCCCTTGTTTCCATGGCCTCTGGCTCTCCCTTCGGCTCAGGCCCTGACTGATCCATCCCTGGGCAGTTTCCCGGTGTTTTTCCCGGTGTTTTTCCCGGTTTTCCCAGAGCAGCAGGATGGATGTGCTCGGTGTGGGAATGATGGGGTCGAGGCCAGTCCCTGGGCAAAGCCAGAAGGTTCTGTGAGAGTCCACCAGAAACTGTGGGAGGATCAGGGCTGGAATTGTCCCCGAGCCGTGCCGGGATGGCCAGAGCAGCGGGAGAAGGTGTTAATTCCTGCTCAAACAGCTTTATTATGGAACAAGATGTCCCAAAGCCCCTTCCAGGCATCCACAGAGACCCACACAAATCCCCCTTTGTGTGTCCCAGAGCTGCTTTTCCAAAATATCCTCCCCTCCAGGAGCCCCCATCCCTGGGAATGTGTTCTTGGACTTTCCTTTGCGTTTCTGGGACCTTTTCCGAGTGCCACAAATCCCTGTGGGAGCGCAGCTGGGATCTGCTGGGATCAGAGGCAGCACGGGGGAAAATCCACACTGAGGTTCCATTCATCCCACTCCAGAGGCCTGGGAATGTGCAGGATTTTTAGGGAAGGGCTCTTGTTTTCCTTCCAGAGGCTGCTGATAAACACAGGCAAACAGCTGGCACCTCTGGATTCGGGGCAGGAAGGTTTGGGGATTTCAGTGACTGGGAAAGGGCAGGAATTACATCCCAGACAGGGATGGGACATGAGGAGAAGCCACTCAGGGCTTGGTGGTGGCCAGGAAGGTTTGGCTGGCACAGTCAGAGCACAGATAAAATCCAAACATTCCTGGCTCAGCCTTTTTGCCCTGTTTGGATCCACGGAGGAATTTTGCTGTGAGCCCAGGGGGTGAGAGCAGAAGGAAAAACCAAAACCCCAAACCCTGGGGCAAGTTCAGAACCCTCTGCCCCATTCCTGGCTGTGTTTAACCACCCACAAACTCCTGTAAATCGGATTTCACCCAGCTCACTCACACCCTTTGGGTCCCTGCTGGATTCTGGGAAGGTCAGGAGAATTCCCAGCCCCAGGTGCAGAACCAAGAAAAGCTGTGAGAATCCACGGAGAGGCCAAGAGCTGATTTCCAACCCAAACCTCACCGCTCCAGCCTGGCCCTGCAGCCAAAGTTCTCACCTCACCTCCGTGAAAAGCAGAATTTAGGGCTGAAAATGAGGGGGTTTGGTGAAATGTCTGAGTGGGCTGGAAATTAAACCCTTTGCTGCTCTCTCCAGTGCATTTATCCTGGTTTTTCCCCAGCGTGGGAGTGCTGAATTCCCATGGGATGTCACAGGGACAAGGGGGTGACAGAGGAAATGGGGGAAAAACCCTAAAAATCCGCAGAATTCCTGTGCAGGTTGCTCTGAGCGTGGCCTCAGCCTCTCCCCCCATCCCTGAGACCTGGGACCCCAAAATCCTGTGTTGGGAACCCCAAAATCCTGTACTGGGAACCCAAAAATCCCGTGATGGGAGCCCAAAAACCTTGTGTTGGAAACCCCAAAAATCCTGTGTTGGGACCCAAAAAATCCTGTGTTGGGAACCTCAAAAATCCTGTGTTGTGAAGCCCAAAATCCTTTATTTGGAACCCAAAAAATCCTTTATTTGGAACCCAAAAATCCTGTGTTGGGAACCCCAAAATCCTGTGTTGTGAACCCAAAAACTCTGTGTTGGGACCCCAAAAATCCTGTGTTGGGAACCCCAAAAATCCTGTGGCTGCCGGGCCTGGATGTGGAATTGAGGGAGGGAGGAGGGAGAGCTGGGAATGAGGGGGGAAAAGGTGTTTTAAGGTGGTTTTAATTCTCGTTATCATTTTCTTAGCAATAAATCCA
>NW_005087615.1:675065-687529 GCF_000331425.1 Pseudopodoces humilis | reverse complement strand
GGGACAGTGGGAGGTGACCCTGGGACAGTGGAGGTGTCCCTGCCATGGCTGGTGTGGGATGGGAAAAGTTTTACAATCCCTTCCAACCCATGGGCAAAGCCCTTCCAAGTATGGCCAATGGTTCCCATGGAACATTATTCCCAAAAATTCCTGTGGAGGGGTTGGAGACTGCTCAGCTCAGCCCCCAGTGCAGGCTGCAAACCCCTTCCTGCAGAGCTTTCCCAGGGTGGAAAACAGGGAAAAACCCAGCAAGTTCCATCCTTTGTGTGATTCCCTGATTCCCTGGAGATCTCCTGACCTGGGCTCACACATGGATTTCTCACACCATCCCTGGCTGGGCCAGGCCTGAGCCCACAGCTCTGGAGCTCCCTCCATCTCCCAGCTCATTAAAGTCAGGACAGAACGAACCCTGCAGGCTGCGTTTGATGGTCCAGCTGGAAAACTTGGGGGAAATCATTCTGGTTCAATGTGCAAAAAGAACATTTGGAGGTTTTCCTCAAATAATAAAAGAAGGAAAGTGATGATTTTGTCAATGGAGTGGCACAGCTACACCTACAGGGAAATCTTTAATCTTTTTTGTGGTTTTGTTTTAACCCTTTGGAATACTGGTGTTGCATTTCCCTCAACTCCAGAGCAAAAGGCAATCCCAAAACATAAAACCAGGATAAAAACCATTGAAACAAACTCACTGACTTTGTCACTTCTCCATCCTCCTTCTGCTGGCAGTTAAATCCAAAACATTAATAAACTGATAACTGTTGTCTCAGAATTTCCTGGGGTTTGAACCCTTTGTGTTTGGCTCACTTGGAGACTCATCCATCCATCATTCCCTGGAAGTAAATTCACTGCTGGGAATTTGGCCCAAGGCCCCTGAATTGTGTTTTTTTGCTTTGTTCTCCAGGTCATGAGCGTCCTGCTGCTGATCGAGTATTCCCTGGAGGTGGCCAACGGGAAGGGCTTCTGCAAAGACCTGGACAAGGATTCCTACAGAATTGGTGGGTCCTGGGAATGCTGGCAGGGATCCCCCAGTCCTGCACTGCTCCCTCTGCCTTCTCCATCAAAGAATTTGGAGTTCTGGGTGATAAGCTCAGGAGGGAGTTTAGGCTCTGTTTGGGGTTTGCTCTAGGCCAAGGCTGTGTTGGGTTTTCATTTCAGAGGATGAGCCCCAGAGTCCTCCAGCTCCCTCTGGAACCTCCTGTGGATTCCCCTGGCAATCCTGATTTCCCTTCCTCTTCTTTTTCCCCAGCTGTGCATCATTCCAGCCTCACACACGCTCCTGACTTCCTTCCCAATTCCATTTCCAGGGAAACACTGAAGTGTCCGAGAACTCCTCAATGGAGAGAAGGGACAAATCCCACCCCATACTGATCCCATGGATGTGTGGGCTGGGGGCCATTCCCATGGAGCCATTCCCATGGGGCCATTCCCATGGAGCCATTCCAATGGGGCCATTCCAATGGGGCCATTCCCATGGATCCATTCCAATGGGGCCATTCCCATGGGGCCATTCCAGTGGGACCATTCCCATGGATCCATTCCAATGGGGCCATTCCAGTGGGACCATTCCCATGGGGCCATTCCCATGGGGCCATTCCCATGGGACCATTCCCATGGAGCCATTCCAATGGGGCCATTCCCATGGGGCCATTCCCATGGAGCCATTCCCATGGAGCCATTCCAATGGGGCCATTCCCATGGGACCATTCCAATGGAGCCATTCCCATGGATCCATTCCAATGGGGACATTCCAGTGGGACCATTCCCATGGGGCCATTCCCATGGATCCATTCCAATGGGGACATTCCAGTGGGACCATTCCCATGGGGCCATTCCCATGGAGCCATTCCAATGGGGACATTCCCATGGGGATATTCCCATGGAGCCATTCCAATGGGGCCATTCCCATGGGGCCATTCCCATGGGGCCATTCCCATGGGGACATTCCAATGGGGCCATTCCCATGGGGACATTCCAATGGGGCCATTCCAATGGGGCCATTCCCATGGGGCCATATTCCCATGGGGCCATTCCCATGGATCCATTCCAATGGGGCCATTCCAATGGGGCCATTCCAATGGGGCCATTCCCATGGATCTCCTGCCTCCCGACCCCCGTGACGCCATTCCCAGATTTTCCCAGCCCCTGGTGTATTTTTCCAGAGCACTGGTGGCTGGAAGAGGCCAAGGCCGAGCTGTCCCATAGCTCACAGCTCCTGAAGGATTGAATTCCTCCCGAAGGATCCAGCTCAGATCCTCACAAAGGCCTGGCGCTGTCTTGTGGGGTTCCATCTAAAACCCAACCCCGCAGCCCTCAGGCCTTGCCCAACCAGGATGTTCTGCTTGGAAACAACTGCAAGGGGGGGTTTTCCTTCCTTGGGTCATTTTCCGTGTAAAACCACAAGCTGAGATAACTCTGGGAGCAAAAAAGGAACCCAGGCCCCCTCCCTGCCCATGGAGAGCAAACCACAACCCCTGGCAGGGCTTCCAATTCCAGCCAGGAATTGCTGTTCCCTGCTGTCCCAGAGTGGCTGTTCCTGGGCTGAAAATTCCCTGTGTGTGTGTGGAGGAAAAGGAGACTGAGTACGGATTCCTGCACATTCCAAACCCTCCAGTCCCCAGGACAGGAGTCAGAAATAGGGAAAAGCACCAGACCAGGAACAGGCGCTTCCTGGTGAAGCTGGAAAAGCTGACTTCACGTTTTCCCAAGGAAAGAGGCACCACTGGGATCCCCCAGGGTTGTTTGGCATCAGCGCTCCAAGGTTTGGTTCATCCAACAGAATCACGGAGTGTCTGGATTGGAAGGGATTTAATCACCCAGTTCCAAGGGGAAGGGCATCAGCAGTGAGAAAAAATTGTGAATTTGGAATTTGGGTGAGTCCTGCTGAGAGGGACCTGAGCAAGGGGCAGTGCAATGGTTCCCGTGTTTCTCATGGAGCAAAATTCCCAAATATCCCTGGGTTATATCCAAATATCCTGGCTGCTCTGCTCTGCTCAGCCCCCAGTGCAGGGTGCAAACCCCAGGGAATGACCCAGGGGGAAAAACCCAGCAGGGAATAACCCAGCAGGGAATGAATAACCTAGCAGGGAATAACCCAGCAGGGAATGACCCAGCAAGGAATAACCCAGCAGGGAATAACCCAGCAGGGAATAACCCAGCAAGGAATAATCCAGCAGGGAATGACCCAGCAGGGAATAACCCAGCAAGGAATAATCCAGCAGGGAATGACCCAGCAGGGAATAACCCAGCAGGGAATAATCCAGCAGGGAATGACCCAGCAGGGAATAACCCAGCAGGGAATGACCCAGCAGGGAATAACCCAGCAGGGAATAACCCAGCAGGGAATAACCCAGCAGGGAATAACCCAGCAGGAATAACCCAGCGGGAATAACCCAGCGGGAATAACCCAGCGGGAATAACCCAGCAGGGAATAACCCAGCAGGGAATAACCCAGCAGGGAATGACCCAGCAGGGAATGACCCAGCAAGGAATGAATAACCCAGCAAGGAATAACCCAGCAGGGAATAACCCAGCAAGGAATGAATAACCCAGCAGGGAATGGCCCAGCAGGGAATAACCCAGCAGGGAATAACCCAGCAAGGAATAATCCAGCAGGGAATGACCCAGCAGGGAATAACCCAGCAAGGAATAACCCAGCAGGGAATGAATAACCCAGCAGGGAATAACCCAGCAGGGAATGACCCAGCAGGCTCCAGAGTCAGGGCTGGGATCAGCACAAGGAAACCAGGAGCATCCATCCTTTCCTTTAAAACACGTTCCTACTTTCAATTTCTGATGGGAATTGAAGCACTTGATGCAAGTGTGACCTCAAGGGTTTCCTTCGTCTTTCTGGCTTTGTTGTTTTGCTCTTTTGTGGGGTTTTTTTAGAGTTGCTTTCTGGTTTGAGTTGGGTTTTTTGTTGGTTTATTTGTTTGTTTTGGGTTTTGGTTGTTTGTTTGGGTTTTGTTTATTTTGTTTGTTTTTTTGTTGGTTTGGTGGTTTTGTTTATTTGGGTTTTTTGTTTGTTGGGGTTTTGTTTGTTTATTTGTGGTTTTGTTGGGTTCTTTGTTTATTTGGGTTTTTGTTTGGGTTCTTTGTTTATTTGGGGTTTTGGTTTGTTTATTTGGGGTTTTTGTTTGTTTATTTGGGTTTTTGCTTGTTTATTTGGGTTTTTGCTTGTTTATTTGGGTTTTTGTTTGGGTTTTTGTTTGTTTGGGTTTTTGTTTATCTGGCTTTTTTGGTTTTTTATTTGGGTTTTTGTTTGTTTGGGTTTTTGTTCATTTATTTGGGCTTTTGTTTGTTTATTTGGCTTTTTGTTTATTTGGCTTTTTGTTTGTTTATTTGGGTTTTTGTTTGTTTTTGTTTATTTATTTGGGTTTTTGTTTTGTTTGGGTGGGTTGGGGTTTTTTTTGGTTGTGTTTGTTTGGTTTTTTGCCCATGGCACCAACCCATCCCTGTTCCAGCAGGGAGGACGATCCTGTTCCCTGGGAACAAACAGCTCGCGGGAAATTGTTTTCCCTTGGTTTTCCTTTTCTTTCCATCCCTTTGTGTTTGTGGGGGTTTTGTTTCTTTGTTGTTTGCTTTGGGGGGTTTTGATCCAGGTTCTGCTTGGAAAATCCAGCTGGGCAATTAGCTGGCAATGGCCACTTCCCAATTAATTAGGGATCCTGCCAGAGAGCTGGAGCAGGAGCCATGGAGAGGGAGAGAGGCAGGAAAATCCCGGGATAAGGAGAGAAATCCTTTCTGGGAAAACTCCTGAGTGCTGATGCTGGGTGAGGGGAAAGGCTTTGGGAGTTTGGGTTTTTATGGGATTGGGGTTGACTCCTTTAGGGAAAAGGCTTTGGGAGCTGGGGCCTTAATGGAATTGGCTCCTTTAGGGAAAAGGTTTTGGGAGCTGGGGCTTTAATGGGATTGGGATTGGCTCCTTTAGGGAAAAGGCTTTGGGAGTTTGGGTTTTTATGGGATTGGGGTTGACTCCTTTAGGGAAACGGCTTTGGCAGTCTAATTTTTATGGGATTGGGACTGGCTCCTTTAGGGAAAAGGCTTTGGGAGTTTGGGTTTTTATGGGATTGGGGTTGACTCCTTTAGGGAAAAGGTTTTGGGAGTCTGGATTTTATGGGATTGGGGTTGACTCCTTTAGGGGAAAGGCTTTGGGAGTCTGGTTTTTAATGGGATTGGGACTGGCTCCTTCAGGGCTGGTCCCCCAAAGGCTGAGTCTGGCTCCTTTGTTAATCTCTGTTTGGGGTTTAGGCTGCTTCCTGTTAATCTTTGGCTCTTTGGGCGCCACACCCCAGCCTTGGTTCTACTCCCCTGCTCCTCAAAGGTGGGGCTGTTGTTCCGCCTTGGAATTCTGCCTTTCCCACATCCCTGGGAGCAGAAGGAAAGCAGCAGTGGCTGCCTTTGGAGAGAGCTGCCCTTTGTGCTCCTGATCAGCTGCTTTAAAAAAAAGACAGAAAAATGTAAAAGTTTGGATCTTTTCTAGCAGAATTAAACCTTTTCTTGAGGCATTCAGGAACTGAAGAGCCCAAAGTGGCCAGTGCTGTTTTATACTCGGCTGAAGCAGAAGGAAAGGAGCTGGAGAAGGCTCTGGGAAAGGTTATGCAGAGGCAGATAAAAACCAAAAAAAAGCAGCAGAGTTTTGCCTCTGGAGAGGTGAATCAGCAGCAGGGCAGGTTGTGATTCCAGCAGAGAAAATTGCATCCAGGCAAAGGCTGAGCAGGAACTCCATGGATATAAAACACCACCCCCTGCACCCAAAGCAGCTGCCAAAAATCACCCCAAACCCCCTCATCCTGTGGTTTTGAGGTGTCCCTTGCATCCCACAGCTGCAGCGTTGGGGGGAGAGATCCCCCCTGACCCTCCCTGCCCTCAGCAGTGGTGGGGGGTTAAAATTCCTGCTCTTCTCTGAGGGATCCTGAGGATCCTTCAGCATTTCACTGCTGGTTCCTTTACCTGCCTTTCAGTCTCTAAACAATTTCCAGCTCAGAGCTATGAGCCAAAAGCCCTCTGGGTTGGTTTTTAATGCTTCATTTTGTAGCCTGGGATATTTAACATTTCAGGCCTTGGTTCCCTCGAGCTCACAACCCACATGGGCTGGTGGATCCAGGAACTTCAAAGAGAGATGAAAAATGGGTGTAAAAAGGGAAATAAAGGGTTAATTCCAGCTGCATGGCATTAATTCCTCCACAGACACAACTCTTTGTGCCAGGCTGAACCGTCCCTTAGGGGTGTGATGGAGTTGGGACAGCTTTTGGTGATGTGGTGATTCCTTTTATCATTTTTATCCTTTTCAGCTGATGTCACCACCAGTTTCCTGCTGATCCTCATGTTGTTTGTCATCAGCCTGCACCTCCTGCTCGGGGTGCTCAAGGTGCGTTCCCCACAAATGACACTCAGGGTTTGGATGGTGCTCACTGGAATTATGGTCAAAAAAAAGCAGGAAAATCCCCAAAATCACACAGGAAAAAAAAGGCATATAAAAATCCCAGAATCAAACAGGGGGAAAAGGCAGATAAAAATCCCAGAATCACAGAATCCCACAGGAAAAAAGGCAAATAAAAATCCCAGAATCCCACAGGGAAAAAAGGCAAATAAAAATCCCAGAATCCCAGAATCCCACAGGAAAAAAGGCAGATAAAAATGTCTCCTGGGCTCAGAGGGAAAGAGGGACTGGTTTGAAGCCTCAGGTTCTTGTGAAAAGCTTCAAACACCCAGATTTACCAAATCTGGGCAACATTTGCATCCAGGATAGGTTTGGTGTTAAATGAATGAGATTTTATGATTTAGAAAGGTTTTCTTGCCTCATTTCTGTGCTCTGTTGCAAGTCAGGTCCTGTTAGAGAAGTGTCACTGCCCTGTTGCACCAGGGACTGATTTCCCGGTTCAGGAGGAGGAATCCCCAGGCCTTGGGGTGGAAACCCCAGGAATCTGGCAGAGTTCTAAGGATTAAATATCACCCAAATAACCCAGTTCTCCCTCTGCAGAGGAGTTTTAGGGACAGTAGGATGACAGCTCTGATGGGAAGTGCCAATGTCACAGAGTGAGAATTCACAGGAATTTTCCAAAGGGGTGAAAAAAATCAGCATTGATGCTCTGTTTTCTCTGGATCAGTCATCACTGAAGTCAGAAATTCCAGGGAAGTGTTAATTCTTGGAGCACCATCCAAGTCCTTCCAGGCGTTGCCAGCGGGTCTCATTTCCCACTTGGAATGAAAATAACCGGCACTGCTTCTCCTCCTCAGGAGAGGGAGCGGCTCCTGATCCCCTTCCTGGCTCTGCAAGTCATTGATTTCCTCCTCAGCCTCCTGACCATGTTCAGCTCCTACATCCAGGTGCCCGTCATCATCTCCGTGTCCTCCCTGGGCCACACGGTGGGTGACAGCTCCTCCTTCCGGGGCTCCTGCCTTTCCAGAGGTGGGGAATGTGTGGGATGGAGGATCTCTGGATGGGGTGGTTCTCCATGGAATCATGGAATCCATGGAATTCAGGTTGGAGCAAAGGATCATTACCTCAGGATGGTTCTCCATGGAATCCATGGAATTCAGGTTGGAGAAAAGGATTGTTACCTCAGGATGGTTCTTCATGGAATCCATGGAATTCAGGTTGGAGAAAAGGATTGTTACCTCAGGGTGGTTCTCCATGGAATCCATGGAATTCAGGTTGGAGCAAAGGATCTCTGGATGGGGTGGTTCTCCATGGAATCATGGAATCCATGGAATTCAGGTTGGAGAAAAGGATTGTTACCTCAGGATGGTTCTCCATGGAATCCATGGAATTCAGGTTGGAGCAAAGGATCTCTGGATGGGGTGGTTCTCCATGGAATCATGGAATCCATGGAATTCAGGTTGGAGAAAAGGATTGTTACCTCAGGATGGTTCTCCATGGGATCCATGGAATTCAGGTTGGAGAAAAGTATCGCTGCCTCGGGGTGGTTCTCCATGGAATCCATGGAATTCAGGTTGGAGCAAAGGATTGCTACCTCAGGGTGGTTCTCCATGGAATCCTTTGGGTTGGAGCAAAGGATTGTGGCTGTTCTCCAGGGAATAATTTAGGATGGAAAAGACCTTTGGAATCCTGGAAGGTTGTGATAAAGGATTGCTGTCCTGGGCTCTGGTCTGTCATTGAATCCTTTCGTTTGGAAAAGACTTTAGGGATGATCCTGAATCCAGATGTGAGGTGGTTTCTCCAGGCTGGAGACAGGATGCAATCCTTGGAGGCTGAAGGCAACCAGTGGCAGCTGGGATTATTTATCTCCCCCTGTCTCGGAATGTGGATTTTCTCCTGGCTTTGAGGGAGGTGGCTCTGGGTGAGATAAACTGGGATTGTCACTGCTCTGGCCAGAGGTTTCTGTGGAGCTCGGACAGGGTCCCACAGACGGTTTGCTCACTCTTTGGGCCAGCTGAAGGGAAGGTTTGGGGTGAATTTAAGGGAATTCAGTGGCTTAGACTGTGTGAACCAGCCACAGGCTCTGTGGAAAAGGTGAATAATGAGCAGAAGTGACCCAATCCTGTGATTGTGACCCAATTCTCGTTCCCCTCAGCAGGGCCACTCCAGGATTCCCCTGCTGGCGCTGCAGCTGCTGGATTTCTGCCTGAGCATCCTCACCCTGTGCAGCTCCTACATGGAGGTGCCCACCTACCTCAGCCTCAAGCCCTGGGACAGCAGGGTAGGTCTGGACCCAGCTCCGCTCATTTTCCACACTGGGAACTCCTGTAAATTCCCATTCCACGGCTGTGCAGCTTCTCTGACCTCTCTGGAACACCCAGAACCGCTCGCTTTGACAGCCAAGAGGGTTTTCCGTGTTCTCCCAGCGCTGTTCCTGACTGACAGCTCCCGTGTTCCCTAAAAACACACCCTGTTTCTCCTTGTAGGAATCTGATGGATGCAAATTGCAGAGCAAAGTGATTCAGATGGAGCTGCCAGCCTGGAAAATGCCTCAAATTTCATCTTTATTAAACAGTCATGTTTAATAAATCCCACCCCGGTGATGTTACGGATGGATGGAATCATCACATTCCTACAGAAGGATGGAGACACAGATTTAAGGCCCTGGGATCATGAGCCCAAGTTTCTCCCTCCAGAGAAAAGAGCAGGAAAATCCCAGGCGGGTGGCAGGAGCGGAAATTAAAATTTTAAAAGTTCTCATTTAAGCAGGGCTTTGCCAAGGAGTGGAAACAGCAGGGAGAAAACAATATCCTTGTGATCCTGCTGCCAGTGAAAATCCTTCGTTCCTCGCTCTGCCTGAGCCTCTGTGGGTGCCCCTGGCAGAGGGAAGGAGGCTTTGGGGCTGAGAGCTTCTCCCTTTTCCCGCAGGGCTCTGTGCCAGTCCTGGAGTCGCTGCCAGCAGAGGAATACGCCAAAGTGATGATCACCTTCACCATCGCCTTCGCGGCCGTGCTCGTCCTCAAGGTAAAAGGCTCTGAAGTGAGGCACCCCCAGGAAATGCAGCTTGAATTCTCTCCCAGCTCTGCTCTCCTGGGCTCCCCTGGGCGCGGTGGGAGCCGTGACTCCGGATGCTTCATCCAGAATTAACACAATTCCCCGCGCTGGTCCCTGCGTCCACCAGTGATCCCAAACCCAGGGGGTGGTTTGCGCTGGAGGCACCTTCGGGTTCATCTCACCCCTGCCTTGGCAGGAACATGTGGGTTAGGGTTTGGGTTAGGGTTAGGGTTAGGGTTAAGGGTTAGGGTTGGGTTAGGGGTTAGGGTTAGGGTTAGGGTTAGGGTTGGGTTAGGGGTTAGGGTTAGGGTTAGGGTTAGGGTTAAGGGTTAGGGTTGGGTTAGGGTTAGGGTTAAGGGTTAGGGTTGGGTTAGGGTTAGGGGTTAGGGTTAGGGTTAGGGTTAAGGGTTAGGGTTAAGGGTTAGGGTTGGGTTAGGGGTTAGGGTTAGGCTTAGGGTTAGGGTTAGGGTTAGGGTTAGGGTTAGGGTTAAGGGTTAGGGTTGGGTTAGGGTTAGGGTTAGGGTTAGGGTTAGGGTTAGGGTTAGGGGTTAGGGTTAGGGTTAGGGTTAGGGTTAGGGTTAGGGTTAGGGTTAGGGATAGGGTTAGGGTTAGGGTTCCACTTGCACTGTCCCAGGGTGTTCCACCCTGGCCTTGGGCACTGCCAGGACTGGAGGTGGGGAAATATTCCAATAATCTGTGTCTCACTTTGGAATCCTAACTTCAGCGCCGCAGGGATAAGCAAGAAGAAATTGTGGGGAATCAAACATTCCTTTTGATTTTTATTTATTTCAAAACCAAAATCAGGGAGCACATTCCTTGGGCACCGCCATGTTTTCCCAGAATCACGTGACCAGGTGGGCACCGCCATTTTTTCCTGAATCACTTGATCACATGGGTACCACCTTATTTTCCCAGAATCATGTGACCGGACACACACAGCCATATTTTCCCAGAATCACGTGACCACATGTGCACCGCCATTTTTTCCCAGAATCACGTGACCAGATGGGTACCGCCATATTTCTTTGGAATCCCGTGACCAGATGGGCACCACCATATTTTTCTGGAAGTAGGTGGTGCCCTGGGCACTGCCATGTCAGGGAATGTAGACCTTTGCTGCGTGAATTTTATTTATTTTTTTAGATTAACTGGGTTTTTTTCATGGATGAGCAGAGGTTTTTCACCCAGTTTCTACAATGGCTCCAGATTTGCTCTGTGGATGAAGAGGTGTTGGAAGCAAGGAAGGGTTTTGCAATATTCTCCAAAGATGCTCAAAGATTGGATTTACCTCCGATCTCTGGAATGCCGAGATTGATTTTTTCAGCTGAGATATTTCATTCCTTTTTTTCTCTTTGTCTTGGCTTCGTGTCAACACAAACAGCCCTCATTGTCCCGGGAATGCTCAGCTGCCCAGCCCGAGTTCGGGATCTGTGGCTCCCTGTGCTCCCTGAAAATCCCAACTGTTCCTGAGCACATTCCCAGGCCAACACAAACACCAGGCACACGACTCTGCCGTGCTGCTTGGAGCGGGGAAAATATTGATTTAACAGGGCCAGTCCCACAGACCCTGCTTATTTCCCTGGGCCACAACCCCTCAATAAATCCTTTTTCCTCAGAAAAGCCCCATTTATTGCATGGATAAATCCATGGGGTGCCAGGAGGTCCTGTCAGGGAGGTGCAAAAATGGGATTTTGCTGAATGAAGGGATTTTTGGGGCAGTCCTAGAAGCTCTGTGGTGCCTCTGGTGCTTTCCTGAGGCATCCACTTTGTCACCTGATCCGAAAAATGACATCAGAGCCACGAGTTCCTTTCCTACCTGGGGATATTGTGATCTCAGAAGCCTCAATGTTGTGTTTTAACGGATTTGCTGTTTAATCACTTTATATTTACTGGGTTATTGATCCCAGGCCCACCCCAGTCCTGTTCTGCATCCATGGAATCATCACATTCCTAGGGAAGGATGGAAACACACATTTAAGACCCTGGGATCGTGGTCCCAAATTTCTCCCTCCACAGAAAAGAGCAGGAAAATCCCAGGCTGGTGGCAAAAGTGGAAATTCCCTCTTTGCCCTGCAGTGCCATGGGAAAAATTCCCTTTCCCTTCCCTCTTCCCTCTTTTCCAGGCCTACATGTTCAAGTGTGTCCTGAGCTGCTTTAAGTACATCAAAGCCAGCAGGAGGGAGGAGGTGAAGGCAGAGCCACAGGCAGTGGAAAAGGTGAGGAAAAGTGAATTTACTCCTGAAAGTGGAGCCACAAGAGTGGAAAAGGGGCATAAAAGTGAATTTATTCCTGAAAATGGACTCAAAAGCAGTGGGAAAGGTGAGGAAAAGTGAATTTATTCCGTGAACAGGAATCCTTTAGACTGGTGATCCTTATCTCTGCTGTTTTGGATTCAGAGAGAATTTCCAACCCTTTAAATCCCCGGTAGCAAGCGCTAATAATCAGTTTTTAATTACAATATATCCATTTAATTTTACTTCTGCATAAAATCTTTAAAGCCGATGTGCAAGGAAGGTGAAACTCAGGCACGGCAGATAAATGGGAATGAATTCCCTGTGATCCCTGATCCAGGAATTTGGATTGAATTCCAGATGGAATTCCATAGCTCAAAGTGTTTAAAATCAGCTTTTTCCTCACCTTTCTTTTTTGAGAGTTTTGAATTTTCAGTGTTGTGAAGATGGATGGGAAGGAAAGAGGGAGGGATGGGGAATGCTGAGGGATGGAAATGCTGAGGGATGGGAATGCTGAGGGATGGGAATGCTGAGGGATGGGAATGCTGAGGGACAGGGAATGCTGAGGGACAGGGAATGCTGAGGGATGGAAATGTTGAGGGATGGGGAATGCTGAGGGATGGAAATGCTGAGGGATGGGGAATGCTGAGGGATGGAAATGCTGAGGGATGGGAATGCTGAGGGACAGGGAATGCTGAGGGACAGGGAATGCTGAGGGATGGAAATGCTGAGGGATGGGAATGCTGAGGGACAGGGAATGCTGAGGGATGGGAATGCTGAGGGATGGGAATGCTGAGGGA
>NW_005087615.1:640226-661657 GCF_000331425.1 Pseudopodoces humilis | reverse complement strand
AAATAATAATAATTTAATAAGAATAAATAATAAAATATAAAATGATACAATATAAAATACATATAATATATAATTTATAATATTTAATATTTCATATATAATATTTAATATATAATATATCATATATCATCATATATTGTATATAATAGTTATAATATATAATATATATTTATAATATATAATATATAATATATATTATACAATATCATATATAATATATTATATTTATAATAGATTATATATAATATTGTACATAATAAAACAATAATTAATAAAACTATTATTAATAACAATAATAAAATAATAATAGCAATAATAAAAATAGCAATAATAATAGCAATAATAATAATAATAATAATAATAATAATAATAATAATAATAATAATTCCATTTGTTTCATTGCTGATGCCTCCTGTTTATAGCCTCTCCTTTTCACTGTGGGTATTCATGGGGCTGTAAAGATTAATTATCGATTATTAATTACCAATGATGAGTTCCAGATTTCTCTGTCATTTCCCCCTCACAGACACGAAGCAGCTCTGTGAGGAGCTGCTGGGGTTTATTTTTGGTGCCGTTACGGGGTCTGGTTCTGTGCTGGGGTTTAACCTGGGAACATTTGCTGAGTGTCGAGCCTGGTTCTGGCCCCGTTCCCATTAACTGATGTCCGTGGGGATTGGTTCTCCAGGTGCAGTAAATCCCTTTCCAGCCTTTTTTGGATGCAGAAATGCAGCTCAGGTTTCGGTCCACAGCTTTTTTCCTCCTTCTCTTCCTTCTTCCTTCTCTCCTTCCATCAGTGCTGCCATTCCTTCCTCCCTTCCTTCCTTTCACAGCTTTCTCTTCCCCTCTTCCCTCTCTCCTTGCTGTCACTCCACACATTTATCTCTCCCTCCTCTCCACAGGGGATGAGGTTTCCCGCAGCCCTCAGGGACAGCCCGGGGTGACAGGGGACCCCCTGCTCATCACCAGTCCGTGTCACCCCCCAGGAAAGCAAAAAGAACATTTTAAATTCTCAGTTAGAGCTGTGAAAGGGATAAAGGAGAGGAACCCGCAGCTCCTCCCCGCCCAGCGCGGCTTTACCAGCGCCGTTGTGCGAGAAAAACCCGCTCCCGCTGTCCCTGAGACCCGCGGGGAGCCCAATTATCTTCACCTTATTTTTCAGGGAAGAACAACAAGTAAAAAGGGTCCCTCCTGGGACACCCTTCCCTTCCTTCCCTCTGATTTCCCCTCCGTCCCCGCCGTCCCCAGGCTCCCTGTGCCGGACCAAGCCCACGGACCTGGTGTTCATCATCGACAGCTCGCGCAGCGTGCGGCCGCACGAGTTCGAGAAGATCAAGGTGTTCGTGTCGCGGGTGATCGAGGCGCTGGACGTGGGTCCCAACGCCACCCGCGTGGGCATCATCAACTACGCCAGCGCCGTGCGCAGTGAGCTGGCCCTGCACAGCCCCCAGAGCAAGGCGGCCCTGCTGCAGGCCGTGCGCAGGATCCAGCCCCTCTCCACCGGCACCATGACCGGCCTGGCCATCCAGTTCGCCCTCAGCCGCGTCTTCGGCGCCGCCGAGGGCGGCAGGGACGGCACGGCCAACTTCAAAAAGGTGAGGGGGCATGGGAAGGGTCTGGCGCCTCCAGCTCCGCGCTTGGGGATCATGGTGGGGTGGTTGGGAAAAGCAGGAAGGTGAGTTTTTTTCGCTGGGCTTTGGTTGTGTGTGGACACGTGAGGAAAACCTCTGGGAGGTGCAAACCGGGGGTTTGAAAACCTCCAGGAAGTTCACACCTCTCAATTCTTCTTGGAAACCTCGGGGGGATTGAAACCTCTGGGGGTTTGAACCTCTCAACTCCTGAAAACCTCTGGGATGTTCAAACCCCTCAATTCTTGAGGATCTCTGGGAGGTTTGAACCTCTCAACTCCCTTTGGAAACCTCTGGGAGGTTCAAACCCCTCAATTCTTGAGGATCTCTGGGAGGTCTGAACTTCTCAATTCCTTCTGAAAACCTCTGGGAGGTTCAAACCTCTCAATTCTTGGAAAACTCTGGGGAGTTCGAACCTCTCAACTCCTTCTGAAAACTTCTGGGAGGTTCAAACCCCTCAATTCTTGAAGACCTCTGGGAGGTTTGAACCTCTCAACTCCCTCTGAAAACCTCTGGGAGGTTCAAACCTCTCAATTCTTGGAAAATTCTGGGGAGTTCAAACCTCTCAACTCCCTTTGGAAACCTCTGGGAGGTTCAAACCCCTCAATTCTTGAAGATCTCTGGGAGGTTTGAACCTCTCAATTCCTTCTGAAAACCTCTGGGTGGTTCAAACCTCTCAATTCTTGAAGATCTCTGTGAGGTTCCAGCCTCTCAATTCTTGGAAACATCCAAGAGGCTCAGACTTCTCAAGTCTTCTTGGAAACCTCTGGGAAGTTCAGACCTCTCAATTCTCTCTGAAGAAGCAGCTCATCTTTGGGACTTAGTGAAAGAAACTACAAAACTCGTAACACATTCAGCCTCAGTTTTTGTTGTGAATTCAGCCTGACAATTACACCCAGCACTGGCCACTCCTGGAGACTGGAGAGACATTTCCACTGAGTTGTCCATGAAAATGCTGGATCCTCATCTCCGGAATCCCTTCCACACCATCCAGTCTCCCCTCTCCTCCTGCACACCTTCCCTGCTGCCAGCCAGCCCCCCAAGCCTCGCTGATCCCTGTCACCTCTGCTTGTGTGGAACAAATTACCCTGGACTTCCAGTGTCCCCCTGAAACCTCTCCTGGACAGCTGGAAAAGCTGAGAGCAGCGGGCTTTGGAGTGATTTATCTGAGGCATTAAAAAAAAGGGGAGAAAAGGGAAATCGCTCCTTGCTTTCCCCTCTTTCCTTCCACTCCGGAGCTGATCCAAGAGGCAGAATCACAGGAAGGGGTTGGGAGAGGTCTCTGGAGCTCCTCCTGTGCTTGGTGGGGCTGCCCAGAACCATGCCAGGGTGGCTTTTCAATGTCTCCAAGGTGGAAAACTCCACAACCCTTCGTATTCTCGGTTCCCTGGTTATTTTATTTGGTTTTTTGACTCGGTCTTGACGTCCAGGCAGCTTTTCCCTTCTGCTCAGGGTGACCCCATCCCCTGCCTGGGAGGAGGAACAGGTCATGCAGGGATTTAGGGAGGTGAAGCTTCCAGAAACACCGAACACGGTCCCTGCTCCTTCCCACGGCAGAAATCCAACAAATCCTGTTGTCAACATCCCAAAACATCACACGGTGCTCTGCTCTTGCTTTGTGCAGCAAATGTCATCCCCGGCCAGGGAAAAGCACAATTTGTTTCCCTCGGAGCTGCGAGAAAAACCCGCTCCCACCGTCCTCGAGACCCGCAGGGAGCCCAATTATCTCCACCTTATTTTTCAGGGAAGAACAACAAATAAATTGGCAAATTTCTGAGCAAATCCAGGGCTTTGTGCAGCTTCCTTGGAGGGCTGCTGGAACATCACGTTCCCAGGGTAAAAATGAGCCATCGCTCCCTCATTAGCTGTGGGATGGCCGGGAAATGCCAGCCTGGGGCTGGGAATACCTGGAATGTTCAGGAATGTTCAGGAATGTTCAGGAATGCTCAGGAATTCTCGGGTGTTGGAGATAGCCAGCAATAGATTGTGTCAGAACACGTGGGATTTCTGTCTGGTGGAAGGATGAGTGATCCAGAATGCCAGGAATTCACAGGGAAAGCTGCTGGATAAATGAGCACAAAGTTTGACCTTGAAAAGCAAAATTTCTGAGTTTTCCCAGGGAAAAAGTGAGGATCAGGGGGAAATTCAGCTGTTGGGGGCAGCAGAAGCTTCACCTTTTCATAATTCCCATCCCATGGCCGAGCAGTGCCAGCCCCTCCAGGATCCAGAGGCTGCTCCTGCCCTCCAAGCCTTTCCCAAAAAACCAGGACTCAGCTTTTCCAGTGACAGGGAATTACAGAGATCCCCAGACTGCAAACAATGTGGAGGTAGGTTCGAAAATAAGAATAACAACAAAAAAAAGGACATTTTTTCACATTGACTCAGGCTGGATGCAGGGAAAATATCTCTGGTGGGAATCCTAGGAAAAAAACCACAAACCAGGATTTCCTGATGGTTGGGCTAACCAAATGTGATATTAAGAGGTATTTTTTATGCTCTGTCAGGCTGTCACAGACAGGTCCCCTGGCTTCCTCTCGCTGATAAATTCATTTCCCCCATGATTAATTCCCAATCCCGACTCTAGACCCAGAAGTTTTGTTTTCTCCACCAGCAGGGTAGAAAGTCCTTTATGGCAGATTTCCACACAGGCACTGTGAGGATCTCACCCATCACACCCAGGTGTGGATGCTGCAGCTCCACCCCGGCTGGGGCTTAGCTGGGCTCGGGCTTAGCTGGGCTCGGGCTTGACGGGGTTCAGGCTTAGTTGAAGATGGAGAGGAGCTGATAAAACCTGGAGAATTTCTTGATTTAGGAAGAGACTTAGGGTTTGGTCCCTGATTTGGTAACATCTCCCATTCCCTGATTTGATGACTCCTCCAATCCCTGGTTTGATAACTCCTCCCATTCCCTATTTCACCTCTCATTCCCAGATTTGATAACTCCTCCAATCCCTGATTTCACCTCTCATTCCCGGATTTGATAACTCCTCCAATCCCTGATTTCACCTCTCATTCCCGGATTTTTTCGCACACTTTGTGGCGCTGCACAGGCGGAGCGGCCCGGCTGGAGCTGAGCCTGAGCCGAGGGCTCTCTCTCCTGGCAGAGAGCTCCACTGCAGGGTGGATCCGCTCCAGGAAAACCACGGATCTCCTCTGCCATCCCCATTCCCCCCACCCCCCACCCCCACACCTGCCACAGGTGATGCTTCGCTTTATTTTTGCCACTCTAGAAGAGAAAGATTTGAATTTATTTATTTTTCCCCCCCTTGGAAGCACCAGTTGCGGAATTGTGATGCTCCTGGGAATTTTTAATTGTGCAGCCCTTAGGAAGTGCAGATAAAGAGCTGAAATCAGATTGTAAAGCCCCACATTTTTCCTGTTTCTCCCATTTTTTACAGAGGGGAAGCTCTTCCCCCATTCTGCATTCCAGCCCGAGCCATTCCTTTGGAGTCGGCAGCGGTGTCTCAATAAATCAGTTGTAAGGAAAAGTGGCAGGGGCAGAAGAATTGGCAAAGAGCAAGAATTCAGGTCCTGTGACAAAGTCTCTTTCAGGAGAAAAATAAAGAGGAAAAGGGACAAAGCAGAAGCACAGCTCTGGGAGGCTTTTAACTGGTTCAGGGCTCCGTTTAATCCAAGCTGAAATCCGGGTCCCACTTAAACCAGCTGCCACTTTAATGCTGGGCTTAGCAGGGCTGGGGTTTAATCCCTGCTGTTTATTTTGGACCAGAGAATCACAAATCCTGTGATTCTCACAGGGGGGCCTCGGGCCTCTTCCCCTCTCTCCCCATGGAAACGGTTTCAGTTCCATCCTTCAGCTCCTCCACCTGTAAATGGGATGGAGCCTTCATCTCACGTTTCCATGACATTTCCTGAGCTTCTGTGAAGTCCCACACTCATCTGGGCTTGTCCTGAGTGTCCCTGAAGATCTTTAGTTTGTCTTGAGCTGGAGTTTGGCTATGAACAACATAAATTTTAATTTCGTTTCCTTAGAGGGGGATGCACCAGTTGTCCCTTGGTGAAAACATCAATCCCTGGAAGTTGTCTCTTGATGAAACCATTCAATCCTTGGAAAAGTTTAACTTTTCCAGCTCGGAAAGAAACTAATTCCACCTAAAAAATAATAATAATAAATAAATAAAAATGGTTTGTGTGATCTCCAGAGAATGGGAAGAGCTGGTGGATTCCCTTTTCCCTCAGTTTTAGGAATGCAAACCCTTGCTCCTGCCCCAGCCTGTTCCATGGAAAGGGGAAATTCCATGGGAACAGCACGGGAATGTGAAGGAGGCCATGGCTGCCCTCCCAGCCCGTCCCTCCCACTGCAGGTGGCCATCGTGGTGACCGACGGCCGGCCCCAGGACGGGGTGCAGGACGTGTCCACCCGCGCCAGGGCCGCGGGCATCGAGATCTTCGCCATCGGCGTGGGCAGGGTGGACATGGGCACGCTGAGGCAGATGGCCAGCGAGCCCCTGGACGAGCACGTGGACTACGTGGAGAGCTACAGCGTCATCGAGAAGCTGACCCACAAGTTCCAGGAGGCTTTCTGTGGTGAGTCCCTGCCAGCCAGCGGGGAACTGGGAATGGTTTGGGTGGGAAGGACCTTGAAGCTTTGCAGAGAATCTCGGGATGGTTTGGGTAGGGAAGGACCTTGAGGCTTTGCAGAGAATCCCGGGATGGTTTGGGTGGGAAGGATTGGAAAGCTCGTCCTGCCTGAAGCCACCTCCTCCTCCTCCTCTCCTGGCAGTGGTGTCCGACCTGTGTGCCACGGGGGACCACGACTGCGAGCAGGTGTGTGTCAGCACCCCAGGGACCTACAGGTGTGCCTGCAGGGACGGCTTCAGCCTCAACAGCGACGGCAAGACCTGCACCGGTACGTGAGGGGTGCCTGAGCCCGGCCCGGAGGGCACGGCAGGGACAGCACGGGGATGTTCTGCTCCCAGAAGGCAGAAGGGGAAACCCTGCTCTCACAAGCAGGATTTCAAAGCATTGCTGTGATCTCTTGTTGTGTTTTCTTGGGTTAACCCCATCCCCTCAATAAGTGGCATTAAGTTCTGTTTTCCTGCATCATTTATTGCAGTCTTTACTGCTGTTTCCTTCTGCCCTGTTCTCGTGTTTTCCCTCAGCTTGCAACGGTGGCTTGGGGTCTGCTCTGGATCTCGTGTTCCTCATCGACGGCTCCAAGAGTGTGAGGCCTGAGAACTTCGAGCTGGTGAAGAAATTCATCAACCAAATCGTGGATTCGCTGGAGGTGTCGGACAAGCAGGCCCAGGTTGGGCTGGTGCAGTACTCCAGCTCTGTCCGGCAGGAGTTCCCCCTGGGGCAGTTCAAGAACAAGAAGGACATCAAAGCAGCGGTGAAGAAAATGTCCTACATGGAGAAGGGGACCATGACAGGCCAGGCTCTCAAGTACCTCGTTGACAGCTCCTTTGCTGCCATCAACGGGGCGCGCCCCGGGGTCCCCAAGGTGGGGATTGTCTTCACCGATGGGCGCTCACAGGATTATATCTCAGATGCTGCCAAGAAAGCCAAGGACTCAGGTAGGGCTCCTGAATTCCCAGGGCTCCTTTCTGACCTTTCCCCTGGCTGTGTCTCCTGGGATACAAACGGGTTATAATCATTAATTCTGGGGAGGCGCTCCCTGACTATCCTTGCTTGGAGCTCGCAGAGACCTCGGAGCACCTCAGCCCGGGGTCAGGTTTGCCAAGAGCTGGTTTTACTTCCCCTCCGTGTCTCTGGAGGAGTTTCTGCTGGGCAGGGTGGAGTTCCACCCCATTGGGATGGGATGGACAGGATGGAGTTCCACCCCATTGGGATTAGATGGACAGGATGGAGTTCCACCCCATTGGGATGGGATGGACAGGATGGAGTTCCACCCCATTCGGATGGACAGGGTGGAGTTCCACCCCATTGGAATGGGATGGACAGGATGGAGTTCCACTCCATTGGGATTAGATGGACAGGATGGAGTTCCACCCCCTGGAATGGGATGGACACGGTGGAATTTTACCCCCCTGGAATGGGATGGACAGGATGGAGTTCCACCCATTTGGAATGGGAGGGACACGGAATTTTACCCCCCTGGAAAGGGTACCCAGGTCTAATTGCTCCACACAAATGTGGAAGGAAACTGCAGGGGGAATTTCGAAGTCAGAGGTTTCAGCACCTCCAGGGCTGGACAGGGCTTGGAGGAACCTGGGAAAGTGGAAGATGGTGAGACAAGAGGAGCTTTAAGGTCCCTCCTAACCCAAGCCTGTCTGGGATTTGTCTGGGCTTGGTCAGGAACCCCAGCCCAGCACCAGAGGCAGAGGGGACAAGGACACCCAATCCCAGGAGCTGTAGGGCCAAGTGTGGCTTGGAAAAGGCCTGGAAAAGGCCGAGAAAAAGCCACAAAACAATAAACAAAGCACAGACACGGATTGAGGAGGAGCCCCAGGCACATTCATGAGAAACTTTCCTCAGCTGCTGTTGTAGGAAAAGCGCTCAGTGGCCACTCACTGACGGATCTCTGTGCCAGAGCCCCATGAAATATTAATTCCTTGAGAGCTGTCCCTTTGCTGACCCGCTGAGCACATTCCCAGCCTCTGACACCTCCGTGTTAAATGGATCCAGCCCCTGGGAATTCAGTCAGGAATTGCTGGATCCTTCCCTTCCCTTTAACTTCTCTCTCCACCACTAGATGGGACTCGGGGCCAGCACATCTCCGGGAAGGTCAGGGAGCTCGTGAAAAACCAATGTTTACAAAGCACTCTGACATCTTACAGGGCTGCTCAGCTCTTATAAAACAAAAGGTTCCTATAAAGTGTATTTATAGAATTTATTCCTCCCCGGTGATAAAACCATGCCTTGTCTCTCCCTCCTCTCCTGTCCCTGCAAGGAAATCTCTTATCTGTCCATAAGTTATTGCTGTGGGATAAACAAGTGCTTAAAATGAGACTGCAAAATTGTTCAGTGAGCTGAGCCTTGGAAAAAACAACCAATATTGGATATATCTGGAGAAAGGCTAAAAGGGGAGCAGGGAAACATTCCCAGTGCCTGGGCACGGACACGTAGAGACAAATATTTCAAATCAGGGCTTAATTAATATCACCCAAAATGGGAAAATTGCATTTCCGTTCAGTAGAAGCAGGTTTGATGCAGATCAGCCTCTTGGCGGAGCAGGACGATCCCTGGACAAGTTCTTCACTCCTGGGGGGCTGCAGTTTTAGACAGAGGCTCAGCTCAGTGCTGCTCTCCCAGGTCTCCACTGCAGGGGGACTTTGCCCCTCAGGGGCTCATTAACAGGGGTTAATTAACAGTGGCTGAGCCTCTTTTGGAGACCCTCACTGTTTCCCTTTGCTCCATTATCACTCCCATACCGGTGGGATGGGGTGACCATCACCTGCCCCTTCTCACCTCTCCAAAATCCTGTCCTAGCTGCCATTGCCTGGGAAATTCTGGTTAAACTCTGCCCACAGAAATATTTCGGCCCCTTGTTTGACCTGGCTGAAAGGAGCTTCTCCAAAACCTTGTTCTTGTGGCCACGGTGCCCACGGTCTGGTAAATTGTAATAAAATCTTCACCTGTGAAAATGTTCATGCCCAGTTTGACCTGGCTGAAAGGAGCTTCTCCAAAACCTTGTTCTTGTGGCCACGGTGCCCACGGTCTGGTAAATTGTAATAAAATCTTCACCTGTGAAATAATTTTTGGCCAGTTTGACCTGGCTGAAGGCAGTCTGGGGTGGCAGAGGTGACGAGGTAATTCCCAGTTGGCATCTGGAGCTGTGTAGGGGGAGGATGAGGATGTCCAGCCTGGCGGGGCGGCACCGTGCCAGCTCCAGGCCGCTGACGGGATCCCCTTCCCGGCAGGATTTCGGATGTTTGCCGTGGGGGTCGGCAACGCCGTGGAGGATGAGCTGAGGGAGATCGCCTCAGAGCCGGTGGCTGAGCATTATTTCTACACCGCCGACTTCAGGACCATCAGCAGGATCGGGAAGAAGCTGCAGATGAAGATCTGTGTTGGTGAGGGGGGACTGGGGCTCGCTCGCAGCATTCGGGACGAGAGGGATGGAAACGCCCTTGGAGGAGCTGCAGATGCTCCGTGCTGGGACTTGGGGTGGAGGTTTATTCACAGCGCCTAAAGGCTGGAGTGGAGGGATGAAAATGTCCCCGAGGAAGCTGCAGGTCTTCAAACTCTCTTGGTGAGAGGGGATTGGGGTGGATTGGGTCCCAGTGTTTGAAGGCTGGAGTGGAGGGATGAAAATGTCCCTGTCCCCAGCGTGTGGAGCTGGCAGAACACCCAGAACACCAGGACACATCAGTGTCGGTATTTTGGGTGGTCACCTGAAGCAAAGCAACCCCCACACCTCAGGCCGTGTCCCCCTCTCCCAAATCCCCTTCTCCTTCCTTTTCCCTCCACCTTCCTGCCCTTCTTCTTCCCCAGAAATGGTGAATTTGTCTCCAGGCTCCTAAAACCAGCATTTCCTTTCCTCCTGGAGAAGCTGGAGAGGGATAATCCCCCTGTCTCCAGAGCCAAGATTGCAAGGCAGAGACTCCTTTCCAAGCCTCCTTAAAAAATTAGGATCAATCCAAGAACAGGAGGATGGAATCTATGTGAAACCACCAACAAATTGTACTTAAAAATCATTCAAACACATTTAGGCTTCAGCCTTCAAAAAAAAAAAAAAGTAAATTTCAGAAAAACTATTTGTAAAATATCAATTTGGGTAAACATGTTTACATTTGAGTATTAAAAGGAAGGCAAGGAGATATTTGCATTTCTTTGATTGCCAGTGCCAGTTTGTATTTCTCAACAGCTGCCTGGAAATCTTCTGTTAATCTCCAGCTTTAGGTTAGTCCTGGCTGGTTTAAACCTGTTGTGTTTTGGTGCCTATGACTCATTCCCTTTAAAAATTCTATTTTATTTCCTCCTTTGCTCAGCTTGGAGTGGCCTTGGAACCCCTCACTTCTTTCCCAGTCATCTTTTGCCTCCTGTTCCAGCCTAAGTTAATTTTCCTTGAAGAACAGATGCAAATCAGTGACATAAATTAGCAAACTTACTAAATTAGCAAACTGATTAACGCTCACGGTTCCACCCCTCAAGGACTGGGGTTGCTGAAGCTCAAACCAGTCTGGATGGCAGCGGTGCCTCCAGTTTTCACTGGATGTTGTTGGGGAGACAGAGGTTTCTTTTATTTGGTCAGACTCCAATTTTAGGGCAAACCTGAAGCATCAGGAGCAGAGCTCAGTGGGTTCCCACAGGAAGGAATTTTCATGGCTGGAATACCAGAAAAATGTGGCACTCTCTGTTCATCTGAGGTTAAAGCCAGGAGAGATCAATCAGATAATTAGAAATAATTATATTTTTATTTCCTTCCATCTCTGACATAGAAAACAGGAATTGTTCTGTTTCACTGGGCTCAGTGATTTTGATTAAATCCATTTTTTTGGTGCCACTCTTGCTGTTGTGACCCACAGAGGAAGATCCGTGTGAGTGCAAATCCATCGTGAAGTTCCAGACCAAGGTAGAGGAGCTCATCAATTCCCTGCAGCAGAAACATATCCTTTGGAAGTCTGGCCAGGATTGGGTGGGCTGGGATTTCCAGAGGGAAAGTTCTGCTCCTGGGGGAAGGAGCTGGGCCAGGTTCAGGAAGATGGGAATGCCAGAGGGGATGGGGACAGATTCCCTCTGCTCCTGCTCCCATCCTTACCTGTGCTGCCGGCCTGGGATCGTGGAATTATTGCGAGGTTTGGGTGGGAGGGGGCTTAAAATTCATCCAGTGTCACCCCAGACATGGCAGGGTCACCTCCCACTGTCCCCAGGGTCACCTCCCACTGTCCCAGGGTCACCCCCACTGTCCCAGGGTCACCCCCACTGTCCCAGGCTGCTCCAGCCCCAATGTCCAGCCTGGCCTTGGGCACTGCCAGGGATCCAGGGACAGCCACAGCTGCTCTGGCAATTCCAGCCCAGCCCCTCCCCACCCTGCCAGGGAACAATTCCTGCCCAAGATCCCACCCAAATCTCTCCTCTTTTAGTTAAAACCTTGTCCCATCACTCCGTGCCCACATAAAAAAAAAAGTCTCTCAACATTCCCTGTTATTTTTCCTCCTTAACTCCTCCTCACTGGAAGCTGTGGCCAAAAGGATCGAAGCCCTGGAGAACAAGATCATCTAAAACCTCTCCCCAGCAGATTTTCACCTCCTTCCCAAAGTAACAGAACCAGAACTGCTCCACTTTTCAGGGAGGACAGCTCAGCCCCAGGGCTCTGGGCAGCTTTTATTAAGGTCTAAGCTACCTGCATTTGTTTAAAAGAAAGAATTATTACAGTAGAGTTTTTATAAAGGGCAGAGCACAGGGTGTGACAGGCCAGGCTCAGGTTTGTTGCATCCCATAGAGTGCATATATTCAAAAAAAAAAAAAAAAAAAACAGAAAGATTTTTTTTATTTAAAGCTTAATATATATAGAGTGTGTTAATTAATGAGTATTTGATGATGAGTTCTGTGAATCCTCTGCTGCAGCTTTTGTTCCTATGCATGAGATAATTTAATTTAAAAGTCGGGGTGACTCGGTGTCACCCTCAGCTGCTGGGTGTGAGCTCCAAAGCTGAGCTGCTGTCGCTGTCAGTGATCAGGTGAGCTTTAGTCCCAACCCTGAGCCTGCTCTGCAGGCGGCCTGGGCCAGGCTGCTCAGGCTGGGCTTAGGAACAGCAACGGGAAAAGCTTTCCCAGGGGAATGCTGGCAGCGTCCCAGAGCCTGGGCTGAGCCTGCAGGGACCCTGAGTGAGCCAGCAGCCAGATGTGCCCGGCTCTGGGTGACCCTGTGTGAGCCACCAGCCAGATGTGCCCGGCTCTGGGTGACCCTGGCAGGACTCAGGGACCCTCTGTGGCCCTGCCACCAGCCAGATGTGCCCAGCTGTGTCCCCACACCCTCAGCTGGAGCTCCAATCCGTGCCCCCAGGCCGGGAATGCTGCTGGAGCTGCCCTGGAAGCAGAGCCTCGATCCCTGCGCCCTCCCTGGCTCAGCCCACAGCCGGGAGCAGCTCCCGAGCTCAGCACAGAGCTGTCAGCTCCTCCTGCTCCTGGATCCCCTGGGAATGTGGGCTGGGAGCAGCTCTGCCTGTCCCTGCAGCTGTGCCACCGAGCCCCATGGCACCAGCGGCTGCTCTGGGGGAGCTTTATGGGGTTTATGGGTTCGTTTATGGGTTTGGGGGGTTTTGTATCAAAATATTTATACTTGAGACTACGTGAGAAAAGCTTTTTGGGGCAACTTGGCCTGTTCAGAAGTGTCACAGAGCAGATGTGGTTTGGGTTTGGGGGAATATTAAAAGTTTGCTGGAAATTTGGGAAGCCAGCGTCGTCCTTTGTGTGAGTGCTGAGGAGGCTGCCTGAAAACACCACCTCTCCAAAGGCTCCGGAGTGGGGGGAAATCATCTCATTCACATCCTCTTATCCCTTGGACAGAGGAGCTTTATCTCCCCTTTATCTCCCCTTTATCCTCCCTTTATCTCCACGTTTTGCTCAGCATTTTCCCAAAAGTTTCTCTGCCCACCCCTCCCCTCCATCAATCAAGGAGAGATCTCCAGATTTCCCGGGGTATTGCTCACTAAATCCCCAATCCCAGCTCAACTCTGGATCACCCCTCTCCCAGGAAATTCCCCCTCGAGGAGCCCGACCTCAGACTGGGCCATAAATAACAAAAATCAAAAGGAGTTTTTGTTCCCGGTGCTCCAGATCCATTGTCAGAGGCAGGATTGTTTCTGTGAGGAATATTCGGGGCTGTGGTGCAGATAAAGCAGAACTAAACTAATTACCAATCCTTCTTCTCCCTTCCCCTTAAAACAACAAAAGCCGTGCCGGAAGCCAATTAGTCACCGGGCTCCTGACGTTCTAATTAGGCTTCATTAATGAATGCCCAGGGGCAGCGGGACCGGCAGAGGAGAATCCTGAGCTTCCCCTCAGCTCAGGGAATCTGGGAAACAAAGGATCCTGCACAACCCAACAGCATCGATGTCCCAAACCCCGCAGGGATGTCCCAGACCCCGCAGGGATGTCCCAAACCCCGCAGGGATATCCCAGACCCCGCAGGGATGTCCCAGACCCCGCAGGGATGTCCCAAACCCCGCAGGGATATCCCAGACCCCGCAGGGATGTCCCAGACCCCGCTGGGATGTCCCAGACCCTGCAGGGATGTCCCAAAGCCCGCAGGGATGTCCCAGACCCCGCTGGGATGTCCCAAACCCCGCAGGGATATCCCAGACCCCGCAGGGATGTCCCAGACCCCGCAGGGATGTCCCAGACCCCGCAGGGATGTCCCAAACCCCGCAGGGATGTCCCAGACCCCACTGGGATGTCCCAAACCCTGCAGGGATGTCCCAAACCCCGCAGGGATGTCCCAAACCCCGCAGGGATGTCCCAAATCCTGCTGGGATGTCCCAAACCCCGCTGGGACGTCCCAAACCCCGCAGGGATGTCCCAAATCCCTCAGGGATGTCCCAGATCCCACAGAGATGTCCCAAATCCTGCTGGGATGTCCCAAATCCCTCAGGGATGTCCCAAATCCTGCTGGGATGTCCCAAATCCTGCTGGGATGTCCCAAATCCTGCTGGGATGTCCCGGGAGAGGCCTGGATGCGGGAGGGTGAAACAATCCCGCTGCACAGAGGGAACTTCCCTTCCCTTCCCGCACCTTCCCTTCCCCATCCTTTAGGATTTTCCCGACAATTGCTGATGCCCCATCCCTGGGAATACTCCGGGCCGGTTTGGGTGGGGTTGGAATCAAACTGATCTCCTGAGGATGTCCCTGCTCGCTGCCCAGATGAGCTTGGAACGCCCTTTCCAATCCAAACCATTCCGTAACTTTGTGACCTTGCACAGACCCCACTCCCTCCTTCCACTTCTCCACCGGAATTCCCAGGTCCCTTCACACCTCCAGGCAAAATAATTTATAGATTATTGTCCTTTGGACGTGGATGAAAAGTCCTTGGCTACTTTTCCCTGCCTCCCGTTGGTGCTGGAGCCCTGGGAAGCCTGGAGCTCTTTTCCCTCTGGGGAAGCGATTTCCTCCTGCAGGGCACGGATATCACAACACAGGGTTCCTAATTAGTAATCAAATTAAAAACTGCTTTCAATTAAACCCAGGGCTGGCATCTTTCAGCAGCAATTTGTAACATTCACGCCCTGTAATTGCCGCTAACGGAGGGGTGGGGAGCACAGCGGGAATTATTGGGGTTTTTCTGGAATCGGACTGGGATCCCAGTAAATGGGAATGGGAGCGGTTCCCTGCCCTCAGGGGCTCCTGGGGGGCACCAGGTTGGTTTCCCCCTTTCCTGGGTGGAGGAAGTGAATCCCAAGAATAAATAAAAATGAATAAAAAATGATAAAAACTGTTCCTGCCCTCCGGGGAAGAAGCCCCAGATCCAGGCAAGGATGGCAGGGCTGGGAACTGGGGATTCCCCATTCCTCATAAACTGGGAGCAGGGAATTCGGCACCTCAGCACACCTGGGCTCAGGTGACACAGGGAGCTCCTGGCCCAGTGATCCCAGCTGGATCCCCCTGGGATCTCAGGGGTTCTGTTGTTGGACCTTCCAGAACAGCATGAAGTGAATCATTCCCCGGGGAAATCACTCCCTGCCCTTTCCTGCTCCTCCAGAGCCATCACCTGGATTTGGGATTTTATCACCGTGCCCATAAATTATCCACTGTGCCCCAGCAGCTAATTGGAAAAAAAGTTAATTACTGATAGCAAAGTCTGCTTTGGGAAAAAAAGGATTAATTTCAAACCTGTATGGGGAAGATCTTGATAGCAGCAGGTGGAAGGGAAAAATTTAAGGCGGTTGTAAATTGGGGGAGGAAGATAAAATGGTAAATGGAAATGGTTTTGGAGCTGAAGTGCAGCCTTTAGGGCAGAGATGGAAAATCCTCAGCCCCACAGAGCCTTTCCTCCTGGAAATGAGGGAGAGAAGTGAAAGCGGCTGGAAGGAGGCTGTCCATCCCAGGGATGCTGTGCACTTGTCGCCGTGCTCACTAGATGTCCCCACGTGAATACAGATCGGGGCTGGCACCCCGAGCCCGGCTCCTGTCCCTGTCCCTGTCCCTGTCCCTGTCCCATCCCTGTCCCATCCCTGTCCCTGTCCTGTCCCTGTCCCTGTCCCTGTCCCTGTCCCTGTCCCATCCCTGTCCCATCCCTGTCCCTGTCCTGTCCCTGTCCCTGTCCCTGTCCCTGTCCCTGTCCCATCCCTGTCCCATCCCTGTCCCTGTCCTGTCCCTGTCCCTGTCCCTGTCCCTGTCCCTGTCCCATCCCTGTCCCATCCCTGTCCCTGTCCTGTCCCTGTCCCTGTCCCTGTCCCTGTCCCTGTCCCTGTCCCTATCCCAGCCGGTAACTGATGGCAGCGCCAGAGCCGCTCCTCCCCGGGCTGCGATCTTCAGCCAGTGCAGCCAGCAAAGTGGAGAGGATCAATAAATAAATGAATCAATAAATAAATGGATCAATAAATAAATGGATCAATAAAGAAATGGATCAATAAAGAAATAGATCAATAAAGAAATGGATCAATAAATAAATGGATCAATAAATAAATGGATCAATAAAGAAATAGATCAATAAAGAAATAGATCAATAAATAAATTGATCAATAAAGAAATGGATCAATAAAGAAATAGATCAATAAAGAAATAGATCAATAAATGCGCTGCCCCGCGGGGTGTGCGGACCTGGAGGCTGCGGGACTCGCTCCCTGCATCCAGGGGATGCTCCGTCTTCATCCTCTGGGCACGGCCGGGCCCACGGGAGTCCTTCCCTGTCCTTCTGTATCCTTCTGTATCCTTCCCTGTCCTTCCCTGTCCTTCCCTTTCCTTCCCTTTCCTTCCCCATCCTTCCCCATCCTTCCCTTGTCCTTCCCTCTCCTTCCCTTGTCCTCCCCTGTCCTTCTCACCCCTGCCCTGCATCTGGAACCTGCTGCTGGTTCCTCCCCAGACGAGCCCCAGTCCCCGGGTTTTGCCCTCCCCGTTTCCCTGCTGCTCTGATTTCTCTGCTCTGGGAGCTGAGTTTTCCTGGGCTCGTGTTTAGGGATGATCCCACGGGAGATCCCGCTCCTGCTCCCGCTCCCCTCGCGGGTGCTGATCTCCAGGGTTGCGGATCCTCAGGCTCGGGGTTTATTCCCTCTGCAGTTCCTGATTTTGTCACTCCAGCCCTCGATGTCCCCAGGGCTCGTTTTGCCTCTTTCCCGGTGTGTGACGAGGCTGATCCCATGGAATGTCTGGGAGCTGCAGCTCGTGGTTTCCCACATCACCGGGGGAAGTTCACCACGGCCACCAGAGATGAAAAAATCAAAATCCAAGCTGCTGGAATCTGCTGCCAATGGTTCTGTAGCACCCAGAGCCTTCCAACCCCCCAGAAATCCCCACCCAGAGGGGCCCAGGAGAGCCCGTGCCCGGCGCTTCTGTCCAGCAGGAAATTGGGAAGTGGGATTGGTCCTGCAGGCTCGGAGGAACGGATTGAAAATGGATTGGAGAACGGGAACGGCCCCAGCCGTGCCAAGGGTGGGCTCATCTGGAATTCCAGGCAGGTGGGGCAGGATTTCACTTGCCAATCAACATCTGATTTACTTCTCGGGAACATGAGATCTTCATCCCTGCTCCCATGTCCCTGGAGATCCCAAAACGAAGCTCTGTGCCTTTTGTTGTTTTGTTTTGTCCAGAGCAGAGGAGGAGGAGGAAAACGGATCCAAGGAGAGCTCCTGGTGGGATGAGAGCAGAGTCAGACCCCTGTGAACGCTGGGATTCCCAGGGAAAGGCTGGAGCTCAGATCCCAGGGATCATCTGCTTGATCCTGGCTGGAAATCTCCACGCAGGAGGAGGACAAGGGAGAGCAAAGCCGCTTTTCCTGCCTTCCGTTCTCTGCCCACATCAAGGGATCCCAGCTGGTTCACCCTGGTGGCCGCTGTGACAGGAGCGGAGACCCGGAGCTCCCGCAGGGAAAAACCCCTTGGGAAGGGCCGGGGCTGTGGAACAGGAGCCCGGGGCTGTTGAAAGCCCAGCCTGTGCCCAGAGAGAGGTGTGGCATCCAAGGAAACACCGTATCCAACGGGACGTGGTGTCCAAGGGCTGGTGGCACCAGGGGAGCACAACATCCAAGGGAATGTGGGACCCAAGGGATGGGGACACCCCAGGGATGCTCCTGGAGCTGGGATAACCGTGTCCCTTCACTCCAGGATGGCTCTGGGGAGCATCCCAAGGCCTCCCTGGAGCTCCCCAAAGGCAGAGCCAGTCCTGGAGCTCTGGGCCAAGGGCTCAGCTCGTGCCCCAGCAGGAATTTCCTCATGGAAAGAGGAGTTATCACAGAAAGGGGGTGCCCAGGGCAGTGCTGGAGTCACATCCCTGCCCAAAAATCACAGCCCAGAAAACGAGTGGATGTGGCACTTGGAGATTCCGTGGGATTCAGGCAAGGTTTGGTCTTGATGCTCTTGGAGGATTTTTCCAGCCATTTCCACTCTGCAATTCCATCATTTCCCAACAGTCTGGGCATCCAGAGGCTTGGGATTGTTTCAGGGAAGAACAAACCAAACCATTTCCTACAGAAAGAACTCTTTGAGGTCGGGGTGGTTTATTTCTGTTGTTTTATTTTGGTTTTGTGGTTTTTAAAGCTTCTCCACAAGTCCCAGGGTGGGAGAGAGCATTCAGATCCTAATTTTCATTCTGCTCAAGACAGAAACCTTTTCCTGCAGTTGTTCCATCAAAAAAGAATCGGATTTTTTTTTTCCCCACTCACCCTCCCTGAATCAAATAAAGAAAAAAAGGTCATTTAAATGAAAGCTGGTGCTCAGAAGGTTTAATACATTAAATTAGATGCAGGGAAATAAAACCACACCGGAGCTGTTTCCTCAATGAAGGATTTGGATAAAAGAGCTCCCTATTAAAAATGTTTTGTCACTGTTTTGCTCTGAAAATATTTGAACTCCAGCACAAAAGGGACAAAAAAAATAAATTATAGAACACTTTCCAGAAAGAACCACCAGAAAATAACTGAGAATTCAAATGAATGTAGCATGTTTTGGTTGGGATTTGGGGACTGAAAAAATGTTGTTTGGGAAAAAGAAGCTGGTTTTGCAGACAATGGGGAAGAAGGGCACAGACAGAGACATTAAAAAACGCTTTTTGCTTAAAACAAAAGCTCCAAATGCCCAGATTTGGGTGAAAACAAACAGCCAGCGCCATTCAAGGTGTTGGAAGAGCCAAGGGGTTTCCTTGTGTTTGGTTTTCCAAAGGTTCCTGTTCCTCACCCTTAAAGAAGCTGCCATGGGTTAACAAAATGTTCCCCCCACCTGGAACTCTCCCAGCCAGAGATTTTCCTGCCTCATCTCCTCGGGAAGTTCTGGGATGGGCTCTGGGGCTTTGCCTTCCACAGCTCCAGACCTTCCTCCAGAGATCAGCACCAGCAATGGGAATTCTTGCTCCTTAAGTTCTCTGTGGCAGGACCTGGGAATTGCTGATTTCCTTCTGTTCTCCTCATTCCATCCACCACCTGTCTCCTCATTCCATCATCTCTCTCCTTATTCCAGCCTCTCTCTCCTCATTCCAGCCCTGTTCTCCTCATCCCAGCCTCTCTCTCCTCATTCCATCCCTGTTCTCCTCATTCCATCCCTGTTCTCCTCATTCCAGCCCTGTTCTCCCCATTCCATCCCTGTTCTCCTCATTCCAGCCCTGTTCTCCTCATTCCATCCCTGTTCTCCTCATTCCATCCCTGTTCTCCACATTCCATCCCTGTTCTCCACATTCCAGCCTCTCTCTCCTCATTCCATCCCCTCTCTCCTCATTCCAGCCCTGTTCTCCACATTCCAGCCCCTCTCTCCTCACTCCATCCCCGTTCTCCTCATTCCATCCCTGTTCTCACTCCATCCCTGTTCTCCACATTCCAGCCTCTCTCTCCTCATTCCATCACCTCTCTCCACATTCCAGCCTCTCTCTCCTCACTCCATCCCCGTTCTCCTCATTCCAGCCCTGTTCTCCTCACTCCATCCCTGTTCTCCATATTCCAGCCTCTCTCTCCTCATTCCATCACCTCTCTCCACATTCCAGCCCCGTTCTAGAGCAGCTCCAGGCAGCTCCATCCCCACCAGCTCTGTCCCCAGCCCTGCTCTGCTGCAGCTCCCAAAACGCCGCCCCACGGCACCTCCCTTCCATGGGATCGCAGAATCCCAGGATCGCGGAGGGTGGAAAAAGCCTCTCAGTCCAAACCAGGGAGGTTTGGAATCCCCATCCCCGGAGGTGTCCGAGGAATTCCTGGATGTGAGCTCAGGGCTCTGGGCTGGGCACAAGGTGAGGACCGGGCACAGCTCGGACTCGATGATCCCGGAGGTTTTTTCTAATCTGGGTGATCCTGGGATTCTCAAGGCTACCGTCACCTCGGGGGAGCAGTGAAAACCAACTCACTGGAAGTTCCGAAGGAAAAAAAAAGCGCTCCATCCTTTTATTGGGAGCGTGAAATGCAGCCCGGCCCCGTCCCAGCTCCAGCCCCGGCTCCATCTGAAATTGCCTGGCAAAGCTTCGGTGGAAGCGGCCCAGAATTCCCATTCATCCTCCCGCTCGGGAGCGGCTGCTCCCCCTTTCTTCCCCTTCCCTCCTCCGTTTCATCCTTCTGGGAAGGAACCCAAGATGAAATCTCAGCCCCTTTTGAGCGCGGGGCAGGGGGGAAGGAGGCTCAATGAGGATGGCGAGCGCTGATGAGGAGGAAGAACATCTGCAGAGGATATTTCCAATGGAGCATTCATTGTCTGCGGGGTGTCGCCGGCCCATTTCCTCCCATCGGAATTCTGCTGCTGGAAGCACTCCCGGGGAGCGGCCCCGCTCCACATCTGCAGCAGCCCCCGGGCTGCGAGCTCTCAATCCTGCCTTTCAAACGCCAGGGACGAGGGAGGAGAGCGGGGGAGGCAAAATCGCGGCTTTGATTGACGAAATTCCCCCTCCCTTCCGCAGCCAGGAGAGGCCGGGAAGCGCCGGGCGCCGCTCCCCTCGCCCTGGAACCTGGAGCAGCAGCCCCAGGGACCCGACTTGGCAGTGCCAGGGCTGCTGGAGAGCTCAGCTGCCCGCAGGGATCATCCTCCCCCTGTCCCGGAGGATTCCTGAGCGGCTCCCGGGCAGGACGAGGGGAGAGGAGCTGTTGGAGCATCCTGCATCCCTGGATCCCAGCTGAGCCCGAGGGCACCGCGCAGCCCCGGGCGGAGCAGCCGGGAAAGCAGGGAGCTGTCAGGAATTCCAAGGGAACAGCAAATCGGGCAGGAAGGGGCGAGCTCAGCAGTCAAGGATCGCCCAGTGCTCCCTGGCAGCGCTGGGAAAGGCTGCAGCTCGTGCCAGGGAATGCGTAAAATGAGGATTTCTGTGCAGGAACGGCAGGAGCGATGCTGCTCCCACAGCTGGGGCTGGCCGCAGGGATCGGCCGCTCCCGGAATTCAGAGCACCGGGAGCTGGCTCAGTGTAAGGACGGGTCCCCAAGGTCCTTGTCACAGCCAAGGGTGGCAGCGGGGCAGGAGGAGGTGACCGGGCTGCCTTGGCACCACCCAGAACCAGCAGCACCAAGCTGGAGCTGGGTTTGATCCAGAGGATCCCTGAGCTTGCTCTGCTCCCCAGGGACCTCAGGTGACACTGGGGACAGCGTCCCTCTGCAAGCCCTCAGTGACCCCGGAGCTCATCCCGCAGCTGTGCCACTGCTGCTCGCTCCCAGCCTTCCATCCCTCACCATTCCCTCCCAGCCTTCCATCCCTCACCATTCCCACCCTCCCCTTCCATCCCTCACCATTCCCACCCTCCCCTCCCACCCTCCCCCATCCCTCCCATCCCCCCA
>NW_005087615.1:615582-636622 GCF_000331425.1 Pseudopodoces humilis | reverse complement strand
GGGAACGGGAACGGGAACGGGAATGGGAATGGGAATGAGAGCAGGAACGGGAATGGGAACAGGAACAGGAATGGGAATGGGAATGGGAGGGGGAATGGGATGTTCCTGGAATCTGAGACAGCCGTGGGGCCTCAGAAATGATTCAGGGAGGCTCAGGCTGGATTTAGGGAAAGGTTCTTCCCCCAGAGGTGCTGGCACTGCCCAGGCTCCCCAGGGAATGGGCACGGCCCCGAGGCTGCCGGAGCTGCAGGGATGCCCAGGCTGGGGGTGCTGGGGGTCAGGAGCTGCATCCACAATCCTGTGGATCCTGTGGGTCCCTCCCACTCAGGACATTCCAAGATTCTCCGAGGGGCAGTGCCAAGCTGGGTTTAACCCTAACAGAAATTCCCTTGCCCGTGTTCCCGGGCTTTCGGCCATCCCTTGGCTCCAATCCCCCGTTCCCTTCCCCCGGAGCCTCCTCTGTCGCCTGTCACGATGGGAATGCTGCGTTTGCCGGCCCTGGGATGTTTTCAGAGGTGTTTTTCTCTCCAGCTGATTGGAAATGTTGGTCAACTTTTAATTTGTAACAATGAAGTGAAAACTCCGCCGCCTCCGTATTTACATAAATTAGGGAGACTTTGCACACAAACGTTTCCTAGAAGAGAAGACAAAAAGGAAACAATTTCAGGATGAGTTTCCTGCTCAGAATATTCATGAAGTGAGGAACAAAAACATGGAGAGTGACTGGGGAGTGTTGTCAAAACACAGAATTAGGGCCAGAGGGGTGGGAATGGTTCATGAACCTGTCCTGGGAAAGGCTGGGAGAGCCAGGGGGGCTCACCTGGAGAGGAGAAAGATCCAGGGAGAGCCCAGAGGACACAGGGAATGGGATGGGATGGGATGGGATGGGATGGGATGGGATGGGATGGGATGGGATGGGATGGGATGGGATGGGATTCCCCAGGGGCAGGGAACCTGCCCAGCTGGAGGAGCTGCTGGATGATTCCTTTGCCTGTTTATTCAGGAGAGCAGCCAGAGGTGATCCCAGCGCTCCCCACAGCGAGGATTGTTCCAGAACATCGCCCCTTTCCCACCAGGAGTTCATCTCAAATGCCCCTGGCTGTAATTAGCACAGCAATTAGCACAGTCCGGGCCGGGCCCTGCTCTCCACGGCTCATTTCCATCCCTCTGATGATTCCCTGGCTGCTGGCAGGGGCTGTTTCCCACCTCAGCGAGGTTTTACCTGGAAAAGGAGCCCCCAGGTGGGCCAGGAGAAGGGAAGCACGGTTCCTCTGGGATAATTCTGCACAAGGATTTCCCCACGTGGATGTGGCCCCAAGGGATCCCTGGAGAGGAGATAAATCCACTGTCAGGCCCAGGAGTCGGGAACATCCTTCTCCCTCAAACAGCACCGCTCCGGAATCGTTGTTTCTGCAGCAAAATCTGCAGCTGGAGTTTCCAGGGGCTTGGTGGGATCTGAGGGCTGTTCCACAAGGACAAAGCCTCCCACGGGCAAGGCCTGTCCAGCTCCAGTCAGATCAAGAATCCAGCCAGATCGAGAATCCAGCCAGATCGAGAATCCAGCCAGATTGAGAATCCAGGCAGATCGAGAATCCAGGCAGATCGAGAATCCAGGCAGATTGAGAATCCAGTCAGATCGAGAATCCAGCCAGATCGAGAATCCAGCCAGATCGAGAATCCAGTCAGATCGAGAATCCAGGCAGATCGAGAATCCAGCCAGATCGAGAATCCAGCCAGATTGAGAATCCAGCCAGATCGAGAATCCAGGCAGATCGAGAATCCAGGCAGATTGAGAATGGAGGGAGTCACGAGCCCCTCTGCCAGCCCCCTACAAACTGTGGGGATCTGGTGATTCAACACCAAGGTCAGGCTGCCCTTTGCTCCTCCTCAGCCATTCCCTGCATCCAGAGCCTGGAACAGCGCTGGGAAAACACCAGAAAGCGATGGGAACCAGGCACTGGCAGACTGTCACCTTCACCAGTCACTGTCACGGCAAAGCAAAGGAATATTTTTATTCCAGGTTTATTCCTGCCAGCTGAGCACTTGTCTGAACCCACTGGGCTGGCTCAGAGCTCAGTTCCATTTCCCCGCTCCTGTTCGAGGTGTTACAGGCTCGGAACTGGAGGCACTTTTGGGGAATTGATAACTGGGAGGTGCTGGGAGGGGGGGATCGAGCCTGATCCCAAGGAAAGCCTCGGCTGTCCCAGCACGGGGACAACAAACACGGCCAAAAATGCCAATAAAACCACAAGGCTCCGTTTTTCCTGGAGATGGATCCCGGGAAGGGCTTGGTGAGGATGGGGGTGATTGGTCCCTCCTGGACACTCCCTGCAGGAGCTGCACTCTGGGTGAGTTCCAGGGAGAGATAAATAAATAAACCCATTTTGATCGGCTTTGTTTTGTCCACAGTAAACGAAGGCTGGGAGAGAAAATCTATGTCTCTTCCTTTTATTGCCGTCATTCCCGATAGCTGGGAGACAGGAATGGGGAAATATATCCAGGGAATGATGGGCTCTGCTCTGTCAGAGGTTTCAGAGGTAAATAAACAAGTTTTATTGGCTGCTCTTACATCTCGATGTAGCATTTAATGGATATATTAAACACTGATCCAGCTGCCAGATATCCCAAGGAAATATTGAGCACGTCCCAGCCCAGCCCCACAATGTCACAACAGATCTGCATTTCCCTAATGGGAACAAGGTTTGCTCCCATAAAGCACCCCGAGCTTTCCCAGCTGATTTCCTGCCAGTCACTGCTGCCCCCATCACGCCAAGACTGTGCAATTCCTCCCAAGTGACCTTCATTCCCTCCTGGCTGGGGGAAAGCAGGGATTGGGATGGAAATTTGGGATGGGGAAGGCTTTGGATGAAGAAATCCAAACAGAAGGACTCTTGAACGGCCCAGGGGAGCTCCTCAGGCCAAGGGGATGCAGGACCCGCCCTGTACCAAAATAAAAGATTCCAGCAACTAAAGGCAGAGCCCTGTGGACGCAGAGCTGATGGGCAAACACAGAAATAAAAAACAAACAGGATTAAAGGAGGCAGAGTCACCACATCCCAAACCATCCCCAGGTGATCCAGGCTGGACTTTCCCAAACCTGAGCACAGGAAATTCAGTCCCAAACCATCCCCAGGTGATCCAGGCTGGACTTTTCCTGCCATGTCCAGGCTCTCTCACGGACTCTGGAGTGACTTGGATAAAGATTTTGGTTGCTCCACCGTGAGGATTTTTTTTGTGTGTGCACTGAATTGTTGATTCATTTAAACATCTCCAAATCTCTGGCCATCCACGGTGGAAGGGAAAACAACTTCTCCAGGGTGCTCAGCTCTCCATGGCCAGCCCAGCCTGAGCTGGAGATGCTTTTCCCAAATCCAGGGCTCAAGAGGCCCTCCCCAGCCTCGGGATAAAACACAGCCAGGGCTCAGCTGCTGCCTGTGCTCCCTAAAAGTGTCCGGAGTGAAGGGAAATAATCAGAATTTCTGGGGGTTTCCCAACACAGCCACAGAATTGACTCTAAAAAGACCCATCCTAAAGCCCAAACGTTTTCTCTGCCTTCCTGGGAATCCTGAGGAGGAACGTCCCAACCTGGCTCGAGTTCTGCTGCAGCTGAACAGCCCCTCGTGTCTTCTTCCTCACGGAACCAGTGCCTGGAACTTCCAGGGGGCTCTGGGGTGGATGGACTGGGGCTCTCATGGAAATGCAGCTCAAGGCAGGAGCAGCCTCAGAGTCCCACTGGTCCCACTGGATCTGGGAGGAATTCCCTGATGGGGAATTTTCCTGAGAAAAGCCTCCGTGAGAACCCCAAATTCCTGGGGCTACACCCACACAGGAAAACTTCGGGAAAGAGGGAGAGAGGTAAAGCCCAGTGAAGGCAGAGGATGAAAAATGCATCAAACATCGAGGAGAGATGAACAGATAAGGGAAACAAAATAAAAACAAGGAGCAAAGGGAGGATCTGAAGAAAATTCTTTCTGATACAACGCTCAGTAATAAATAAAATATGTTTCGCCACAATATGCTCCAGCAACTGGCTCTGGGCTGTTCCTTCTGTCTCGTACAAAGTTCCCAGTGCTGATTAAATTCATCAGAGCCAGGCCTCTGCTGCCTGGAGCTGCTTGCTCTCCTCAAACCCTGGCGCTGCAGAGCTGCTGCGGGGGTTTCATTTGGAGCCGTTCTGGGCCTGGGTTTCAGAGCAGATCTGATCACCGCGCTAATGCCGCTCTCCCGCTGTTCTCCGAGCTTTTCTCCTCCACAAACACTCCAAGAGAAGTTTTCCAGGATGAAATAAGGGATAAACATTCCCAGCACCAAAGCCAGCAGGTTTTCCCATCAGTGTTGGGTGTCCGAGTTTCCCCATTCCCACTCCGGAGGTCGGGAATCCCTCGGGGAGGTTCCTGCAGGTGAAGCTGGGGGTGGCTCCAGCCTGGCTCACCTGTGGCCCTCAGGGATTCCACTCTCAGCCGCTTGGGTTGGGCTCAGGGGCTTCATTCCGGTTTTCCCTTCAGCAGTGGGGCTGGAGCAGCAGGAGAACGGTCTGGAGACCTCCTGAGCTCAGCCTGGAGAAAAGGAGTCTCAGGTTGGATATTGGGGAAAATTCCTTCACTGAAAGGTTGATCAAGACCTGGCACAGCTTCCCAGGGCTCTGGAATGACCCTGGGATCAGTCTGATCCCAGCTCTGGAATGACCCTGGGATCAGTCTGATCCCAGCTCTGGAATGACCCTGGGATCAATCTGATCCCAGCTCTGGAATGACCCTGGGATCAATCTGATCCCAGCTCTGGAATGACCCTGGGGTCAATCTGATCCCAGCTCTGGAATGACCCTGGGATCAATCTGATCCCAGCTCTGGAATGACCCTGGGGTCAATCTGACCCCAGCACAGTCCAGGGCTCTGGAATGACCCTGGGATCAGTCTGATCCCAGCTCTGGAATGACCCTGGGCCCAGTTCCCAGCTGGATCCCACCCAGCACAGTCCAGGGCTCTGGAATGACCCTGGGATCAGTCTGATCCCAGCTCTGGAATGACTCTGGGCCCAGTTCCCAGCTGGATCCCAGCCCAGCCCTGCCCAGCCTGTGGCCACCAGCCCGTCACCAGCAGGTCCCAGAGCTCAGGCTGAGCCCCCAGGCTGGGCTCTGTCCCCTCTCTGCCCCCAGCCCCACCTCTGGTGTCGGGGAAGGCTCCGGGGGCCGGAGCTGCAGGGAACGGTGCCAGGGCTGGGGAATGGGCTGGGGACACCCCTGCAGGGCTCCAGCTGTGCCAGGGCAGGGACAGCTGCCACAACAGCTGCAGAAGAACCCTGAGAGTGACCTTCAATCAAACGGAAGGCAGAGCTCTGGATAAAACCGGGATGGGTTTTCCACAGGGGGAAAAAATCCTAACGAGGAGGCCGAGTCAGGAATGAGTGACCGGGAGGGAATAAAGGTGATTTAAATTCCCAGGGACTCCTGGCACCATTAGATCGGAGCTGCAGGGTCCAGATCTGAATTTTGATGTTTCTCGACCTTCAGACTGGCGTGGCCAGAAGGAAATTCCAGGTGCAGAGCTGTGGGAATAGAGGGAAGCAAAGCCTGGGTCTGTCACCCCTTGCCAGGATCAGGGCAAAGGGACCCCCTTGAACCTCTGTTTTTAATTCTTTATTGAATTATTGAATTGATTCTATTGAATAGAATTCTTTAGTCTTCAAGGAATTAATGGAAACATTGATTCCTTGAAGAATTAAAGGCAAGAGCAGCTCAAGGTAAGCAGAGGGACAGATTCCTACCAGGAACACAGGAGAAGTTTCCCCTTTCAGTCCAAGGTGAGTTGGGAAATTGCTCTCCATTCTTCTGCAAGTACAATTTTTAAAAAGTACTAAATTGGATTAAAGTTTAATTTTAAGAATGTCCTCTGTTTTCAAATTCTTGATTGAATTACCCTTTAAAAATTAAATTGCAATCCTTTAGGAGTTATTGATTCCGAAGGAGGGAAATGCCAATAGGACCATTCCGGCCTGAAACGCTGCCCATCAAATCGACATCACGCTTTCAGTCTGCCTGAAGAGAACCCTAAAGAACTCCTCGGAGCTGCTTCCCGAGGCTTTCCCAGCGCCACTCGGCCAGGGACAGGGGTGTGAGGGGCCTCATCCCCAGCCCTGCACAGGGACAGAGCCCCAGGACAATTCCTGGACACCCCTGGCTACGGAACCCCCCTTGCAGGAGTGCAGAAATGTTTATTTAAACGTTTATTATTTTAATGTTTATGTTTATTGCCTTGGGGTCAGCCCAGGAATCCTTTGGGATGGAAGATCCTTTATCCCGTGTCTCCTGTGGCTGCAGAGGGCACAGGAATTACGGGGGTGCAGCGCTGGGGCTGTGCAGAGCCCCCAGCCCGAGCTGCCCAGCAGCACCGGGAGGCTCCTGGTGCTCCCTGGATTCCCTCCCACCCCTGGGATCGGAGCCTCAGGATCAGCCCCAAACACCCCCTGCCCAAATCACACCCCCAGCAGCACTGGAGGCAGACCGAGAGAAGAAATAAACCTTCCATTAAGTCTTGGCTCCGTTTCTTTGAGTAATAACAGCAGCACGACAAAAAAGCCGGAGTGAATAGAGCTCCCAAGACATAAACACGGGCTGGATAATTCCCATTCCCCCCGGGAACAAAAGGTTGCAGCGCCTGAATGGAGGCACTGTTGAGAAAGCACTTGAAAAGGGGATGAATCAATGAATGCCTTTGATGGTTTGAATGTCCCGCTATCTGAAACACAAGCGCGGCTTTAATGGGGAGATAATTCAGTTTACTGAATCCAATTACACCTAATTGCCTTTTTCCCTTTCTTCATCCCCCGTTTGAACTGCTGCTGGATCCGGGGCTGGGCTCCTGCCTCTGCCAGATGTGGCTGTGCTGCCTCTGCCAGATGTGGCTGTGCCAGATGTGGCTGAGCTGCCTCTGCCAGATGTGGCTGTGCCTGCTGTGCTAGATGTGGCTGTGCCAGCTGTGCCAGATGTGGCTGTGCCTGCTGTGCTAGATGTGGCTGTGCCAGCTGTGCCAGATGTGGCTGTGCCGGCTGTGCCAGATGTGGCTGTGCTGGCCGTGCCAGATGTGGCTGTGCCGGCTGTGCCAGATGTGGCTCTGCCAGCTGTGCCAGATGTGGCTGTGCCGGCTGTGCCAGATGTGGCTGTCCTGGCTGTGGCTGTGCTGGCTGTGGCTGTGCCAGATGTGGCTGTGCCAGATGTGGCTGTCCTGGCTGTGGCTGTGCTGGCTGTGCCAGATGCGGCTGTGCCGGCTGTGCCAGATGTGGCTGTGCTGGTGCTGCACGGAGGGGAGGATGCCCCCTCAGAGGGGCCGTGAACAGCCACAAACACCGGCCTGGGGGGCTCTGCAGCCCCAGAGAGAACAGCAGGGATGGAAACCATCACACAGCGGTGGTGAGAACCATCACACAGGGATGAGAACCATCACACAGGGGTGAGAACCATCACACAGGGATGAGAACCATCACACAGGGGTGAGAACCATCACACAGGGATGAGAACCATCACACAGCGATGGTGAGAACCATCACACAGCGGTGGTGAGAACCATCACACAGGGATGAGAACCATCACACAGGGATGAGAACCATCACACAGCGATGGTGAGAACCATCACACAGCGATGGTGAGAACCATCACACAGCGGTGGTGAGAACCATCACACAGCGGTGAGAACCATCACACAGGGATGAGAACCATCACACAGTGGTGGTGAGAACCATCACACAGGGGTGAGAACCATCACACAGCGATGAGAACCATCACACAGCAGTGAGAACCATCACACAGGGATGAGAGCCATCACACAGGGATGAGAACCATCACACAGCGATGGTGAAAACCAAACCATCACACAGCGCTGCTGAACCCCGGCCCAAACCCTCCCGAGCTCCCGAGGGGCAGAATCGCAGCCGCAGTTTTGTTTTCCCTCCGGGCGAGAGGAGCTGAGCTGCTCCGGGATGAGCTGGGACACACACAGCCACCGCCTCAGGGGGACTCATCAGCTCGGGGACATTCCTGGTGACATTTCTGTGCCTGTCCAGGAGCTCGGCACGGCCGGCTCGTGGAAACATCAGCACCGGGACAGCTCCGGCTGGGCAGAGCCTTGGGAATGTTCTGGGAGTGCGGGGACATTCCAGCTTCTGTCCCCACATGGAGCAAACATCCCGGCTTTTCTGGGAGCTCCATCCTCACACCAGAAACCAGCAGGGAAGGAATGTGTGTCCCTGCTAACTGGGGGCACTGGCGCCGCCCCAGCTCCTCCAGAACCACTTCCAGAATTCCCTGCTGCCTCTTTCATCCCAAACCTCCCACGAGTTGCTTTTGGAGAGGTTCTTTGGGTTTTTTTTTTTTTTTAAATCGAAACAAGGAAGAAATACACAAACCAGATTTCTGAGTAAGGACCACAGGGAAGAACAGCCTCATCCTTGTCCCCAGCCCGGCTGTGGAGCTCTCCCCTCCTCAGGGAGGGAGGGAAGGAGGGAGGGAAGGAGGGAGGGAGAGATGGAGGGAGAGATGGAGGGAGGGAGGGAGGGAAGGATGGGAAGGAGGGATGGGAAGGAGGGGAGGATGGGAAGGAGAGGAGGCTCTGGGAGGGAGGAGAGGGGAGGATGTGAAGGAGGGATGGGAAGGAGGGAAGGAGGGAGGGAGGGAAGGATGGGAAGGATGGGAGGGAGGGATGGGAGGGAGGGATGGGAAGGAGGGAAGGATAGGAGGCTCCGGGAGGGAGGGATGGGAAGGAGAGGAGGCTCCGGGAGAAGCCCAGGGGATGGGAATGCGGCTGAATCCCGAATCCACAATCTGGCTGTGTTTGTCCGGCAGCTCCTGGGGGCTGAGCTGAGCCCGGAGATGTTCGGGAATCAGGGGGAGGATGAAATCCCTGTGCTGAGAGCAGCTCCAGCAGGAGCGGCCCCGCCAGCCATCGCTCATCCCGAATATTCCTTCCCCAGCATCCATCCTGCAGTCTGGCACCTGCTGCCGGGAGATGAATCACCATCAGTCACCTCAGCCGGGGGAGAACAATTAAAGGAGACTGAAATGGGCAGCGTTTGAATTTATTGGCTTTTCACTCGTGCCTGGCAGCCTCCCTGAGGAGGACGGAGAGTGCCGGGAGCTCTGCAGAGCCTGAGCGCTGGAGGAGAGAAAAACCCAGAGGTTTCCATCAGCTCTGGCCAGGACAGAGGCATTTGAAGCTTTCTGCTGCTCTTTTTGGGTTTTATAAGAGCAACTCCTGGATTTGTGTGGGAGCTGGAGGATAAAGGGGCGTTCACAATCAGCTCCGGGGGAAGTTCGGCTGCTGGAAAAGCTGCACTGGTGAAGAACTATTAATTGAAACCCCCAGTTAATGCACAGCTGCCAATAACAGCTGCATTATGGAGAAAATCCATTTAATTTTTAATTATCCCCGTCCAAACAAATGCAGTGTTAAATGTGTCACCTCCAGCAAAGCTCAGATGCTTTTTGCAGCTCCAACTTGAAAAAAACCTGAAATTCTCTTGCAGATCTCTGAAGAGAGCCCAGCCATTGAGCAGCAGCTGCAAGGGGGTGCTGTGAGGCAGAAACACTCTCAGCTCCAGCCATAAATGCTGCCAGTTTTATTCTGATTTTATTTTTTCCCAGGACAAACTGATAAATTAGAAGGATGTAAGGCTCAAGAGGAGCCTGGCCAAAAAAAAAATGGAAATAGTGACATAAAAAGTAAGTGCTGGATGAAGGAGTTGCAGGGCTGGACCATGAAAGTGCCAGAGTGGGGAAGCAGAAGCTTTTTAAAAATCAATAAGAAATGTGAGTGGCAAAGGGTGGGGGAGGCAGTGCCAGGCTGGGCAGGCCAGGAGGGGCTGGGGATGTGCAGGAGCCACCCCTGGCTGGGGATGTTCCTCTGTGTCCCACTCTGACATTCCCTCAGGAACCCAAATCCGTGCGGTTCCAGCGGGATCTGGGTGCTGGGCTGTCAATTCCTCTCAAAATAACCCCAAAGTGCCCAAAAACAACCCCCAGAGCTCCTGAAATCCTGCAGTGCACAACGCACAGGCAGCACTCCCAGAGGGGGAGGGAGAGAAGAGCTCGGTGGCTTGAACTCCTTAAAACCATTTGTCTGGCAAATTAATTGCCGTTAATTAATCAGCAACGTTCATTAACGCTCCCAACAAGGGTGGGGGCAGGAAAGCACCACAGGACTGGGAAGCAGAGCAGGGAAATGTAAAACCAGGGGGAACAGGTGGGAAACGACTTCAGTGAACATTTTCTGGGAGCTGCCGTGCTCCTGGACGGGTTCATCTCTGTGTTTGGGGAAGAAATGGCCAATCCTGGGTTCTGGATGTGCCAGGGGAGCCGGGCAGGGGCTGGAGGGGCACAGCAGGGAGAGCCAGCCCCGGCAGGAGGCTCCTTCCCCCAAATTTGTGTCCCTAATTAGGCCCAGGAGCCTTCCTGGAGAGGGAGGAGCTGCCTGGAGGAGCTCCTGGTATTCCCAGAGCTGGGGTGAGACCCTGGATGAGCTCCTGGTGCTCTGTGCTCTTCCCCAGGACGGCGCCAGGATGCTGGAGAGAGGCTTTGGTTGCAGAAGAGTTAAATATCTGATGAGGTGATTGGAATTCCTCCCGTTTTCAGGGAGTTTGGGATTCCCATCTCAAGTGAAGCTTCAGCAGCGCTGGGAAATTTGGGTGTCTCTTTTTCCCCCCCTTGTCATTCCTCCTCTTGAAGCAGCTCTGTTCCCCCATCAAACCAGGCTCAGGGATGGCAGTAAGGAATCCTTTCCCCTCGGGATTCCTGCCCCGTTTTTTCAGACCTGCAGAGCCTCGCTGGGGTGATTAAACAGGCAAATATTAGTTTGCATCATTACACACCTGGGGAGACTCAGCAAATGCATTTTCCCCTGTTTGCCATAATTATCTCTTCCTTTAGAAAATCCAGGTCTTTCTCCTTCAGCAGACTTTTTTAGTTACAAATCAGATGCTCTGGAAATAGAACTCTCACCTTAAATAAATTCCCAGGGTATCCTGAGCTGCATCTCCGTGTGCTGGAAATCATAAAAGAAAACAGAAGAGATCCTGAAATTACGAGAAAAGCCTTTGAAACTTTAAGGAAAAAAACGCACAAAACTTGAACAATAAGCAGCCAGGGCAACTTATTTCATGGAAAATTTCATGGAAAATCGGGATTATTCCCTGGAAGTCCAAGCAGTGTCTTTGCCTCCACAAATTCAACAGTGGTCAGCAATGATCTCCCAGCTATATCCTCCTGATTTTTAAAGGACACCATCCTCATTTTCCATGGATTTCCTGAGGATGGAACTGGAACCACTGGAACGAGAGCTGTGCTTGGTTTGCGTTGTCAAAACATCCTGGAAAGGCTCTGGAGGGGAATCCTGGCTGCTGGAAATCTGTGGGAGACTTGGAATTCCCTCCAGGAATTCCCCACAGGAAATCTCCTGATTTTAGGAACAGGGGAGGAAGAATCGTCCCCTAAAATTGGCACAGCGAGGTTTTGAGAGCTGGAGGCAGGAGCTGTTGGGGATTTTAATGCTCATTTCTGCCTTGCTGAGGGCAGCTCACAGAGCTCTGGCTGCAGGGAGTAACAAACCCCAGGGGCTCCTTGGTCCTTCCCATCCCCACCTCATTCCCTCCCCTCGCCCTGCTCCATCATTTGGGCTCCTTTTGGTGGGATTGGATTGCAGGAGGAGGGAAAAGCCTGGCCTCAGGCACAGCTTGGGGTTCTTGGGGTGTCTGGGCAGGATTCCTGATCCAGGATTCCAGGGCTTGGACTCCCGATCCTCCCACTCAAGATATTCAGGATCCAGGGATTCCCAGCTACCAGCAGCCACTTTTCCTGGGTGCAGGGACGTTTTCCTGTGCTTCCCCTGCCGAGGAGGGCAGGCAGCAGCTCTGATGTTAAACAGAATCCTGCACTTGTCCCGGGGAGAGCCGAGCCCGGGCTCTTTATCTGGGGACACATTTTGATTAAAAGCCCAGCACACGTTCTCACCACTCTCCCTCCCCTTGTTCTCCTGGCCCTGCAGCCCATTTGCAATTAAATTGAGTCTCGTTACCCTCCAAACTGAGAGAAGCTGCTCTGAAAATTATGAGTAGGAGTCTCTCTACCTTTTGACAAATTATTTTCTAATGAAAAACATCTGCTCGGGCTGCGAGGGTTCACCCGTCTTTATTTCTGCCTGATGCAAATGTGGTTTTGTGGAATTGCAGAGCGGGGCTTTGGTCCTGCAGCCAGAAGGGACAAGCAGGGACTGATAAAATGCAGCAAAGCTGGGAGAGCGACATCATCCCCCCCTTTAATGATCCGGCTTCCTCCAGGTGTAACAGCACGGCACCTGACGGCTGCTGCTGCTCCAGATGGGCTGCAATTGTCTCTCCGTGTGCTGCAGGACGGGATCCGCGGCCAGGAGCAGCTGAACTCCGCGAGGGCTGGAGGAACAGAGCCACAGCTCCTGCAGGGGGTTTGGAAAACGGGATAGAACTCCCAAGAGACGCCCGGGGGTGTTTGGCTAACAGAGATACGGAAGGAACGGAGTCGTGGGGTTATTGAAGCTGGGAAGGAGCTCCAGGATCATCGAGTCCGAGCTGAGACGGATCCAGCCCAGGGCACTCAGTGCCACCTCCAGGAATTCCTTGGGCACCTCCAGGGATGGCGACTCCAACCCTCCCTGATCCCCTTTCCATGGGGAAATTCCTGCTGCTGTCCCCCCTGAGCTGCCCTGGCCCAGCCTGAGGCCGTTCCCTCTCCTCCTGTCCCTGTTCCTGGGATCCATTCCCCTCTCCAGCCCAAATCCCGGAGAGGAGGGATGTGCTCGTGCAGGGACGTGCCCACCCTGGCTGTGTGACACCCCCGGGCCAGAGCTGCCCTCGCTCCGGGCAGAGCGCCCCTGACACCTCTGACCAAACCCCAAAGGCAGCTCCAAGGCCAAATCCCAAATCCAGATGTGTGTGGAGCAGCTCCCAGGGGTTTCCTGGAATGCTGGCTCTGTTCTCCCCTCCTGGGATTTTGGTTAATGAACTCCTGGCTGGCACTGATGGGCCCAGCCCTGGCGCAGCGTTTTGGGGTTTCTGCTGCCCCGAGAGCTCTGAAGGTGCCTCCTCCGATCTGTGCCCGGGGCTGTAATCAGGACATCCAGGAATATTTCTGCAGCTCCACCTCTCCCTGTGAAGCGATCCCAGCCGGAGCCAGGCTGGCAGGAATGTTTTATCCTTAGGGAAGAGCTGCGGATTCCCGGAGCAGGGAGGTGGCAGCGCTGTCCTGTGCTGCCCCAGAGGGCTGTGCTGGAGCTCAGCCCCCAAACTCCCAGGGCAGAGCCAGGATTTTGTGTCCTGCTGAACTGGGACCACGCAGGGACACCGGGACCTGCCCGGGGAGCTCCACCAGGCGCCAGCAGCTCTCTGGACAGCGGCTCTTCATGTGGGACAGATTTCCTCTCTGTGCTGCCGAGGGGACAGGAAACATTTTCCTCTATGAAAAAGGCCCAGAGATGCCCCAGTGAGTGTCGTGGCATCTGGACAGACAGGTTTGCAGTCTGTGCTGGGCTGTTCCTCTGGGTCAGAGCAGGAGCTGGCTGTGGGAAATTCGGGAGAAGTTCCCCACTGAGGGGATTTACCCAGCACAGATAAATAAAACCTGCTCAGGGAGGATTCCTGGAGTGTTCCAAGCAGGGATTCCTCTCTTTCCTAGGAAATGGAGGGATTTCTGGCTTGAGAAGGGAAGTAAACTCCTTTCCTTCACGCCCACCCACGCTGGGGGCACAGCTGGGCTCGGGGCTGGCACCGGGCAGAGCAAACCCCTGTCTGTGCATTCCTGCCCTCCCTCCGTGGCCAGGAGATCCCTGGGAGCAGCCAGGACCACGAATTCCACGCTCACAGCCAGCTCCTGCCCTGCTGGAAGCAGTGCCTGGCAGCAGGGAGCCCAGCCCTGGCCTGGAGCATCCCCAGGGCTGGAACAGGGAGGGATTCCAGGGAAATGAGCTGGAAATTCCCAGCCCTGCCCGTGCTGTGTGGGGCCACATCCCTGTCCTGCCACAGGAACCCCCAGCCAGGCCTCGCTGCCCTCCTGCCCACCGCGCTTCAGCCTCGGCAGGGAAGGGATTCCATCTTCATCCAGGGCTCTGATGATGGGAGGCTGAGCTGCAGAGCAATTTTTAGCTCCCTGTTCCTGTGACTGCCAGGGACGGGTTCAGAAGGTCCTTTCTGGTTATTTTTGTTGAAGGATGGGGGTAATTCACCCCGGGAAAAGGGCCCTGCACACATTCTCATTTCACACCTGCCACAGAGCTGGCCGAGATGAACAGCTCCCACCAGCGCCAAGAGTCACCACGAGGTGAGGAGGCTTCGGCTCCGTCTCCTGAGCAGCTGATGAGGCTGTCAGAGGACAAATGCCTCTCCATCCTCTAACACAAGCCGTTATGGATCTAAAGCCTCCCCCTGGCTCCGGGGACCGCGGGGCTCTGGATCTCGGCAGCTGGGAAAGAGCAAATTCCACGTCTGGGTTTGCCTGCAGCTCCTGCAGCCCCGGGCTCATCCCCCGGCCCCTGCTGCTCCTGGCTCTGCTGAGCTCCCACAGCTCCTGTGATTTATTCCTGGGGGATCTGGCCCCTCTCTGGGTGGGGTTACCCTGTTGCCACTTTCCCTGGAGGGGCCTCCATCACCAGGGCAGGGAATTCCCAAATGTGGCACCCTGCTGACAATCCCCCAGGATTTAAAGCCGTGGGAAGGAATGAAGTGGGGAAAAGGAGTGGTGTTGCTGTAGAAATGAAAAAAAATTAAAAAGGAAACTAAAGATATTTGAGAATTGTGGTTCCTACAGGCAGAAAATGGGAGAGCCAGGGCCACATTTCCCGGAGCGTTTTGGGCACTGGGCTCCTGTGTGGAGCAGGGAAGTGGGGATGGAGTCATCCCTAAAGCTCCTCTGGCTTTAACCATTCCAGGAGCTGGGAGAGCTCTCCAGCAAGGCAGGCCTCAGGCAGGGGCTGCCCCTGGATGTTGGGAGGAATGTTTCTGTGGCCCTGTCCCGCTGGGGAGACGAGGCTCGCCCATCCCTGCACTTGCCAGAGGATGACGGAATCCCCGGGATCGGGAATTTCTGCAGCCTTGGGGTGGCAGCAGCCAGCTTTGCCTGCTCTCCTGGGAAACTGCTCCTGCCAGGATTGCTCTGGAATTGCAGCCCGGAGAGGCACTGACCGCCCCAGCAGCGAACTGCAGCCACACCAAACACAGATCCCGAGGGGAAATGGAATTCCAAGGGCTCGGAGCAGGCAGGGACGGCAGGGAGGGAGAGCAGCAGGGCAGAACAGGGTGGAGCAGGGTGAGGGGCAGCAGGAGCACCCAGAGCAGCCTCCCCCAGCCCCTGCCTTCTCCTGACTGACACCACCGGCACTCAGATTATTTATCCGCCTGTGCTTCTCCATTTAACACCTCACCAAGTCCATTACCCCCGGTGCCACTGGGATGGAAGGTGAAACCCAGACCTTGCAAGGGAGAGGCGATTTCGTTCCTCCTCAGATGGTTCTGCCTCCCACACCGTGTCACTTTGGCTAATCCATTGATACAACCCGACAAAAATCTGCCCGTTCGTCAGCAGCGGCCCCTCTGTGAGTGTCACACTGAATTTGCTGAGTGGAACAGGGAGGATGAGCCAGGGCAGTGCAGAGCCAAGGGCTGCAGCTTGGTGGGGAACCAGCCTCACGCTGTGGGTGCCCTCCTGCTGCCAAAAGGAGCCTTTTTTTCCCTGTTGTTTGTGGTTTTGTTGTCCTTTTTGTATCGTCCTGAACACCCCCGAGACTGGAGCCCCCCTGACCTCACCTCCTGTCCATCGTGTGTCCCCAGAGGGTGAAATTTCAGTTCCACCTTTGCTGCCACCTTGAAGAATAGATTTAAAATGATTTACTCTTCCGGCTGCACTTCTGCACCTCGGCTTGCCCTGGCCTGCAGTGGGGAAAGCTCCACACATCACAAAGGAGCAGAGAAAATCAGGAATCCTAAACTGGGGAGTCCTGACAGGGATTCCCTGACCCAGCCCTGCAATCCCAACCCAATGATCTCCCCAAGGGGAAGGACTGGGTGCAAACCTTCCCTTTTTGGGGAAAAGAATCACGGGGAGGGGTTGGATCCACACTGGGAGCTGTTTTCAGGGTGTTTTGAGGCCCATCCCACTAAAACCGGAGGAGTTTCCCTGCTCTGCCTTCCCCCAGCAGCCCAGGATTATTTATTGTGATACATAATTACATGGGGTGATACTGTAGCCAGCAGTTAATTAATGCTAATTGGATGTAAATTAATTAAGAACAGAGTTTGTCAAATTCGCTCGGTCTTCCCCCCGACTCCACCCAGCCCTGGAACAAAATCAGGAATCGGCCCCAGCTCCCCAGCTCTGAAAATCATTAATTCTGTGAAGATCCAGCAGCTCCTCCTGTAGCAGGCACAGGGCAAAGCCCAGGTGGAAAAGGAGAGGCTGGAAGAGGAGAAAGAGGGACAGAGAGCACCGGGGCTGCTGGCAGGAGCAAATCCAGCTGGGATCATCCAGCTCTGGAACCCCTGGGAGCCCGGCTGTGCTCACACACCGGCTTTTGGCAGCACAGCTCCCAGGTGGAGCCGGGGGAATCCAGCAGCGCTCTGCTCAGGGAGCTGGATGTGTCCTGGCTCAGGGTTCCTGGGCATCAGGAGCTCCCTGAGCTGCTGGGACCTCTCCCAAAGGGCATTTCCCGAGCCCCTGGGTGTGAAACGGGCTGGACACGCCTCCAGACCCAGCACGGGCTTCTGTGAAATAATTTGACATCATCAGATGCCAAAGGACCTTTAATGACCCAGCCTTCAAGCAAACACTCACACTGATTGCAGCCCAGCACAAATCTGACCTTTTCTTACTCCTCATCCTCAAATCCTCATCCTGCTGCTCCTGCAGTGCCTGGGAGGTGTCTGCTCCTATTTGAGCTGTCTCCCAGACAAAAGCTCTTCAAAAGAAATTTTCCATGTTAATTGCAAGATGTTAAAACATTAAAACAACCCAAAAAAAAAATAAAAATAAAATAATAATTCCTACTCGGGATGTAGATTTTTCCAGCCAAGCCTGAAAATCAGCTCCACTTGTGTGCATTTCCAAAAGGCAGTGCCAATCATCCAAAGCGAGAGGGGGAAGATGTCAGCAAAATTCCCTGGATGCACAGAGCTGGTGAATGGATCCACGGGCAGCCTGCTGTAATGGCAGCTTTGCAGGGGCTATCAAAACTCTTTAGACATCAAGCTGAAACATGACAAAGCAGCCAAAAATAATGATTTGTGCTGTGAAGGAGAGGCTGGAGGAGCCCTGAGCACCCAGGGGAAGGATGGGAGCCTGGAAAGAGCTGTGGTTAACCCCAGAGCTCTGAGACAGGTGCAGCTCCAGGGGAGCCACAAATCACCGTGGAGGAGAATTGATTGCAGGCCTGCAATGATGTAAATCTTCCTCATTTAAATCTGCGTTGGGGCTGGGGAAGAAGAGGAGCAAACCTGCCCTGAAACAGCAGCAAACGGCCCAGCTCGGGTAGGAGCTGCCAGGTGGGGACGGGAGCATCCTGGCACAGCCCAGCTGGGCTCCCTGAGGAGCCCGGACGTGCTGGGAAGGGCAGGGGAGCTGCAGAAATTCCTGCAGAAATCATGGATGTGCCCGGGAGATGGGACTGGGTGCCTTCCCTCGTGGTGGGCACAGCATCTCCCGGGCTGGGTTTGCTCTGGCTCCTTTTTGTCCTCTGTCCCTTTTGCCCTCAGTCGGCCTCGGCTCGGGTTTCCAGGTGTTCACATGTGAGGTTTTCCCTTTTCCCGTTATCCAGGACTGAGCCCTCAGCTGTGGCAACACCTGATGGAAATGATCCGAAACTGCCGGGCTGGGAATTCTGTCAAAATCCTATTGAGAGACCGCCACTTATTCACCACCCTTCACAGAAGTAAAAGTGAACTCCGTTTATTTCTATTATTAACACACCTTTTATAGGGATCTACAGGCAGAGCAAGTTACCACTGGCTAACACACACAGGTTTGCATTCTTTCTCCTACACACAAGGATATTGTTTTGCTTTACTCTCTCTTCTGCAGGAAGGTTTCAAGGACTTCAGCCTTTAATATCACGACTTATTTCAAAGGCTGGTTTGTGCAGACAGGCCTTTACTAATATATAAAATATAGCAACAAAATCCTGCAGCTCCAGTAAAACTTTACCTGAAGTTTCTAAATAAAAAACACGGGGGGAAAGTCTCTGGGGTTTCTGCTCGGGTTCTGCTCTAAAAACAGGGTTTGTGAGGGGTGCCCTGGGATAGCACAAAAACCCCTGTGCTGGTCACTCCTCCCTCTGTGTGTGTCCCCCTGTGTGTCCCTGTGTCCCTTTGTGTCCCCCTGTGTCCCCCTGTGTCCCCCTGTGTCCCTCTGTGTCCCTCTGTGTCCCTCTGTGTCCCTCTGTGTCCCTCTGTGTCCCTCTGTGTCCCTCTGTGTCCCTCTGTGTCCCTCTGTGTCCCTCTGTGTCCCTCTGTGTCCCTCTGTGTCCCTCTGTGTCCCTCTGTGTCCCTCTGTGTCCCTCTGTGTCCCTCTGTGTCCCTCTGTGTCCCTCTGTGTCCCTCTGTGTCCCTCTGTGTCCCTCTGTGTCCCTCTGTGTCCCTCTGTGTCCCTCTGTGTCCCTCTGTGTCCCTCTGTGTCCCTCTGTGTCCCTCTGTGTCCCTCTGTGTCCCTCTGTGTCCCTCTGTGTCCCTCTGTGTCCCTCTGTGTCCCTCTGTGTCCCTCTGTGTCCCTCTGTGTCCCTCTGTGTCCCTCTGTGTCCCTCTGTGTCCCTCTGTGTCCCTCTGTGTCCCTCTGTGTCCCTCTGTGTCCCTCTGTGTCCCTCTGTGTCCCTCTGTGTCCCTCTGTGTCCCTCTGTGTCCCTCTGTGTCCCTCTGTGTCCCTCTGTGTCCCTCTGTGTCCCTCTGTGTCCCTCTGTGTCCCTCTGTGTCCCTCTGTGTCCCTCTGTGTCCCTCTGTGTCCCTCTGTGTCCCTCTGTGTCCCTCTGTGTCCCTCTGTGTCCCTCTGTGTCCCTCTGTGTCCCTCTGTGTCCCTCTGTGTCCCTCTGTGTCCCTCTGTGTCCCTCTGTGTCCCTCTGTGTCCCTCTGTGTCCCTCTGTGTCCCTCTGTGTCCCTCTGTGTCCCTCTGTGTCCCTCTGTGTCCCTCTGTGTCCCTCTGTGTCCCTCTGTGTCCCTCTGTGTCCCTCTGTGTCCCTCTGTGTCCCTCTGTGTCCCTCTGTGTCCCTCTGTGTCCCTCTGTGTCCCTCTGTGTCCCTCTGTGTCCCTCTGTGTCCCTCTGTGTCCCCCTGTGTCCCCCTGTGGCCCTCTGTGTCCCCCTGTGTCCCCCAGCTGTGCTGGGACAGCCCTGCCTGGGTTCCCCCAGCAGCTCCCAGGCTCTGAGCTCTGCTGTATGAACTCAGAATAAACAAACAGCATTTTCAGCTGTATGAACTCAGAATAAACAAACAGCATTTTCAGCTGTCAGTTTGGGCCCACTGGCTGGAAACACAGGCCCAGCCTCGCAGGAGGAGATCCCAGCTTTGATAAGGTCTGATCTGCCTCAGAGAGGAACAGCAGAGAGGATAAAGTGAAAAACCTGATAAGGGAAAAACTGGGTTTTAAATCACTGAAGAGATTTTGAAGAGCAGGGAGGGAAGAGAGTGAGAAATACAGCACTGGTGTTAAGAACAGGTTGTTCAATAAAGATCCTCAGCCCTTTGGGGTGACAGAATTTGGAAAGACCTGAGGATGTCACATTTAATGCTGTCCCCAAGCACACCTGGAGCTCCCTGTGAGGAGGGGTTATCACTGACGTGACAGAGACAAGGATCAGAACAACTGCACGGCTTCCCACAGTAAATATCAGTAAATATTGATTCTTCCCCCTGGGCTGCTCCAGCCAGGTCCTGGCAGCTCCACGTGTGCATCCAGCTTCTCTCGTGGGCAGCTGGAAACTCGGGGCTCCCCTCCTTTGTACCCCAAACGATCCACATCTGGATCTGCAGCTGCAGCACGGCTGAAGGAGGAGGTGACGAGGCCGAGTTCGGGTGTCACCGTCCCAGGGACAGGAGGTGACAGCTCTGTGTGACACACAGCAGCTTCCAGGACTTCTGGGAGGAAATCTTGGAAAAATCACATCAGAACGATCGACTGAACAGGTGCAGGAGGAATTAAACGAGTGTGAGTGGGAATATGAACAGTTTTGAGTGACAAAATGTCCCTTTTCTTGTGGCAGGGCACTGCCCCTTGGTGCCCCCAGCCCGCTCTGGTGGCCCTGCAGGGCCCGAGGGGAGGACACCAGTCCTGGGGTGACACCCTGGGGACCCAGGGCAGGGCTGGGGGACGAAGGGGACGGCTCCAGCAGCACAGCACAGGGTGGCACAAGGGCCAGAGGAGGGTGGCACCAGCTCAGAGCAGGTTTGTGTCCTGATGAGATCTCTGCAAGCAGCCCCGGGTTTTGGACCCTGTCCTTGTTCCCACCCTGGTGACTCGGAGCAGCCAAGTGGCCGAGCTGATGAAAAAATAACGAACAGCAAACGCCTCTGGGCAGATTCCTTTTCTCTTCTGGTGTCAGATTGGCCCTTGGACCGTCACCACCTGGAGCTGCCAGCCCCAGAGGGAATCAGTGACCCACAGGGGGGGACCGAGCCCTGGCAGCGCCTGGGACACGAGCAGCAGCTCCACAGTGACAGCACCAACGTGGCACTGCTGGGCCTGTCCCCAACCAGGATCCAGGGTCAGGATCCAGGAGCAGGGTCAGGATCAGGATCCAGGATCAGGATCAGGATCAGGATCAGGATCAGGACCAGGACTAGGATCAGGATCAGGATCCAGTATCAGAATCAGGATCCAGGATCAGGATCCAGGATCAGGGTCAGGACCAGGATCCAGGATCAGGATCAGGATCAGGACCAGGACTAGGATCAGGATCAGGATCCAGTATCAGGATCAGGACCAGGACCAGGATACAGGATCAGGATCCAGGATCAGGATCCAGGATCAGGATCAGGATCAGGATCCAGGGTCAGGATCA
>NW_005087615.1:563826-602880 GCF_000331425.1 Pseudopodoces humilis | reverse complement strand
ATTTTTCCTCATTTTCAGCTGGAAGATCCCATGTTTCAGTTTGTGTGCTGGTGAATTGGGATCATGCCCAAAACAAAGGGATTTTTCCTCATTTTCAGCTGGAAGATCCCATGTTTCAGTTTGTGTGCTGGTGAATTGGGATCATGCCCAAAACAAAGGGATTTTTCCTCATTTTCAGCTGGAAGATCCCATGTTTCAGTTTGTGTGCTGGTGAATTGGGATCATGCCCAAAACGAAGGGATTTTTCCTCATTTTCAGCTGGAAGATCCCATGTTTCAGTTTGTGTACCAAATTTTGTCAATTTGGATCATGCCCATCATGAACCCCTCTCACGGGGAGCTGCCCCAGCTCCCTCAGCCTTTCCTCAGCAGAGAAGCTCCTCCAACACCTCCCCAGCCACATAAAAGATGCACAAAACACACAGAAAATGATCTAACGTGGAAAAGAATTAAAGATAACGAAGAAACACCAAATTGTTGAGGGGAGAAAATGATTCTGCAGCCCCCGAAAATGCGCTGAATGTCCCGTGAGCTGAATGTTGGGAAAGGAGGGACAATCCCTCAGTGGAAAGGCTGCCTTGGAGGGGTTGGGTTGGGTTTTCCTCCCCGTTTTTCCCTGGTGGCCTGTCCCCATCCTGGCTCTCAGAGCTGCCTGGGGCTCCAGCCCTGCCAGCCCATCCATCCTGCTGGGGATGAAGCAGGATTTATCCCGGTGTTTAATGCTTTTGTTCCGCGCTGCAGCACACGCTGCTCATAAGCCATGTAAATCCAGAGAGCCGGGATCTGGAGCCACTGAAAATTAAAGGAAGAGCTTGTCAGTTTAAACACTTTCTTCTCCCTTTTCTCCCTCCACCCCACTCTGTACAGCAGTGCTGAGGGTGGCAGCAGTGATGGCCCTGTACCCCTGTCACTGGGGCTGGGCTGTGGGGACATCCCTGTCCCCAGGGCTGGGCTGTGGGGACATCCCTGTCCCCAGGGCTGGGCTGTGGGGACATCCCTGTACCCTCTGTCCCCAGGGCTGGGCTGTGGGGACATCTCTGTACCCTCTGTCCCCAGGGCTGGGCTGTGGGGACATCCCTGTCCCCAGGGCTGGGCTGTGGGGACATCTCTGTACCCTCTGTCCCCAGGGCTGGGCTGTGGGGACATCTCTGTACCCTCTGTCCCCAGGGCTGGGCTGTGGGGACATCCCTGTACCCTCTGTCCCCAGGGCTGGGCTGTGGGGACATCCCTGTACCCTCTGTCCCCAGGGCTGGGCTGTGGGGACATCTCTGTACCCTCTGTCCCCAGGGCTGGGCTGTGGGGACATCTCTGTACCCTCTGTCCCCAGGGCTGGGCTGTGGGGACATCCCTGTACCCTCTGTCCCCAGGGCTGGGCTGTGGGGACATCCCTGTACCCTCTGTCCCCAGGGCTGGGCTGTGGGGACATCTCTGTACCCTCTGTCCCCAGGGCTGGGCTGTGGGGACATCTCTGTACCCTCTGTCCCCAGGGCTGGGCTGTGGGGACATCCCTGTACCCTCTGTCCCCAGGGCTGGGCTGTGGGGACATCCCTGTCCCCTGGGCTGGGCTGTGGGGACATCCCTGTCACCAGGGCTGGGCTGTGGGGACATCCCTGTACCTCCTGTACCCCAGGGCTGGGCTGTGGGGACATCCCTGTCCCCTGGGCTGGGCTGTGGGGACATCCCTGTCACCAGGGCTGGGCTGTGGGGACATCCCTGTACCTCCTGTACCCCAGGGCTGGGCTGTGGGGACATCCCTGTCCCCTGGGCTGGGCTGTGGGGACATCCCTGTACCCTCTGGCCCCTGGGCTGGGCTGTGGGGACATCCCTGTACCCTCTGTACCCCAGGGCTGGGCTGTGGGGACATCCCTGTACCTCCTGTACCCCAGGGCTGGGCTGTGGGGACATCCCTGTCCCCAGGGCTGGGCTGTGGGGACATCCCTGTACCCTCTGTCCCCAGGGCTGGGCTGTGGGGACATCTCTGTACCCTCTGTCCCCAGGGCTGGGCTGTGGGGACATCCCTGTACCCTCTGTCACCAGGGCTGGGCTGTGGGGACATCCCTGTCCCCTGGGCTGGGCTGTGGGGACATCCCTGTACCCTCTGTCACCAGGGCTGGGCTGTGGGGACATCCCTGTACCTCCTGTACCCCAGGGCTCCCCTTGTCACCACCACACCCCTGGCCAGGTGCAGCGACTCCCAGATTTGGGATTTGGAAGCTCCGTGGGCTGTTCCCAGGTCGTAACCAGGAACAAACCTGCCCCAAACTCCCCCAAAACCGCGGGGTCAGGCTGAGCTCTGGCTCCTCGTGCAGGGACGGTGCTGGCAGGGACAGACACAGCAACAGAACATGAAAATCTCTGATTTCTTTGTGCCCTTAGAGGAGTTTTACCCCAGCCCTGCATCTCCTGCCGCCAAACCTGGCTGTTCCTCCTCCCAGTCCCTGCATTATGTGGCAATTACTCCCTCTGTGTTTCTCCTCCCTTCCTCCATAATCTCATTTTAATGTGCATGTCACAGTTTTAATAAACCCGAGTTCAAAGGATGAGCAATTATACAAATCTTCCATTTCACACATGAAAAGTGTGGTTTTAAAGTTGTCAGCACAAAAAAAAAAAAGAGGCATTTCTTTGATTCCCTTCTCACTGCAATTACCTCATGTCTGCTGTGGGTTTCAGCTGGTGGAAAACCTCGGAGTGCCTTTGATTCCAGGGTCTTACCCCGCTGGAATTGTTGGCTCCGAGGTGGATTAGTGCAACTTTCCAGATAAGAAATGAGGTTGGAGTTTATCCGCAGCCCAAATGGAAGCAGCGAGGTTTGGTGCCCTGCTTGGGCTCACTCCCAGGGGATCTTTATCCTCTCTGAGCATTTTGTTTACACTTCACAAAAAATAATTTCCTGCCGAGCTGTGGAGAAGAAATCATCCCCCAGAAGATGAAAAAGGTGAAGGATCCAATTCCCATTATTCCTGTGGCTGTTCCCAAACCTGTAAAATGGGGGGAAAAGGTTTTCATTCCAAAGGAAGAGGGAGGGATTGGGCATTTGGCTGCATGTCTGAGGTGTCTGGAACAGCTCCAGGGAAAGCTTGGGGCAGCTGAGGGAGATCCTTTTTCTCTTGGAACGCTTGGAGGATGGGTGGGAGGCTCCAGGTTCACGGCTCAGCTCCTTCCCAGCTCCCACACCCTGCCAGGGTGAGCCACAGGCACAAACCAGGCGGTGCCACCTCCAGAGCTGCTTCTGAGGCTCCATCAGTGCCGGGCAGGGGCTTCCTGATGCTGTGGGATGAGGAATCCCGGGATTCAGAGCAGAAGGTGAGCCCCAGCACATCCCTGGGGCGGGAAAGTCCTCTTTAAGCAGCAGGTTGTTTAAGGTCCATCCTTGGTGGGATTTTCCCTTTTCCTTCAATCCATATGCACTAAAGGCAGGGAAAACAGGAGTGGAAACTTTCACTCCTGGTGGCTCCAACCTACAGGAGCCTCTTTCACTTTTTCTGGATCACAATGAAGTGACAGGCGAAGGGAACAAAACCGTGGCAGTGCTAAAGAATTCACTGCAAACCGTCTGGAGCTGATAAATGTTCCATTTCCCGCAGCCCCCAGCCCTGGAGCTGGCTCAGAGCTGGCGTTTGCAGAGTGAGAAGTGACGCTGGGGGTGCAAAGCCTCACACATTTCTGGCTCTCCAGAGTCCCCCGGGGTCCCAGGCAGCATGCAGCCCCTGCTCAGAGGCACCCCCAGCCCTGGCTGGGCAGAGCAGTGCAGGAATGCAGGGCTGGCTTCTCAGGGAACGCGATATTTGTAATTATTGCGGTTTCCAGGCACAGAATTTCGCTCAGCGTGATGGTGGCTGCTCTTGGAGGGCTTTATTTTAGCTGGGAGAAGTGACTGGAACAAAACTTCAGTGCCAACACCTGCGGGAGAGGGGGTGGGGAGTGATTGGGACTGGCACCACAATGAAAGTATTTAATGTAATCCTCAGTTTAAAAGTAAATTGCCTGAATGGCTACGCTCCCATTAGCCCTCTGTGTAAGTAATAATGTTCTTCCCCTCCTTTTTGAAGTAAAGGATGCTCCTATAAAGGCATAATTTTCATAAAAACATTCCAGGGAAAAAGGAAAAAAAAAAACCCCAAAATACCCTGCAGAATCTTCTGCGCTCACCCAAAGAAATAATATTTTAAATTATACAAATGATTAGGACCTAATTCAGCATTAAGGGAAATTACAGCACAATGCAGAAAATTGGAGATGCTGGCATTGATCTGGAATTATGAAAAATAAGCACAAGCTGCCTGGAGTTCAGTGCTTTTCATTCTCATGCTGCTCTTTCCCTCTCCTATTTCTCTTCCCACTTTGTCTTTGTTTACTGTGGGCAGCTCCAGTCTGGAGGGAAAGCTCTCACGCAGGAGGTTTCCAAAGCGAGCCAGAAGAACATCCAGTGTGTGAGGGGCTGCTCCAGCCTGCCCATGAAGGTCTGGACAGGAGCAGGAGCTGCTCTGGGCTCCCAGCCCTGGCCATGGCTGCTTGGACACCCCTGGTGCAGCCGGGGCTCAGCAAAGGCAGAGCAGCAGCTCAGGGTGGAATGGGCGGCCTCGAGGTGCTCCAGGGCAGGTTCAGATGAGATGTGAGGGAATATTTCCTCAGGGAATGGTTGGAAATGGCTGGGACAGGCTGTGCAGGGGGCTGGGCGGGTTCCAGCCCCGGGAGCCCTCAGACAGCGGGGCTGTGGCACTCGGGGACACGGTCAGTGCTGACCACTGCTGGGACCGCGTGGGTGGCTGGCCTTGGGGAGTTCAAGTGATTCCGTGATTCCATGGATCTCCCAGCTGCTCCCAGAGGAGGGCTTGGGCCCTGCTCTGGAGCCACCAGGCTGGGCACAGCTTCCATTCCCTGCACAGTCCCTGGAAACACAGCGGGACAAAAGGAGAGGAGACAGCCCTGGCAGTGACCGCGGAGCTGGAGCTGCAGCCTCAGGCGAGGAGGCACCCGGTGCCACCAGAGCTGGCCTCACAGGCACAGATATCCCTCCTTTCATCCCCAAGGAAATGTCCTGAGCTCCTCCTGCAGAGCTTCAGCACCGATATCCCTCCTTTCATCCCCAGGGAAATGTCCCAAACTGCTCCTGCAGAGCTTCAGCTCCAGCAGTGTGACCAGCAGCCTGCAGAGGAGGCGTGGGTCTGGCAGCCCCATAAGTCAGACTGAAGGAGAATGGATTCCAGTCCCTAACCATGGATTTGGGTCCGTAACGATGGATTCCAGTCCCTAACGATGGATTCCAGTCCCTAACCATGGATTCAGGTCCCCAACCACAGATTTGGGTCCCTAACCATGGATTTGGGTCCCTAACCATGGATTTGGGTCCCTAACAATGGATTCCAGTCCCTAATGATGGGTTCCAGTCCCTAACCATGGATTTGCATCCCTAACCAAGGATTTGGGTCCTTAATGATGGATTCCAGTCCCTAATCATGGATTTCAGTCCCTAACCACGGATCCAGGTCCCTAACCATGGATTCGGGTCCCTCACCGCCTGGTCCCTCCCTCCCTCCCGCGTTCCTTGGCGGCTGTGCTGTCACAGATCCCCTCTGATCCCGCTGCCGGGGGACCACACCTCAATCAAAGCCGCAGTTTTGTTGTGCCAGCCCCAGCGCCATGTGCCCGTTGTGCCGGCGCCGCTGGGCTCTCAACGAGCGCAGGAATTGACGGGTCTGCCTCGAATGACGGCGGATAAAGGAGTCACAGAGGGGCAGTGTCAGCTGGGTAATGAGGAGATGCGAGCTGAGAAAATCCTTCATGTCAATGGCTGCGCTTGGGCAGGCGGAGCTGCGGGCCAGCGAGAGGGAAAGGCTGCCAAAGGAAAGAGCAAATATCCTCTGCTGGGTGCACTCGGGCAGGATGAGGGGACTGGCAGTGTAACTGTGGGGAATTTTAGGAGTTTTGTCTGCCTTTAGCGCTCCGTGGGGTGCGGGACAGCATCAGCTGCTGCTGATCGTGGTGCTGATCTGCCCAGCGAGAAGCACCAAAGGTGGTTTTGGGGTCACAGCAGGTGTGGGGACATCGGCTCTGGCTCCCCTCCCTCCCTCTTTCCACAGCCAGCCCTCTCCTGGTGAACAGCAGTTACGCTTTTGCCAGTTTTCCGTATTCACTTCTCCCCCAGCCCAGGAGAAAAGCGCTTTAAAAGGCTGTTCATGAAACGTGAGTGTCAGGAGGAACGCCCAAACTCAGGTTCTCTTTCAAAGGATTGAAATGGAATTTGCAACAGAACCAACGTGTTGAAATGTTCTGAGGATCTCGGTCCTCCTCTGGAAGAAATGAAGAAAGCTCAGGTGTGGCAAAAGCTCTCCGAGACATTCGGGTGCCTCAGCACACTGAGCACGGAGCCACGAGCGGTTTCTGAAATACCTGAGGAGGAGAAGATGTGTCTGAGCGATGCGAGAGCACCATGTAAACAGTCATTAGGATTTATTCACAAGTGTGCTGCCTGATCTCCAGATGAAGCACTTGTGGAGCACCGAGCCTGTCATCTCGCAGGAAATCAAAGCTCGCTGCCATCCCAGGAGCCACGAGAGCAGCTCAATCACGAGCAGCTCCCGACAAAAAGAGCTCCTCATCCCGCGCCGAGGAATTCAGCTCGACACAACTCCCGGAGAACCAAACCCCACAGCAGTGTGAGCTCAGTTTGACAGGTGATAATTAACTGCTGATAATATAATTGCAGTTTTGAGGCAAAATTGGGTTTCATTAAAAACGACTCAGCATTTGCACGGCGTGGGACGCAGCCTCCTCGAAGCAGGAATGCTCAGAGCTCTGTCACTGCTGGCACATTTGCCTCGTGCTGAACATGGATCCCATAGGGGAAATCCACAGCTCCCATCCTCCCGTGGAGCTGGGGATGCTTTGTCACCTTCCAGGGTGTGGATCTGAGGGATGCAGCGGCCCAGGCAGCGCTCCAGGGAGGGAATCGCTGCGTTAGCCACACCGAATGCAGGAAATGCGAGCTGAGGGAATTAAGACAAGTGCCTGGAAGGAGCCCTTCCCTTCAGAGGGGGGATTGGCTCTTGCCATGGTGAGGGACATGGTGGGGTGGATCAGGGTGGGATAATCTGGGATCCTTCAGAGGATTGTACTCAGTGCAGGGGGCACAGTGAGAAGGGGAGCAGCTCATTGCCTCTGCAATGGGGCACACCTTGGCACAAAGCCACCACTGGATGTTCCAGATTCCAGAGAGGGGAACGGGCACCTCAGAGACCCCTCTGACCCTCCTGTGACTGCCCAGGGAGCCTTTAACGCTGCAGTTCCTCATGGGCTGGAGCCCCCTGCTCCTGCCTCGAGATGGGGAACACCCGGAGTGGAGCTGTACCCAACCCCTTCCTGTCCCTGTCCTGCTGACCAGAGCTGTGGAGCTGTCCCCAGCCCCTTCCTGTCCCTGTTCCTCTGTCCCCAACCCCTTCCTGTCCCTGATCCTTGGCATTGGGAACTCCCAATCTGCTGTTGGGAAGGAGCAAAACAGAATCACAGCTTCTGCTCCGAGCTGCTGGTGCTGCTCATTGCAAAAGAGAAAGTCAAATTACCCAGGTCAAGGAGAGAGGCTGTGGCCAAGACCTGAAAAGAATCAGACTCATTAACTTGCAGATTTCCCCACCTTCTGGGTTTCCAAACATGCAAGTGTTCTATAGTAAATTATGCTTCTCAAAGGTTAATTTTTAATAAGGCAGTAAATGTATTTAAACAATGATTATTAAAAAAAAAAAATAAATGTGAGGTTTACAATGTAAGAGGTTATTATCTTCTCCAGAACAGTTCTAACAATGCAGCTCGTTTTTGTCTGCAGTGATCCTTTGGCATTTGTTTAATCTGCAGTAAGATTCTTATTAAACCCTGCTAAAATGGCTGAAATTCAAGGCATCACAGAAAATTTCAAGGAAAACAGCTCTGGCTGAACTGAGCTTCTTTCCCTGCCAGTTACAGCTGGTTTTTATGTCACAATGACTTGTCCCCAAGCTGCTGAGCTCCACCAGAGGCAGCTGCAGAGCAGTGCCCAGGTTTGGAACCTGAAGCTGAGTCCCAAAGCAATGAAATCCCCACTGTCTGTCCAATTCCCCTGTTCTCTGTGTGGGGTTTTATCCAGCAGGGCAGGAGCTGTTCCCCTGCTGGACCTGAGGAGTGACAATATCCCAGCCCAGGGATGATCACCAGTCCTTACATTGACAATATCCCAGCCCAGGGATGATCACCAGTCCTTACACTCACAGTGACAATATCCCAGCCCAGGGATGATCACCAATCCCTACACTCACAGTGACAATATCCCAGCCCAGGGATGATCACCAGTCCTTACATTGACAGTGACAATATCCCAGCCCAGGGATGATCACCAGTCCCTCCATGCACAGACATCCCAGAGGCTGCAGCACAGCCAGGAGGAGGCAGAGCCCTTCAGCACCCTCTGAACAGGAGGCTCCTGGTGGGATGGGGTGAATTTTCCCTGTTTGTGTGTCCTGTGGTGACCCCACCAAAAGCTGCTGGTGAGACCTGGCAGCTCCAGCTCTGCTGGTGCTGCTGTCTCAGCCCAGAGCCTCTGCCAGGGCTTTTTCCCCACAACATCGTCTCTTTCATGGATGATTGGTAATAGAAGTTTCATTAGGAGATCACAAAACACTGGGGGATATGTTAATGTGCTTCAGCGTGTAATCCAGAATAATATCACTGCAAGGAATTGCATTTTGTCTGCAACTGAGGCAGCAAATGGGAGCTGCTTCTTTTCCAGCATTAATATCCATTGCTGAATTAATGCTTTCCTTCCCCCAATCCTGGGTAAAACTGCCCAAATGTGCATTGTGCTGATTTATACAGGTCCAGGCCCATTTGCTGTAAACAACGAGCACGGGGAGGGGTTTTAATCTTTCAAATTGATATTCTGGAGCACTGGGGTTGCTGTGAGGATCTCAGCTCTCAGCTCCCTTTGTTTGTGGGGATCACAGAGCGCTCGGAACTCCCCCCAGGATGTTTCACCTGCAGTTCTCTGGGGAAACAAACCTTTGGGGCTGAGCAGGGCCACGGCACGGCCCCTTCTGACCTCACCAGGGGCTGCTTTGGGTGAGCAAAGTCCTGCCCCAGGAGCCTGAGCCGGGGTCACACCAGGACACGGGCTCTGCTCCCGCGATGAACTGAAGATGTGCCCTCCTCCTGCGGCCTGTCTGTGCTCAACTGAGCAAATATCCCCAACCCTGCGGCCTGGTCTGTGTTAGATTTCAGAAATGCCCCCAGTCCTGTGGCCTGCCTGTGGTAAAAGCCAGGAATTCCCCCAGTCCTGGGGCTGCTGTGGTTCCAAAGCTCCCGCTGGGCTCTGAGCAGCAGCTCCACTCCCATCGATTGGTGCAGCTCCGTCAGACAGAGCCTTGCTCCATAAAAAACACTGGGATTCTCAGCTGGAAAGCATCCAAAAAAAGACTAAAAGGTTTCTCGAGCATATTTTATTATTGTTTGGTAGCAGAATTCCCACTCCTCCTCCCTAAAGTGCTGTATATCTCTCTAATGCAAATCCCATCAATCCACAAAGCGTTCCACCCGGCATTGAGGGAGTCCTGCATTGATCCAGCCCCGATACGTGACAGCTCCAGCCGTATTTCAGGTGATCAGGGACGACTTCATCCTGTCCTTGCTCTGAAAAAGCAGAAGCACATTTTAAATTTCCCGTATTCTGTGGACAAAGCAGCTGGAATTGTGAGCCACAGATGCTCACCTGACAGATGGACTCCTGGTGCTGCAGTGTTTGAAACGTTTCCAAAGCCACCAGATTGAATCCTGGTGGCCAACAGGTTCCCAGGAGGGACCAAAAGATGGGGAAGTTGATGTTTACGGGTTGCTGAGCAGAAAGAAACCTTCAGAAATCTAATTAGCACCAGGCAGGTGATGAAGAGAGAGGTGTCAGGGAGCTGCTTTGCTGAAAGCTGCACTCTGAGGTGGAAAATAACTTGGATTCGGGAAGGTCAGGGGAAAGGCGAGTGCCAGGGGCCAAGACCAGACTGGGGGCTTCTGATATTTCACTGTGTTTTAGAGGAAAGCCCGGAGTGTGGAAATCTGGGAAGGGAGGTCAAGGCAGAGCCTTCCTGCTGTGACCCCAGGTGAGAGGAGAGCACAAGGCTGGCGGCAGAAGAGAACTCTGGTCTCCTGCCATGAGGGGGAGACTCTGCAGACATGAGAAAACACAGCAAGATTCTCATGTTTTGTACCTGCTGAGATTCCAGCAAATCTTCCCCAAGTGCTTTTTGTTTCTCCTTTCATTTCCTGCCTCTCACACAAAGTCTCCTGTAGGCAGCACATCCCACATGGTTCACCCTTGGACTCTGGTACCTCCAGCTCCCTTCCTAAATCACAGAATTCCCAGGAAAGGAATGAATCCCACCCAGTGTCACCCCAGCCATGGCAGGGACACCTCCCACTGTCCCCAGGGACACCTCCCACTGTCCCAGGGTCACCCCCACTGTCCCAGGGTCACCTCCCACTGTCCCAGGGTCACCCCCACTGTCCCAGGCTGCTCCAGCCCCAATGTCCAGCCTGGCCTTGGGCACTGCCAGGGATCCAGGGACAGCCACAGCTGCTCTGGCAATTCCAGCCCAGCCCCTCCCCACCCTGCCAGGGAACAATTCCTGCCCAAGATCCCACCCAAATCTCCCCTTTTCCAATCTCAAGCCATTCCCTGTGTCCTGTCCCTGCAGGCCTTGTCCCCAGTCCCTCTCCAGCTCTCCTGGAGCCCCTGCAGGCCCTGGGAGGCCACAATGGGGTCACCCCAAATCTTCTCTTCTGAGCAAACCCAGCTCTCCCAGCCTTTCCTCCCAGGATGTCGCCAAACGAGTTGAGGGCTCCCCTGTGGACAGGGAATTTCTCTTGCTGATGTTTCTCTGTCCCTTGGGGTCCAGATGAGCCCTGTGACCCCTCAGGGTGACCATTCCCAAAGGATGGGGAATCTTTGCCTCAGTAAGGAAAAAAAGATGGCATTTTTCCATGGCAGATTAACCTCAATGATTTTTGTGTTTGGCAAATTATCTGAAAGTCAATTTAGCACAAGGAGTTTCTGTGTCTCTGTCATACCCCTGTGTTAAATTGATGATGTTCCCCTGTGGAAGCCTTTGGTGTCCAGTGCAGCCTCACTGTGCTCCTTTCTCTCCACACAACCTGACATTTTAAGGGAAGAAAATTTACACACTGAGCAGGGCAATGAACTGGAAACAGAGGAAAACAGCACTGTGAGATCTCCTAAGGGACAGTTTGGCTGCACCTTCCCTCCCCTTCCCAGCACCAACCACAAAAATCCTCGGTTTGAGGCCAGGCCTCTGTGATGCCCTCCAAGTTTTGGTCCCTTTTTAGCAGCTCTTGTCTGGACTCCTGCAAAATTCTGGATTTCCCAGAAGACCCAGCAAGAGATGCCTGCCAGGGCAGTTCAGTCCATGAACTTTTTCCATGTTTGTTTCTCTGCTCCCTGTTTATCCACCAAAGGAAAAGGAAAACCCTTCCAGGCTTGAATGATGTTGTTATTTGGGCAGAGATGTCATAGAAAACAGAACCATGGAATGGGCCAGGCTGGGAGGGATCAGACAGGGTCCCTGCTCCCTCCTCCCTGCTCCAGCAGGGCCATCCCCGAGCCCAGGACTGGCCCAGGTGGGGCTGGGGTATCTGTGGTGCATCTGGCTGGGGAGCAGCCCTGTGATGGGGAGGAATTCAGGGCCCCCCCCGTCCACTGGGAATATCCAAATTCCTGCGCTTGGGGAAGGGCTGGGAAAAATCTTTCCATTGCCAGGAAGACCTTGGTGTATCCAACATCTCCTGGAATCCCTCTGACCCCGAGGAGCCTTGTCCTGCTGCTGGCTGTACTCGGCTCAGACATTTCCTGAGGCTGGGACAGAGCATTAGGGGATCAGACAGCCCCAGACAGGAACGAGGGAGATGTGCAGGCAAGGAGAATGTGCTTTATTTCCCTCCATCCTGTCAGAAATGATTGCCTTTACTGGGATCAATCCAAGCATCCTTCACAACCTGCACAGAGGACTTTGGCAGATTTATTTTCTTAGCTGCTTGTTCAAGCCTGTTATTAATCCCCCCGTCAGCTCAGCTCGCTGGAAGAAAACAGAGCTTCTTAAAGAGTTCTTACTGCAAATAAATGCCTCATTAAGTTAAAGACATTAACCTGAAAACAGTATTTACGTCAAACAGACTAATGAAGGCCATTCTGGAGCCTGCCCCAGCTCAGACAGGGATTTGGGCCCCCGTGGAACACCCAAAAATTCACCCACAGGGAGAGGGAGGTGAGGAGGGGACAGCAGGACCCCGAGTGATGCCTCTGCATTGTTAATTCCCATGGTGAAGGAGATTTAGGGACACAGGAGCTTCCCCCAAACCCTGAGAGCTGTACAAATCTACCCAGTCCCTCTTGGGTGGTAGGAGAGAATCATTTTTTGATGATTCTCAGGAGTTTTGCTCATTTTTCCCCTTCCAGACCATTCCAGGATTCCATGAAGCGCCCAGTGAAGGGACTGGGAACTCCCCAGTCCCCTGAAAGTGCCCCAGACTTCCCAGTTTAGAAGACTTTACTGGGGACTGGCTTTTCCTTGCCCTGCACAGCTGGGGCCTGATTTTCTCCCCCACGTGGGAAGAGCTGAGCGCCTCGCACTGAGCCAGGAATGATTTTAAGAGTTCAGGGAGCGAGGACAAATCCTCTGGTGTGTCGCAGTTGCCATGTGCTCCCTGAGTGACCTGCAGGGTGTCCTTGGGAAGAGGTTTGAGGGCAGGGAGACGAGGCAGGATGCAATCCCAGGCTGGGCAGAGCGCGCTGGGGGTGCCACATTAACATTAATGCCAGCCCACATTAACATTCCGGGCCACAGCTCTTCCCTCCCTCGCCCCAGCGCTGCTCTGAACCCAGCATCATTTGAATGCAGCTCAGAAAACCTCCTGTAATTCACCCAAATCGAGAGAGAAGTAGCCAGGAGGGGCTGGAGAGAGCGACAGCAGCAGTCTCATACTAACAAGAGATTGTCCTTAGAGGTGTTTCATTGAGGCCTTCTACGAAACAGGCTCAAACCTTGATGCAGCAACAGCTGCACATGGGAAAAACCCAAAGCTGGGGGCTGGTGAAAGGATGTGGAGCATTTAAACTGCGAGGTGTGGATGTCAGTCCTCCCTTCCCTGGGTGCCACAGGAGGTGGGTGACCCCATCAATGAACACTGCAGTGGTTCTGGCACGCTGGTAACGAGGGCTCTGCCAACGAACAGCCACAGACCCTCAGCCCCCGGCTGCTCCTCGAGGGAAGGCACCACTAACGAGCTCTGCCCTCCCAAAAATGAGCTCTGCTCTCCCCAAAATGCCAATTGACAGAGCCACGCGGCTGAACAAGCTGGGAGGGCTGCCTGGCACTCCAGGAAACTCTGGGTGTGAGATGGTGGAGGTGCCACACGTGCCTGGTGTCCCCTCCTGTCCCCTCAGGCCACAGGGCTGCTCTGAGGCCCAAAGCTGGCCCAAACAGGGACAGACTGTCCTTGGATCCCTGACCTGACCCAAACAGGGACAGACTGTCCTTGGATCCCTGACCCAAACAGGGACAGACTGTCCTTGGATCCCTGACCTGGCCCAAACAGGGACAGACTGTCCTTGGATCCCTGACCCAAACAGGGACAGACTGTCCTTGGATCCCTGGCCCAAACAGGGAAAGACTGTCCTTGGATCCCTGACCCAAACAGGGACAGACTGTCCTTGGATCCCTGACCTGGCCCAAAGCAGGGACAGACTGTCCTTGGATCCGTGGCTGCCTCTGCCAGGTGGATCCCGAGCAGTGAGCAGGACCAGGCCTGGCTGACTCCACTGGGATTCTCCCTCTGGACAATCCCTGGAGGGTTTGAAGCAGACAGTGGGGCTCAGCCCATGGGGACAGCAGCCATGGAAACACTTTGCCAGCCACGTTACCAAATCTGAGCTTTCTCTCGTTAGATAAACCCACCCAGGGCCCGAGATGTGCCCGGGAGCTGCCGCTGTCTGTGCCCATCACCCTGAGGAGTCCAGGCCGTGCTCCGGCCTCGACTGGAAATGCCAGGGAGTTAAACTGGCTCCAAAGCTGTGCCTGTGTCCAGACTGTGCCTGGGAAAAGTGATGTTTAACTGCTCCAGGAGCCAGTCCTGCCCTGGGCTCTCATCCCCCTGTGCAGATGGAGGGGCCAGACCCACACCTGGCACCCTCCGGCTGCTGCTCAGTGCCAGCACTTCCCTCCAGCTTCCCAGGGATCCACACCACAAGGAACAGGCTCTGCTCCTTCGGCAGTCCCCACAGGATGCTCACAGGGTGACAGGAGCACTTTTGGCCCCAGTGCCAGGTTTCAGCACTTGTTCCACCCCACTGGGGCATCTCCCCTGCCACAGGGCCCAGGACAGACAATCCAGCTCCCAAAATCCTGGCAGAAGGGAAGTGCAGGGCGTTTTTGGTTTGTCTCTCCTCCACTGTTTGCTTGGTTTCAAAGCAGCATTGCCTGAGCAGCAGAGAGGATTGAGGGACTCACAGGAGCTGCCTGAAGTGGAAGAACATGACTTTACTGCACACTGACTTCCCCAAGTCCTCGTGGTTGGGAAAAGCACTGCTTCCCTCCCAGCACAGTTTAATCTGTCCCTCGCTCTCCCTGTGATCAGCCACTCAGCTCTCACTAATATATCTCATTTCCACAGGCTCTAGGTGGTGTTTAAAAAAAAAAAAAAGAGAAAAAAAATTGATCCTTGCATGCAAAATATCCTTCTGAGCAAAGAAATAACTATCTGCAAGGCCTAACTGAATTATCCCCTTATCAATGGAAGGAAATAATCCACTTGAAACATGAAGTACAAGTGGAATGAAAAGCCTTTGCAAGTGGCAGGGGAAGAAGAACACAGTGTGAGTCTCAAATAGCCCTGCTTTTCCCATATGGAGAAATACATTTTTCTTGGAATCATTTCCTCTTTCAGTGCATAATGAAGTTTCTCAATTGCTCACCCTTCCATCCCCCTTCTAATACAATAAAAGGGAAATAATCCCTCTATTTGCAAAAGTCCTGAGAAGAGAGTTCAGGCTGCTTGGAGCTCAACAGGGGCACCTTCTACAGATGTTGATGAGATTTCTCCTTTGTTTTGTGGGACAAGAGTTGTATTTGGCTATTTGTGCTTCGGGGTTTAATTAATTCTCGTTATTTGGGTTCTCTGGCACAGCCACGCAGATCCCCTCAGCCAAGATATCCTCAAAATCCTGCCTTTCTCCATGGCTTTGCTTCTCCTTGTGAGCAGAGAAAGCCTGGAGGAAGGAGGAGGTTTATAAATAAAAGCCACGGTCCACATGGATTCCCTTCTGGGAAGGTTAATTCAGGGTTCTGGTTAAAGACTCTCAGTTCTGTCTCTTCCTGTCTCTCTCCTGCTAAAGATGATCCTTTATCCTTTGTAATGGAGCTGTTGAATCCTATCAGGTCGGATCAGCAGCTCCTCAGAGCGAACAGGGATTGAGAGTTTGGCCAGATAACGACTCAGAGCTGGCAGAGCCCAGGGCTGCAGAGCCCTTTTCCCAGGAAAGGGCTGAATCCCAGCCCAGCCCCGTGTCCCTGTGCTCCCTCGGGGGCTCACCTGCACATCCTGCCTTTCCTGGCATTTGCCATTTCATTTGTGTTCTCACCAGCCACAGGATAACTGCAGAGGTGGAAGGTTTCACCATCTCCATGCTGAGTTTCTCAAAAGCCCAGATCAGGAATTAGGCAGGTTTGGCTCTCCAGGAGGAAACCCAGAGGGCAGGAGAGCAGCGAGCCCATCCCAGCAGGGCTGGGCTGTAGATCTTCAATTAATGACAGCCCGCAGTGTTCATTATGCCTAAAACAAACAAAACAAATTCCCAGATAAATGAAACTAATTAAACATGCTGCTATAAAAATTAAAGCTTCCCTTTTTTTTGTTTGGGGATTGTTTTTTGGTGACTCGTGGGGTTTTTTTTCAGCTTTGTTTTTGTTTTGCCTTTTGTGGTTGTTGTTTTCCAGTGCTGCAGCAAATCTGAGAGCAGATTTGCCAACAGACTGCAGGGCTGGCCTGGCTTTTGGTCCCATGTGGAGCAAATCTTGTCACTGGGCTTTAAAAGGCTCCAGAGGGGTCACAAAATCATGGAATGGTTTGGGTGGGCAGGGACCCAAAAGCCCATCCAGGGCCACCCCTGGCAGGCCACCCCTGGCAAGGCCAGCCATGGCAGGGACACCCCCACTGTCCCAGGGTCACCCCCACTGTCCCAGGGTCACCTCCACTGTCCCAGGGTCACCCCCACTGTCCCAGTGACACCTCCCACTGTCCCAGGGTCACCCCCACTGTCCCCAGGGTCACCCCCACTGTCCCAGGGTCACCCCCACTGTCCCAGGGACACCCCCACTGTCCCAGGCTGCTCCAGCCCCAATGTCCAGCCTGGCCTTGGGCACTGCCAGGGATCCAGGGACAGCCACAGCTGCTCTGGCAATTCCAGCCCAGCCCCTCCCCACCCTGCCAGGGAACAATTCCTGCCCAAAATCCCATCTAGCCCTGTCCTCTGGAAGCTTGAAGCCATTTCCCCCTGTCCTATAGATGACAACGCCATCAGTGGGGTTCTTTACTTGGGCTTTTCTCCCCCCATGAGCTGACAGAGCCTCTTTGGGTGTTTGTTCCACCCTGCCTTGTCCTGTGCCAGCCTGAGCCTCGGAACTGAGGAGCAGAGACGGGACCAGGCAGAGCCAGGCAAGCTCCGAGGCAGCTTTAATGGGCTGGAAAATTCCAGTGCTCCCAGATGGCCCCTACAAGGCAGCGGTTGATGGAATTATAAGCACAGCAATCAGAGTGTAAGTGACAGACTGCAGGATTCACCACATGGACTGGGAATGTTCCACACACCCGGGATCCCACAGCAGTAGTTCCCAGGAAAGGGGTGTCCCGATAACCTGGGATTGCTGCTGAATCCTCTCCACACAGAAACCTTTGGATTCACTCCCCCAGGAGCGGGGAGCTTTGCAGAGCAGCCTGGCACATTCCCGCTGGGGGAGTATCTCTGCTCCAAGGAAAAGCCCCAGGATGGGGGGATGCCATGGGGCTGTTGGGCAGGGAAACTGCAGACTGGGGGAACCAGAAGAGATCCCCCAGAGCCGAGGAGAGGTCTGTGCTCGCACACAGTAAATAAGCAGGGAGCGCAGGGGAGCTCAGGAGCTGGGAGCTGTGATTAGCAGCACTGCTGACAGACACCTCGGGGCAGCAAGGAACCGTGGCCAAGGGCGCTCAGCACTCCAGCACTTGGACATATCCAGGCCATTCCGAACAATCTCTTCTGGCACAGCTGCTGCAGATGGTCCCGACAAGGAGGAATTCATCTGGCAGACTTGAGGAGTGCTTTTTGTTTGTTCTCTCACAAATTCCTGATGCACGACCTTGGGTTAGTCCTCGGGGTGGGAGTGCAGCTCTGAACTGGGGAGAAGGATGTTTACCAGCACTTAGGGACTCTTCGAGATCTGTCACCATGATATTGTTAATGAATGTCACTGCGAGAACTCCAGCCCAGTGCCCACGTCTGGTTTGTCGCAATTCCGCCTGGAGAGGCTGGAGCTGACAGGGAATGAGACCCTGGAGATGCTGAGGCTGACTCAGAGCTCTTTGCACCAGGCTCTCTCTGTAATTGGCTCATGCCTGACGGTGGGACTGAAATTCCCAAACACTCAGCAGCTATTCCAGCCATTCTGGGAGCAGAGATGGCAATTCCCAAACAGCCACAATCCAACCCAAATTCCGGGAGCAGAGACCAAGCCCAGCACGGTTTCTCAAGGCTGGGGGCTCTGGGGCAGCCCCGCAGCAGTGGCCAGGCTGGTGCTCACAGCTTTCCTGGGATTTCTCAGCTCTGCAGGGGATCGCAGCTCCCACCCTTCTGCTCAGGCCCCTCCTGTGTCCCAGGGCACGGGGACCAGCCCAGCACACAGCCCCTGAGCCGTGGGGTCACAGGAGAGTCCTGCCCTGAGGACAGAGACACGGCCAGGGCTGGCAGAGCATCCATCAACACCCTCGGCTGCTCTCGGGATGAATCCACTCTCCCTTCCCGAAGTGTGTGATGAGAACTCACGTCAATGGAGATGGGATTCTCAGCTCTGGAGCGGGGTTCATGTTTTAATTAACAGGGTGTGGATGCTAGCTTTGGAGCAGGCTGCAGGGAGCCTGCAGAAACTGCAGGCCCCATAGCTTTCTCAAGTCCAGCCTGAGAAAGTAGCCTGGGAAGTTTTAAGGAGGAATCAAAACAATTCTTAGAGACAGAAAACAGCCGTGCCAGGTGCTGTTTTCCTGTCTCTTGTTTTCTTTGCAAGAGAAAGTCAGAGGGTGTTGTTCACCACTGACCAATGATGGTGATGTAGCAGTTTACTAACCAATAAGAGTTTCCTTTCTGTACTTTCCATGAACCAGTCTATAAAACAAGGCTGAAGCAATAAACTAAGGAATTCTCCTGTTCTGACTCCCTTGAGAGTCTATGTCGTTCTTCTTGCCGTTCCTAATTAGAGCGACAACAGTGCAGGAGAGGGAACGGGGAGGGCGTGAAAGTCCCTCCCCAGATGGGCAGAGCAGCTTTGCTTTCCCATTTCACTCTCGTTTTCATTTCCTGGAGCCAACACAGAGCAGCTCCATCTCATTTTCAGTTTTCAGCCACGGGGCTGGGAAGAGCTGAGAATGACATCACAAGGTGCAATTCTGTGGCAAAAGCTGGAACATTTCTCTGATGGTGTCAGCCACCGCCATTCCAGCCAGGGCTGGAATTGATTGCTCAGCCCTGGGATCCGTGGAGTGCTCCAGAGATCCCGGAAGGAAATTGTGCATGGATTCATCCCAAACTGCAATCCACAGGGACCAGGCTGGTCCCTCTCAGGGGTTCCAAGGGCTGGGACAGCAGCAGGCATTGCAAATTGCATTTGTGGGATCAATAAACCACGCTTTCTCTCCAGCAGCATCTCCAGGGATGGAATCTCCCACCCTGGGCTTGTCGATCCCTCCGCTGCTCCCACTCCAGGGTCTGGGAGGAATCAGCTCCTCCTGACCAGCTGGTCCTGGGGTCTCCATTCAGGTTCCTAAAAAAGGAGGAGTTTCTCCAAAGTGACAATTCCAGCAAACCCTGGAGCTGTGGCTCCCAGAGGCCTGAGGTCTCTCACAGGACCTGCCAGGTCCTGCAGTGTCCAGGGCAGACAGAGGCTCCTCAGCCAGGACTGAATCCTCAAGTTATGGAAGTTAATCCATCCCAGTTTTCTCCATTCCCTGTTGCTTCTCCAAGAAGGAATCACTTGGGAATTGGAACACGTGCGCACCCTTCAAACAGCCCCTCTGGTGATCTTCCAGACTCCAACCAATCTTTCTGGAGGAATTTGCTCCTGGATAAACGCGGAGCATTCCCCTCTGGAGGAATTCAGAACAACCCAAGGGGACACAGAGGCACCCTCTGGAAGCACAGCCCGTGTTCCCACCCCATGCCAGGCTCCAGACAGGAGGAGTTACTGCTCCAAATGCATTAAAGGCTTTTGTGTTCCAAGCTGGGAGCCACCGGTGGCTGTGATTGAAATTCCTGTCACCATCTGAGGGGAGGGAGCAGTGCCAGCCACATGATCATCCATATGCCCGGCTAAATCCACTCCAAATTGATTAAGTTCCGCTGAAGGAGACCTGGAAATCAATCTGTTCAGGCTTGCTTGGAGAGAAACGACAGCCTGGAGGTGACACAAGTCTGTTTTCATGGCTGGCCCTGGTGGGAGGTCGCGTTGCACCCCCCAGGTGCTTCAGCGATAATCAGCTGCCGCTGGGATCAGTGCAAAGCTCTTTGTGCCTTTCTGGGGCCTTTCAGGCAATTTGGGCTTTCCAGCCAAAACCAAGAGAAAAGGAAGTGGTTTTTAGTACCAGAACAAATGTTCCTGGTGTGTGGATGGTCCCAGAGAGGGGCTGGAGTCTCCTCCCTGGGATATTCCCGAGCCACACGGACACAGCCCCGTGCTCTGTGCCCTGGGCTGGCCCTGCTGGAGCAGGGGGTGGCACCAGTGACCCTCCGGGGTCCTCCCAGCCTGACCCATCCCGTGAATTTAACATCTCACGTTCCAGGACTCCGGTTCAGCACTCCCATTAATGCCCCTGGAGCTGCTGGGAGTCACCAAGGTGTGTCCAGCTGTCCCAGTGACATTTCCCACCTGTGTTTGCCGCTGCTCACAGCCTGGGAAGTGCTGCAGCCTCATCCTCCTCCGTCTGTTTTCCGCCTGCTCTGACTTCATTTGTTGAATTATCCAGTAATTCATTACAACTAAATTTCATTGGGCTTTTGGCCAAGGTTTCTCATCAAAAATGACACGAAGACAAATATTGTGGTTACTTGCCCAGCTGTGCAGCTCCATTGATATTCCCTGCAGGGCCCAGCCCGTTATCAGAGCGGAGTAACACTGATAATAACCCCGTATCTCTCCCCTGCAGAGCATCCAGTGTCAACACAGGCACCTGAGCAGTGTCCAAACCTCGGGGCGGATTTAATCCCCCTCCACACTCACTTTGTTCACACGGACTCGCTCTATAATCTTCCAATTGAACATTTTTCCAGCCAAGCCCAGGCAGTTTTTTACAGCAGAATGTTCCACATGAGTGTGCTGGATTTTGTGTATTCATATTTCAGGCAGGAAAAAGAAATACCCAGGCTGCTTCAATAATACATTGGGATCCTGTTCCCACATTGACAAAACAGAACATTTGTGTTTGTATTCCGAGTGACTTTTTGTTTAGAAGTATCTTTGTTTCCTGACAGAAATATTCATTTAAAAATACACAACCAGCGTGGAACATTTCTCTTTCTTCAAATGAAATACCATTATTATCCCCAAATGCCTTTCATTAACACCGGCATTCCTGGTTTTCCTCCTGCACTGCTCAGGAGCAGCAAACACAAACTCGCTAATGGAATCCACTGCCCGTCCTGCCAGCCCTGGGAAGGAACAAACACGAGCTGAGTGGTTTTTATTTAGCTGTTATTTATTAAACAACAACTGAATGTTTTTTATTTAGCACACCGGGGGTGCTGCCTGGGAACAAACTGGTGCTCCAGGAGGAGGAGAGGGGCTGGAATTGCCCCTGGAATTGCTGGAATTGGATGTTCAGAAACCACCTCCAGTGCTCTGCTGCTGCCCTGGGAGGTGGGAAAGGCACAGGACACTGAACAGCCCTTGCTCCTCCTGTACCAAGAGCATCTCTGCTATAATTCACCCCTCTGATTTACAGCCCTGCTCCCTCTCAGCCCTGGCAGGCAGAAAAGAGCTGTAAATCACTTAAATCCAAGGATTTCCCTCTCTCAGCCCAAGTCAGAGATGGCTGTCGTGTCCTCACTTGGTAACTCTCATCTCCCTGTGGACGCCTCTTCAGGTAGAGGATTTTAATAGCTCCGTGAGATAATGGGATATTTTAACATACATAATCCTCCCAAATTCATCACTTTCATTCCAAACTTCAATGGATCTGCTCCCCAAGCCCCTCCCCACACAACCACCTCCCTAAATTTGTGTGAATTTAAGGACAAAACCTCCCAGCTCCCTGTCACCAAAGCTGCCTGGGCTGGCTCTGATTCAAACAGCCCCCAAGTTTAGACTGAGATTAAATATTTTGTGTGTGTTTTAAGGGGGAGAGATTAATTGAGCTTTATTACAGGTTTAATGCCTCAGTCCCCATTTGCATTTTAAGAGGCGTGATCTCATCCTGCCGCAGAATCCCGGGCTCTGTGTTTACCGCCCAGAATTGATCCCAGCTTTGATAGGTTATAATTAAGGCAGGCACATTAAGGATTTAATAGGGCTTCTTATTGTGAAGAGGGATTAAAGGGGTGGTAGAATTCACACTTAAATTTAATGACTTTGATTAAACAAGGGCACAAAGGGATCTGTCAGTCCTGGCTCCTGTTCTGACCTTGGGAAAGTCACCTGGGCCCAAGGCCTGGTCTCTGTGAGCTCTGCTCTGTGTTCTACAGAGCTGGGCTTAACTCCTTTGCACTTTGCTCAGTTCTCCTCATGGAAGTTGCAAATCCAACTCCAGAACAGGGACCTGGGACCAGTTGGGATTTCTGGGCGTTTCCTCTGGTCCAGTGCCAAGCACAAGGGACAGAACAAGAGGAAACGGCCTCAGGCTGTGCCAGGGGAGGATGGGGTTGGGTATTGGGAAAATTTCTCCATGGAAAGCACTGTCCAGGCCTGGCACAGCTCTCCAGGACAGTGGTGGAGCCCCCATACCTGGAGGGATTTAAAATCCTGTGGATGTGGCACCTGGGGACATGGTCAGAGGTGGCCTTGGCAGTGCTGGGTTAAAGGTTGGACTCGATGATCTCAGAGGCCTTTTCCAACCTGAACAATTCCTTGGAGCATCATCTAACTCGAACAGCAGTGACAGGGAAGAGCTCAGTCTTGTTCTGAACGTGCAACTTCCCATTAAAATGGGGAAAATTTCAGCTTTTTTTCCTTTAAAAGTTACTTGTGTGAATGAGGAACCGTGGACTGTTTCCTTGTTTGGTGATTCCTGGTGCTTTTTGCAGGATTCTTCCAGAACTGGTGGCAAATTGGGAGCTGTGGTGTGAGACTGCACCACAAAGCGGAAAATCCAGCCCAGAATTGAGGGAACATTTGAGAGCGGCTCAGCAAAAAGCAGCAAAACCTTTCAGCTCAGAATGTGTCAATCTGTTCCCTTAACTTCCAGAATTTCTCATGGAATCTTCTGGAGCTTCAGTTCAATAACAAACATTCCCTTCCCATACCAGTTTCAGTGAAAATAAAGGATTGAACCACAGGGATTTGCCACAGAGGAGGAATCCCAATTTTTGCTCAACTTTATCCACATGGCTTCTGCTTTGTATCCAGAGAGCCTGAATTGAAAGGAGAGAGCATTGTTCACTCCATGGGGGGAACAGCAAAAGCTCCTCTATTCCCTCTTATCCCTCTTTTCCTTTTTTCCCCTCTTTTTCAAATCATGAGGCCTTTGACAGGCCTGTGTGGTGAGAGGCCACTGATCACCTTTCTGTGCATTGATTTCTAGGGCAAAATGAAAATCCAGCCTGGAAGGAACATGGATCAAAGAGCTTTCTCCAAAACAAGCTCTGAGTCACTGCTTGTTTGGGCTGCGGAAAATCGGGAATCACGCCTTGAAATCCACTGGTAGGAGTCAGAGATGTCTCCTGGGGAGATCTCAGCTGATTCCTGCCAGGATAAGAGCTGGAATCAGGAGCTCAGGGCAGAGATAAATGAAATGGAGTTTGGCTGCCTCTTGTCACAGGCTGCCAAACACGGGCAGTCTCCTGAGAAAGGGAAATCTTTGGCACCAAAACCCCACCTGCCGATCCCCAGTGGCTCCTGGTGAGATCACCTCAGGGAAAACACGGCTTTCCAGCACTGTTCCCAGCTCTGGTGTCTCCAGGGGAAGGATGGCAGTGGTTCAGCACTGCTGGTTTCCATCAGCTGAGCCTGTCCTGCTCTGACACCCCCTGCCCCTGGCAGGGCCATGGCCCGCCTCTGGCTGCCATCAATTATTCACCTGCAGCAAGGGGGGATTAAAATTTCATGAGGAATTATTGGAGAATACTGGAATGCGAGGGGATGGCACGGAGGAGCTGAGATTTGGGGATGCAGCACAAGCCCTTGTCTGCAAGCAGACCTGTTAAACTGCACTGATCATTTGAACACAAGCACGTCTTTGTAGAACAAATCTTTTTGTCTCTACCTGTGAAAAAAATAAGCGGTTGTTTGAGGACTTTAACATTTGAGGCCTTGGAGATTTGAGGCCTTTGAGATTTGAGGCCTTGGAGATTTGAGGCCTTGCAGATTTGAGGCCTTGCAGATTTGAGGACTTTAACATTTGAGGCCTTTGAGATTTGAGGCCTTGGAGATTTGAGGCCTTGCAGATTTGAGGCCTTGGAGATTTGAGGCCTTGGAGATTTGAGGACTTTAAGATTTGAGGCCTTGGAGATTTCCCCACATTTGGCTCCCCAACCTGAGCTCTTTGTCCCTCATCACAACCTCTCAAGCAGCCAAAGGAGTTTCTTGTAAAAAATTGCACATCATTGCACGTGTTGGAAGCAGAATGCTAAGCATGGTCATTAATCAACTTATTAATTTATAATACAATTAATGTTTAAAATATACCTGCCCACTTTTATCACTGCTGCATGTAAATGTCCCTTCTGCAGAGCTTAACTTTAATTTTTTACCCGATCTACCTGCAGCCTTGATTCAAAATGCAGTCAGAATTAACTCGGGGATGAAGAATTCTCTGGGAATGGCAAAGGAAGGAATTAATTTCACCTGCTCACACAAACATGTGGATGCACAGAGGGCACAAGAAACCTGTGCCCTGTCACACCCACTGGTCTGACTGGAGTTCACCGGTAAAAACCATCCCACGGCAGCAAGAAGGGCTGAGGGCCACATGGAGCTGGGGAAAACACCCACAATCAGGTGATTTGGGGCTGATTTTTTTCTTCCTCAAATCTCTGATCTCTCCTCACGCTTCCAGCCTTGGAAATGGGAACAAAGGTGGGAGGGGATCCTTTGGGACACGGCAGAGACAAGGCCAGCAGCCAGAGCCCCTGAGAGCCACTGCCACCCCTGGGACCCCCTGGCCCTCACCCACAGAGGAGCAGCAATCCTGCCAAAACCCAAATAGAGGCATTGCTGGGGAACTGGAGGGGAAAACAACACCCCTGACAGCGTCTGTGGAGTCCATAAATCCACGTGCTGATAAATTGAGGCACGGAAAGCGCCTTGCACAGACACACAGTCCTGATCCACAGGGGCAGCTGATGCTAATGACTGCACAGGTTGTTGCTACCAGAGCACAACCAGTCTATTTTTCTCTTTTATGACTCTCCATTCTCGGGAATGCATCCATCAGGAAAAGAGCTCCAAGCTGTTTAACGCCGAGCTCCTTTGGTGGCCAGCCAAGTGGCAGTGCCACATTGGCTATGCCTGTGGCTCAGGAGCGATTACCAACAGCTTTGCTGCTCTGTCTCCTCTCTGTGCCGGGCTCTGGACAAGCTGCCACTCATTCCTTCCTTCATTCATTCCCATTTGGTGCTCACAGGGTGATAAATCCCCTCCTGCTGCCTCTCTTCCCGGGAATTAGCAGAGAAGCTTCCTGCTCCTCATCCGTGCTCCTCTCCGAGATGGTTTGAGGTGATTAAATGGGAGCTGAGCAGTTGCTCCTGATCATCCAGACCTTCTGCCCCTGCTCTGGGTGATTTTTCCAACCATATCCACTGGGATTAGGAGGAAAGTTGGCATCACTGCTGCTTTCACTGATGATTTGCTTAATTAACAGCCCTCGTTTTGGCCTGGTCTGCACAAAGAGCTCCCTGAATTGGGTGAAATGGTGTTTAAGCTCCAGACAGCTGTTCAGCAGAGGGGTGTGAGGTCCAAGAGTGCTGAGAAGAGAGCCCTGGTGGGCTGTTCATGGCCTGCTGTGCCAGTGCTGAGTTCTGGATGCATTTTGGAAGGATTTTGGATGCTGATTCATGACCCCTGCAGCAGGGACCAGCAGGGCCACCCTGTTTGAGCAGCAGTGTGAGAGGAACACCTCTGGCCCAGTGGCCTCCCCAGCCCCAGGGGGTAAGAGATGTGAGGACGAACTTTGGGATGAATTCTGGATGCATTCAGGAGCTGGAGGGGCAGCTTCATCTCCTGAAATTCACCCCAAAATTTGCTTTAACAGATCATAGACTCACAGGATAGTTTGGCTTGGAGGGGACTTTAAAGCCAGTTCCACCCCAGCCATGGCAGGGACACCTCCACTGTCCCCAGGGTCACCCCCACTGTCCCCAGGGACACCCCCACTGTCCCAGTGACACCTTCCACTGTCCCCAGGGTCACCCCCACTGTCCCAGTGACACCTCCCACTGTCCCAGGGTCACCCCCACTGTCCCAGGGTCACCCCCACTGTCCCAGGGTCACCTCCACTGTCCCAGGCTGCTCCAGCCCCAATGTCCAGCCTGGCCTTGGGCACTGCCAGGGATCCAGGGACAGCCACAGCTGCTCTGGGCACAGTTCCAAACCCTTCCCACCCTCACAGTAAATGATGAGTTTACTTTTCCTTTTATTAGATTTTCCCATGGCATTTCATATTTTATTTCTTCACCTCCTGCTGTCTGGTCACCTGTATAATTCTTTTTGCTGCTCTGGGAGGGCTGTGAGAAGCTGATTTTTGCAGGGGAAAGCTGTGACTTCCCTGGACACAGAGACGAGGAGCGGGGGATGATGATTTGGATCATTATCAGGAGAATAATGGGAGCTGACAGTGGTGGGTTGGAGAAGATGTTTACAAGATAAATAACAGCAACAATTTCATTGGAGGCACCGACGTAGAAATAAGAACAGGGATATTTTTCCAGCCAGGAGATGACACATTTGATGTTGGCCCAGTTTCCAGCACAGTGCTGGGCTGAGGCTCTCTCTGCCCTCTCGAGCAGAGTGGTTTGGGTTTATTTTATTTCCAGGCCAAGAGGAGCACTGGGGTGAGCTCCTGCTGCTGAGGGACACAAAGCAAGTGTTATAGATACATTTTATACTGTTGGCTTTTCACAAATATTAAAATGAATGTTATGTGCATAAGAATGGGAAATTTTGTTGTATTAATATAGTTTTCTTTATTTCTGTTATTGATGAAACTTAGTAGTATAATACATAGATGTTAGGCTATGGCATAATATTAAAATAAAAACTGCTTTTGTTTGTATAACCCAAAGACTGAGGGAAAAAAATAGCTGGAGAACTCCTGCATTTGTAAACTCTCTTATCCAGATGAAGACAGCAGTGACCAGAACTGTGGGGCAGGAATTTATTGCATTTCTGGTACCAGGGAATGTAAATCTCGATGGCACCAAGAGCATTGATCTATTGGGAAGGGGACAAGAGAAAACTGAACAGAAGAAGCCCAAAGATCCTGAGAAGAATGTGTGAATATGTGTGAGAATTTATGGATATGGAGCAGGGTTCTGTTTTTAAGGGACAATCCTTTGTCAGTGAGGTGAATGCAGAGACACCCAGCTGTATCTGTGTACTTTACTTTATTTTTATCTCCTAATTGTTTTTTTTCATTAAACTTTTAAATTCTATAAAAATGATGTGAACCTCGTTTTTCACACCAAGCTCAGCCCGTGGAGCTGCAGGTCCTGCTCAGACCTGGGCAGCAAACAATGGCTCAGGTGTGTCCTGATGGATGTTTTATGAAATCCCAGCTGCAGGACAAGGTGGAATCCCAGATGCAGGACAAGGTGGAATCCCAGCCTGGCCAAGGCAGAGCTGGCTCAGGTGTGTCCTGATCGATGTTTTATGAAATCCCAGCTGCAGGACAAGGTGAAATCCCAGCCTGGCTGGGGCAGAGCTGAACTCTGTTTCACAAAGGGCACAACCTCAGGTTGTTTTTCTGTTGTTGTTGTTGCTGCTTCTCAAATCTCCGCAGCCAAAGCCGGTGACCCCTCATCCTCATCCTCATCCTCATCCTCATCCTCATCCTCATCCTCATCCTCATCCTCATCCTCATCCTCCCTGTGCAAATTCCTCTCTCTGCTGCTCACACAGGGCTGAGCCCCCCGGGCCTCGGAATCATCCTTGTTCTGCCTGCAGCCTTCTCCTCCTCACAGACAGCAGAGGAGTTCAAGATTGCTGAAATGCAGCAATGAGTGCTTCATCCACTGCTGCTGCAGCCTGGCCTGGATGAGCAATACTTAAAAATGCAGTTTTGACACGGCTTTAAATGTGTTTTATGTACGACTGAACCTACTTTATGTGGCATTTTGTGGCTGTGATTCCTCAGCCGCTGGATTTGGGATTGTTCTGCTCCATCCCATTCTCTGCCTCTGCTCCTTTTCATTCATTTCACCTCCACAGGGTTAAGGAATGTGTAATGCTGGAAAAGAATGGAGCAAAAATTTAAAAAAAAAAAAATCGAATTAAAATCCTAATTGATAATCAGGGAATCCTGGAATGGTTTGGGCTGGAAGTGACACGGCAGGGATGTTTTCCACTGTCCCAGGCTGCTCCAAGCTGGCCTCAGACACTCCCAGGGATGGGGCAGGCATTAGTTCCCTGTGCCAGGGCCTCCCCACCCTCCCAGGGAACATTTCCTCCCCAGATCCCAGCCAAGCCTGCGCCCCTTCAGCTCCAGTTGCACCCATTCCAGTTCCTGGGGAGCAGCACTGGTGTCTCACAGCCATGGATTCGCTCCTGAAGGAAGGAAATGGGAAGGAAAGAGAGGAGAATGGATGGAAAGCATTTTGGGAGAAACAGGAACACACAGGAAAAGGAAAGACCAAAATTGTGTCTTTCTCCCTGCACCTTCCCCCACGTGTTTTTCCACAGCTTTTCCTATTTTTCCTTTAACATTTTAATTAAAAGCATCATCATAATCATAACAACTGGATGATGAGTGTGTTTGTGGCTGACTTGAAATAACTCCATCCCCAGCTGATAAACTCCAGCTCTGAGCACTCCAGCACTGCCTTTTAGGATTTATTTTGTCTATGATGTGGTTATTGCAGCCCATAAACAAGAAGCATCCTCAAGTTCCCATTATAATAAAACTGTTACAATGCACTGCTTTTTATGTAGGAATTAGGGAATGTGTTTTTGCATGACTGGAAATTTATATATTTAGTTCACAGATTTTTATGGAGATTTTTTTACAGGAGTTTTTAAGTGTAAAACTGCTGTGCTTGGGGTTTGTGAGCACAGGGCCTGTGCTGGGCAGGGAAATGAGAAATCTGCTCCAGAGTCACCTGGGTGCTTCAGAATCCTTGGGGGAGAGATAATTACAGAGGAAATTATTGTTTCCTGGATAAACAGGGATTTCTTCCACCCAAGATTCCTTCCTTCCACTGAATGAGATCGGAACAGAAACAGGAAATGTCCTGTTAGTGACAGGGTTTGGGCATCAGGATATGGTGAGTGTATTCCCAGCCCTGGGAATTCCAACATCAGCAGCACCTGGAGAGAGCCCAGAGGAGCCCCTGGAGCTGCTCCAGGGCTGGAGCCCCTCTGGAGCCAGGCTGGGAGAGCTGGGGGTGCTCAGCTGGAGAGGAGAAGCTCCAGGGAGAGCTCAGAGCCCCCTCCAGGGCCTGCAGGGGCTCCAGGAGAGCTGGAGAGGGACTGGGGACAAGGCCTGCAGGGACAGGACACAGGGAATGGCTTGAGATTGGAAAAGGGGAGATTTGGGTGGGATCTTGGGCAGGAATTGTGAAGCTGGGGAGGGGTTTCTGAGGTGAGGTTTTGCTGGGCATTGAGAAAGATTTGTTTTTCTTCACTGAGCACTGAGGACAGGATTCAGTGGGACTGAATCAAATCCCCCTGCTCGCATTTGTGCCTTCAGACCTTTTTGTGTCCTGTTTTCCTGCTGAAGCCATTGACCCCTCCCAGCCTGAAGCACCAGGGGACACCAATGTGAAAAACGAGGTTCACATCATTTTTATAGAATTTAAAAGTTTAATGAAAAAAAACAATTAGGAGATAAAAATAAAGTAAAGTATACAGATACAGCTGGGTGTCTCTGCATTCACCTCACTGACAAAGGATTGTCCCTTAAAAACAGAACCCTGCTCCATATCCATAAATTCTCACACATATTCACACATTCTTCTCAGGATCTTTGGGGTTCTTCTGTTTAGTTTTCTCTTGCCCCCTTCCCAATAGATCAATGCTCTTGGTGCCATCGAGATTTACATTCCCTGGTACCAGAAATGCAATAAATTCCTGCCCCAGAGCTCTGGTCACTGCTGTCTTCACCTGGATAAGATAATTTACAAATGCAGGAGTTCTCCAGCTATTTTTTTCCCTCAGTCTTTGGGTTATACAAACAAAAGCAGTTTTTATTTTAATACTATGCCATAGCCTAACATCTATGTATTATACCACTATTTCTAAATTTCATCAATAACAGAAATAAAGAAAACTATATTAATACAACAAAAATTTCCATTCTTATACACATAACATTCATTTTAATATTTGCGAAAAGCCACCAATATAAAATGTATCTATAACACCAAGCAGGGAAGTCCTTCTGTTTTACAGGAGCAAAGTGCACGAAGGGAGCTGCAGGAGGCTGGGCTGGAATTGGGCTCTGGCTGCTCCCACCTGCTGGGGAGGCAAAACTTCCCCAGTCAGAAGCAAACCACGTTAAATTGGAGAAACACAGTTGAAAGTGGAGCTCCCCTCTCATCCCCTGCCCAAATTCTTGGCTCAGGCCCTGGCAGGGACCTGCAGGCTGCTGTGAAATGCTGCGGAACACCGAGCATTTATTGACCAAACCCAAGGCCAGGTCCAAGAATAAGAAGCTTTATTGATTTGTTTGCTTGTAGCTGGTGCTTCCCCCTGAAAGCTGCAGCATGGCCATGATTTGTTTTCATGTCCAACTTTTATATCTCTATTGATTGAGGATGGGCAGGAACAAAAAGGAGAATTTAAGCCGGGCCTTCAGATCTCCTTTCTTGTGATTGCCAAGAGCTTGAGAGCCGTGAGGGAGAAATAGAAATTTATAAGCACAGTCACCAGGGTATGGTTGCTAATGCAGGGTTCAAAACACTCCCAAGCAATTCATTAAAGATGATTTTTGTATCCCAAGGAAAGGACACGGCCCATCCCTGTGCCAGGCAGCCAGGGGTGAGGTCACCTTATGAAGACATCATTCTGATATGAACATTTATTCTGATGATGAACAGATCTGGAGAGCAGCACAGGCCTCCCACACGGGCTTCCTTAGGGCCCTCAGCTCCTCAGGCATTGTGTGGCCACCCAGAAATACAGAAAAATGTGGACTTTTAATATATATACACACAAAACTCTTATAATTAGGTTCCAATCAAAGTCCCCCTGCTCCTGTAAGGCAGTTTATTTATTCAGATCAATGAGCACAAGCCAATGTATCGATCTGGTATAGAAAATGTTATTATTTGCTGGAAGATTTCTGCTATGGATGGCTGGGAAAAGAAATTGTGTCAAGGGTAAGGATGGATTAAAGCATCAGGTGGGAAACTGCCCTCAGTGGAGCTCTCCAGGTTTTGTGCAAAGGAAAGAAATGAGCCCTGACTTTGTTCCACAGAGATCTCAAATTCTCTTTTCTCTCCTCTGAAGAACAAACCCTGGATATTTTCTTGACACATAATTTTGCAAATATTTTTTTTTTTCTGCCATCTCTCTTTCTTTCCAGCTCTTTCTCCCTCTCCTCTTTCTCCTCAGGGAAATCCAGTGGAGGAATTCTGCCAGCAGTGAAACTCTCCGTTTGGAACTCTGCGGAATTCCCGCAGCTCCTGCTCAGCCTGGTGAGATTGTGGAGCACAAACCCCACGGGCAGCCTGGGAAACCTCATCCCACCCATCCCCTCTGGCAGCTCTGATTGCCAGGACTGGCAGAGGAGAGGGGAGCTCTGGGTGCACTCACTGCCAGGGACCCCCTGAGCTCTGCTCCTTCCCAAAATCTGTGTCAAACCACCCCTGCCACATCCCAAATCCCACCCCAAACCCCCCCCTGCCACATCCCAAACCCCACCCCAAATCCCCCCCTGCCACATCCCAAACCCCACCCCAAATCCCCCCCTGCCACATCCCAAACCCCACCCCAAATCCCCCCCTGCCACATCCCAAACCCCACCCCAAATCCCCCCCTGCCACATCCCAAACCCCACCCCAAATCCCCCCCTGCCACATCCCAAACCCCACCCCAAATCCCCCCCTGCCACATCCCAAACCCCACCCCAAATCCCCCCCTGCCACATCCCAAACCCCACCCCAAATCCCCCCCTGCCACATCCCAAACCCCACCCCAAATCCCCCCCTGCCACATCCCAAACCCCACCCCAAATCCCCCCCTGCCACATCCCAAACCCCACCCCAAATCCCCCCCTGCCACATCCCAAACCCCACCCCAAATCCCCCCCTGCCACATCCCAAACCCCACCCCAAATCCCCCCCTGCCACATCCCAAACCCCACCCCAAATCCCCCCCTGCCACATCCCAAACCCCACCCCAAATCCCCCCCTGCCACATCCCAAACCCCACCCCAAATCCCCCCCTGCCACATCCCAAACCCCACCCCAAATCCCCCCCTGCCACATCCCAAACCCCACCCCAAATCCCCCCCTGCCACATCCCAAACCCCACCCCAAATCCCCCCCTGCCACATCCCAAACCCCACCCCAAATCCCCCCCTGCCACATCCCAAACCCCACCCCAAATCCCCCCCTGCCACATCCCAAACCCCACCCCAAATCCCCCCCTGCCACATCCCAAACCCCACCCCAAATCCCCCCCTGCCACATCCCAAACCCCACCCCAAATCCCCCCCTGCCACATCCCAAACCCCACCCCAAATCCCCCCCTGCCACATCCCAAACCCCACCCCAAATCCCCCCCTGCCACATCCCAAACCCCACCCCAAATCCCCCCCTGCCACATCCCAAACCCCACCCCAAATCCCCCCCTGCCACATCCCAAACCCCACCCCAAATCCCCCCCTGCCACATCCCAAACCCCAAACCCCTCCTGCCACATCCCAAATCCCATCCCAAATCACCTCCTGCCACATCCCAAATCCACCCCAAACCACCCCTGCCACATCCCAGCAGGGACAGGTCCCACTCCACGCTTTCCCTGCCCTTCCAGCTCTGCTCTTTCCCCGTCAGGTGCCAGCAGCATTCCCAGAGCTCTGAAAACCGGGAATTTTGGTGTTTTTCAGCACAAGCTCCCAGCTGGATCCCCGTTGCCAAAGGCCAGGACACGTTCCCAGGTGCTCTGCTGGAAAAAGCTGTTGGAGCACAGAGCTGCCCCTTTTTCCTGGGCAGCAGGTGCACAAACCTCCATCCAAAACACGATTTGCATGGAATTGGCATCACCTGTGGAGGCAGAGCCACCGTTTTGGGGCTGGAACAAAGGAAATGGGAACGTTCCTCCCTGATCAGGCCCAGCAAATGTCCATTTTATAATCCCTGTCTGCTAATCCACCACATCCAGGCCAGCAATCAGTGCAGACTCTGTTTTCCATCGTGCTGCTCGACGCAGGAAAAAAAAAAGAATAAAAATGAAGTGAGACAGTATTATATTTCAATTAAAATGCCATGAAATTTTTGGCTGTGCTTTTTAATGTGATAATGTTAATTAAACCGAGCTCTCGCGTTCTGAAGTCTTATAAAATGTCTTGGAAACGGATAAAAAATAATAGTAGGAATAAAATTGGGCTATTTATCTACCCTGAGATTAAAGGGCTTCTTGTTTCCTTTGTGAATTTAGATTTCCAGAATTAAATGAGTGTGAAGTAATGATATTTTTCAGTAGAATCATTATCATTTTTATTGCAGCGGAATGTGTGCAGCATTTCACTGGTATTGTATTTAACTCACCTAATTTGGCCTCTCCCCCAGCCATGGGCTGTGCTCACGTGGGGAACAGGCCCCAAAATCCAGCTTTTCCCACCCAATTCTTGCCAGTCTGATTTTTCTGGAAGCTCTTCTCTCCTGGGGAGCTGCAGGCTGTGCAGAGCTGGTTTTGCTTAAATATCCCTCAGAATGGCCCAAAAATGCTTTTTAGCCTCTCCACAAGGCCTGGATTTGTAGTGCCTCTGTAATTATGAAAGTCTAATACATAAAAACACACCTAAAACACAGTTTATTATATAAATATACAATAAACTCCAAGTGGAGTCCCCAGCACGGGCAGGCACGGAGCAGAAATGGGGATATCTGGGGACAGATGTGTCAATGTCTCCTGGATAAAGAAACAACTGCCTGGAATTGCAGTGGGAGAAGTGAGCAGGAATTGCAGTGGGAGGAGTGAGCAGGAATTGCAGTGGGAGGAGCGAGCAGGGAATGCAGTGGGAGGAGTGAGCAGCAATTGCAGTGGGAGGAGTGAGCAGGGAATGCAGTGGGAGGAGTGAGCAGGAATTGCAGTGGGAGAAGTGAGCAGGAATTGCAGTGGGAGGAGTGAGCAGGAATTGCAGTGGGAGGAGTGAGCAGGAATTGCAGTGGGAGAAGCGAGCAGGAATTGCAGTGGGAGAAGCGAGCAGGAATTGCAGTGGGAGGAGTGAGCAGGAATTGCAGTGGGAGGAGTGAGCAGGAATTGCAGTGGGAGAAGTGAGCAGGGAATGCAGTGGGAGGAGTGAGCAGGAATTGCAGTGGGAGGAGTGAGCAGGAATTGCAGTGGGAGGAGTGAGCAGGAATTGCAGTGGGAGAAGCGAGCAGGGAACGCTGAGAGGCTGCTCTGGAACGAGCTGGGTTGGGAAAGCCCTGTGAGACTGAGCCCAGCCATTCCCACCAGGGCCACCAGTGCCCGTGTCCCAATGTCAGCGTTCAGGAACACACATAATCACAGAATGATTATATGAAGATGCTTTATTTAAAGAGCTCTGGGTGTCAGGGGTACACAGACCCAAATCTGGCCCGATTTGGTTTTGAGTTGAACATGTTTTATACTCTATCGTTATACAACTTACATATTAATTATTAAACTTACACTGTTCTATTGTATGCATCGTTTTTACCCAAGCATGGATTTCTCGTGATCCCTCCTAGCCCCCTAACATGGTTCCCCATGTTCTCTAAACAATAATTATATCTGATCACATCTAACAATTGTATCATTTATTATATACTGACTACACAGGTGCAGTTTGACCTGGTCTTTAGCAAGCACAAGGCCTAACATTTCCCAGGGCCTGCTTTTCCCAGGGCTTTCCAAACCTAACTTTCTTCCTAAGTCCCCGAATTTTCTAAGATTTTAAGACCTTTTACTATCACCCAGTGCCACATCCCTGGAGAGGTGCTGACACCACTTCCCTGGGCAGCCTTTTCTGTGCAGAAATCCTCCCAAAATCCAACCTTCACCTCCCCTGGCCCAGCCTGAGGCCGTTCCCTCCCCTCCTGGCGCTGTTCCTGGGAGCAGAGCCCGACCTTCACCCCAGCAGAGCTCCTGTCCCCGACCTTCACCCCAGCAGAGCTCCTGTCCCCGCGTTGTGCGGAGCCCAAAGGTCCCCCCCGGTCACCTCAATCTGATTTCTCACCCCACATTGATGCAGGTCTGGCTTTTGGGAGTTAAAGGCCAGGAGGAAGAAGGGAACCCTGTGTATTGGGTTCTCCTGCTGTTCTCTGGGGACTTCAAGAACAACCAGGAGAGATAATGACCCCGTCATTCTCACCATGACGTAGAATGGGGTTCTTCCTGCAGAATTCCACATTTCCAGAAGCATCAGAAATTCAGAGTGGTCATAGAAATACAATACAGAAAATACAATACAGAAAATACAATACAGAAAATACAATACAGAAAATACAATACAGAAAATACACATGTATGTTTATAGAAATACATAGAAATAAATAGCCAGTCCTTTTCCTGGCTGAGATGTTCCTTTGGCACCGTCCAGGATGTGTTTGGAGAAGCTGCTGTGCATCTCCACACCCTGAAATTGGTTTGTGGCAGAATTTGACGTTTGATATCCAGGATTTGATATCCATTTGTGTCTCTATTACCCTGAGTCAATGCCATCATTTATATTTTCCTCCCTTCTTAGCAATCTGCTTTGATTTTGTCAGTCATTGACCTTTGAAGATTTATCCAACCAAATTTGTAATGCTGGAGTGAGAGCTGAGCTGGGCACAGAGCTCCTGTGGATGTGCTGGTTCCTGTCCCTGAGCTGGAGCAGAGAAATCCCAGCTGCCAGCCCAGAGAGGGGCAATAACCTGGGCAATCATCCTGTGAGCTGCAGGGGAGAGCTGTGATGGCACACATCTGTCAGCCTGACACTCGATATTGCTGCTCACAGCCCGGCCTCCAGCAGGGACCTGGGGCCAGGAGATTTTATGATGACAAGGCAGGGATGGGGCAGGAGGTCTCTGCCCTCAAGGCTCTGCTGCTGTTTTTCCTTCCACTCCACGCTCCGAGCAGAGGAAATGAAACTGAGGAGATTTATGCCATAAAGGAGATGCTGCTTCTGGATTTTTCTCCTGACAAATACGCTCCCCCCATCCCTGACCCTCTCCCCATCCCTGACCCTCCCCCCATCCCTGACCCTCCCTCCATTCCTGACCCTCCCTCCATCCCTGACCCTCCCTCCATTCCTGACCCTCCCTCCATTCCTGACCCTCTCCCCATCCCTGACCCTCACCCCATCCCTGACCCTCCCCCCATCCCTGACCCTCTCCCCATCCCTGACCCTCTCCTGATCCCTGACCCTCCCTCCATCCCTGGCCTTCTCCCCCATCCCTGACCCTCTCCTGATCCCTGACCCTCCCTCCATCCCTGGCCTTCTCCCCATCCCTGACCCTCTCCCCATCCCTGACTCTCCCTCCAGCTCCCTAAACTGCACTGGATGATGAAACTCTGGGTCAGAGGGGTGGGGAGTGGCCCAGAGCTGATGATTTCAGGATCTCACTCTTTGATTGCCTTGCCAAGGGGCGCGTGGGGAGCTTTAGTGACAGAGGCACCAAACCACAACAGATTTTCCTGTAATTCCCAGACTTTGAAGCGCTTCTGCAATTCATGAAGCTGCTGCTCAACATCCAATGGGGTTTATAAGAATTTTCCCCTCTCTAAGTGCCAAGGATTCCCGAAGCTGAGCATGAACAGAGCAGGGGAGGCCTGGGCCTGCTCCCAGAGGCGCTGCTGTCAATCAGGAGTGACAGCAGTGAGGTCAGGGAGGGGTTAAAGCTGGTGACAGTGGCACTGGGGTGCCTGTGACCCCATCTGAGGTGCCCTGAGTGGCAGCTGAGACAGACACAGGGTGGGCTGGGCACAAATCCCACCTTCAAAGTGCTTCATGTGTTCTCCATACCCTGAAGAGCACCTTCAGCAGGGCAGGAACTCCTTCCTGGCATCCCAGAGACCATGGGATGGATCTCAGTGGTTGGGGTGATGGATCTCAGTGGCTGGGTTCAGGGGATCTCAGTGGTTGGGTTGATGGATCTCAGTGGTTGGGGTGATGGATCTCAGTGGTTGGGGTGATGGATCTCAGTGGTTGGGTTGATGGATCTCAGTGGTTGGGTTCAGGGGATCTCAGTGGTTGGGTTGATGGATCTCAGTGGTTGGGTTCAGTGGATCTCAGTGGTTGGGTTGATGGATCTCAGTGGTTGGGTTGATGGATCTCAGTTGTTGGGGTGATGGATCTCAGTGGGTGGGTTCAGGGGATCTCAGTGGTTGGGGTGATGGATCTCAGTGGTTGGGTTCAGGGGATCTCAGTGGTTGGGTTCAGGGGATCTCAGTGGTTGGGGTGATGGATCTCAGTGGTTGGGTTCAGGGGATCTCAGTGGCTGGGTTGATGGATCTCAGTGGTTGGGTTGATGGATCTCCGTGGTTGGGTTGATGGATCTCCGTGGTTGGGTTCAGGGGATCTCAGTGGTTGGGTTGGAAAGGATTTGAAAGATCATTTCTTTCTGCCATGGGCAGGGACACCTTCCACTGTCCCAGGGTATTCCAGCTTGGCCTTGGGCACTTCCAGGGATCCAGAGGCAGCCACAGCTTCTCTGGGCACCTGTGCCAGGGCCTGCCCACGCTCCCAGGGAAGGATTTTTCCCCAATATCTGCTGCAGGAATCTTCAGTGAGCCCAGAGCCTGGTGTGAACCCTGTGCCCATTTGCACCCTCCCAGCACAACCAGCCCTTTCGGGAACTTCATTGCCAGCGTTTCCTGTGACGATGTCTGAGCACCCAGCAGTGAATCACTAAAGCCTGACAGCCACTTTTAATCACAGCAAATCAGTGCTCCATAAGGAGGAGGTTTAAAACTCATTTTTCATGTATCACTGCTGGAAAGACTCATTAGCAGCCAAACCATCAATGCAGCCTGAACTCCAGAGCGACTCCTGGATGGAATCAGTGGTGCCAGTGGAGCAGGGGAAGGATGGAACGGTGACAGGGAGGGGAAGGGGTTAAACACAACAAGGCCTTTTGGAAATATTTTGTGTTTCCTCTAAGAAGTATTTTGCCTTTTCACCCTCAGTGTGTCAGGCTGTAACTCCAGAGGGGCTGTCGGGTCTGGGGAGGTTTTCAGCTCCAGAACCACAAGAGGGCAATGGAGAATGGAGCCAGAGCCGTGGCCGGGCTGGGAGGGGAGCAGGAGGTGCCCTGTGCTCTGCCCCAGAAATGCCCCCAGGCAGAGGAAGAGCTGCAGTGTGCCAGCCAGAGCTGTGGCTGCCCCTGGATCCCTGGAGCTGTCCCAGGCTGGATGGGCTTGGGGCAGCCTGGCACAGCAGAGGGTGTCCCTGCCTGGCAGGGGTGGAATGAGATGATTCCCATGGCCCCTCATGCCAGGAGAAACAGTGGGCACTGCCAGGAATTATCCTCTGCATTGTGCCTGGGTTTATCTCCTGTAAAGAACGATAAAAGCACCGTGTTTGTGCAGAGGAGCCAGAGGAGAGCTCGGATCTCCAGAGGGTGATAAACACAAGGCAGAGCAGAAGAAAAGGGGAGAAGCACTCTGCCTGTGCCCCAGCCTCAGAGCCAGCCCTGCTGCAGCCACAGGCTGCTTCCTCTCCCTATTGTTCCATTCCTTCCCAATCCGTATCTGGGCTTTGCAGCGCTGCCACTCGGGCCACAAACCCCTCTGGAAGCACCACGGGAACACGGGGCTGTGTGCTCTGCCTCAGATAATGGATGTCCAAATTATTGTTTGGAAGCTTTTCCTGAAGTGTTTATCTGGCAGGCCCAGGCTGTGGGATCGATGTGCTGCCGGGACCTCGCTCGCTTTCCATCTCCACAGCTTTTCTCCAGGACAGGCTGGGCTGGAGCTTGGCTGGTGACAGGCCCTGATGAGCCAGGTTCTCTCTGACAGCCCTGCAGAACATCCTGGGGCACTTTTACAGGGACCAAAGCTTGGGCTCCCTCATAAATACGGGATCTTTTCCTATTAATCGAGGTTCTCTCTCATCCAGCTGATGATCCCCATTAATGACCTGGAACCAATCCAGGCTGTGATTTTTGGGAGAGGAGACTCGAGGAGAGGAGAGGAGAGGAGACTCGAGGAGAGGAGACTCGAGGAGAGGAGACTCGAGGAGAGGAGACTCGAGGAGA